>BNCR01000004.1:2558539-2978767 GCA_014656515.1 Oryzias celebensis
TAAATGTCATTTGCCACTGTGCTCTCCATCTTGACTATATCATTCTCCTTCTTCTCTCTGCCGTCCGGTTCCAAAAAAACGTGTACAAATATAATATTAATAAAGATTAGCCTCAAATACAAAAGGGGTTTATTCAAATATATTCCTCACATATCTGAAGATTCAAAACCCACCAATTGAACGGTAAAACTTTTTTAGAGACAATGGCATCTTTTCTGTTGGTTTTATCTCCATAGCAACCGTATTTTCTTTTGGTCGATTGGGGGGGACCAACAGGTTTTTGTAATTTTTAGAAGAATCTGCAAAATTAAATTTTTGGATTTCCTTGGCAACTGAGGTTTTTTAGTTAACCGCTCCCACATTCCTAATATGTTCATATCATTATTATCGTTATTGTTTTCTTCTGCTTGAGCCAACAATTTGCGTAATACCCTAAAACTAACATTTTTTTCCTCAAGTAGCTTCCGAATAACGCCTGAGGAGTTAGGAGGTGATGGATCAAAATGTCTAGGAGGACTTTAGATTTGTAAATGGTATTAAAGGGGGTTTTATTGGAAAATTCACGATGGTGACCTCTACCAGAGGTGAAATGTTAATGAAACTTCCGTTCTTTTTGCAGACTTAAGCTGGCGAATTTCGCGTCTGAATTTCATGAGGATCGGCCAAACAAAAGCATTATTTTCCATATTGTGGGAAAATCTGAAAATTGTCCCATGTGGCCACTAAGCCGAAGGTGCTGTTGGCATCCCATAATAATTTCCGCTGTTTTCTCTGCCTGTGACCTTGCTGCAGTGGCCACACACTGAATGGCAAGTGTTAGTGAATGAATGAGAGCGTGAATGGCGATCAGCCTCTGACTGACAGTGGCCTCTGTGGTCTGCGTTGGAAGCGAAGCTCTGCATAAAGAAAGGAGCGATAGAGATCTGCAGAGGCAGGAAAGGCTGGTGGAGCGAACACTCATCCAGCAACAATGGTGAGATGGGACGGCATCAGGAATGACCAAGCTAAAGCTCCCGGGCCCCAAAAACACGGAGCCAAAGAAAAGCTAAAAACACACTTCACTTCTCATTAGTTAGGGTCGCAGTGACAGTCCAGTGAAGGCTCCAAACAGAACTCAGTCATGGAAAAACCCACAGAAAGGCCCTCTGGATGAACTCCGGATAACATTAGTTATCCAGTAAGGATACGCTTATTAGATGCAAGGCACTTCTTTGCTTTAATAAGTCGTCTTATGTTTAGAGTTCTGTAAATTCTGTTGTCAGACGTTAACAAAACCAGGCTTTCGTTTTTTGAATCATTGGAGAAGCATTTCCAGATTGTGGATAAGACTCATTTTAAAATCCTAACCAACGCTTTGTAGTAAAAAGTAACATTTAATAAATAAATTAAATAAATAAATAAAAGAGTAGTTTCTAGTACTGAAATAAAAAAAGAATTTGTGGCTTCCTCTGAAAGTGAATTGTTCATAGCAAAGAAAGTGTCATGTTTGAAAAGTTGGCGAATAGCCGTTTGGAGAACCCAAATAATGCAGTCAAGAGTCTGGGGGATACGGGCCATCTGCAGGTGAAAAATGGGCAAACCTGTACAGGTCACACAGGTCACCCACATGACATATCAAGGTTGTAGACCATTAAGTGAATGCAAATGGAGGATATGTATAAAATAACCTATGATTAAAACTTTGTTTCTGTCTTTATTAAATCATGATGGATCAGAAGCACATGAAAACTGTTTTTTTAAAAAGCTCAGGTTTGTGATGCAGCGACTGCCATGGGCCGGCCAAAGTTTTCCTTTTCAGCTCCAATTCTGAAGCATCATCTTCCAGACAAATAGATCCAGTAACGTCTTTGTTTTCCTCGTCTGAATTGACATCTGGCTCTAAACTGCACAGCTGCATAGCTCCAATATTGCTCACACAATATTGTCTTACATGAATCCTGATTTTGGCTAAACACTGCATAATCATTAAATGACTGCTGGGAACAATTTTAACATTTAAAAAAAAATAGTTGGAGTGGGATTTTAATGACTAGAGTGTGATGAGAGGACACTGTACCAGGTGAACTGGAAGATGCTCTTCTTAAGATGCAGCCTCCCCTGTCCACGACACTCCACAGACCGCACAACCTGAAAACCTGCAGCACCTGTTCAGGTCAACCCTCCATATGGAGACATGTGACTAAAGCCTAACCTGCTGCACATCCCTCTGCTTCTCTGCCTCACCGTACAGAACCATCTCTCTTCCTCATGCACCCTTTGTTTGACCTCTACCACCTCCACCTCTCATCTCCCTGTACTCCTGTATGCTGTTGTTTGTCCTCTCTAACTTGTTTGTTTGGTTCAGGGCTGATTTATGATCAAGATTATTATATTGTATTGAATTGATCTACTAAACCTGATAATCTTCTATTTTTAAAATGGGAACAAAACTGAACATAATTTATTTTCAAGCCCCAAACTGCTCTCACAGGTGAGAGCTAAATGAGAAGAATTTCTTAAATTCTCCAGCTCGGCACAGGGTTAGCAAACACAGCATGTGTCAATATTTTTATATGAAATGCTGTGAAAACTTTGCTCTCCACAGAAATGTTCCGTCTGTTTGCTGTTGTCTGCATCTCCACCTGAGACACTTTCAAATGCAAACATTTGCATTTTTGAGCAGGAGAATTGCTATTTCAGAAACAGATATTTTTGAGGAAAATCTGAGCTGCTGGGAGAGTAGAAGGACAGGGGGCAAAAGTCAGTGTGCTCTCAGGTTTTGGGCATCTGCTGGAATCACAGCGCCGTCTTTTTTCTGACGATTCATGCAGACAGATTCACTGATGCCGAAGAAGCTGGCAGCATCCGTGTCCTGCAGCCCACGCATGTTTCTAAGCTCCAGACATAACGTTTACTTCATGGATCAAATCAGAGATGACTCTTCCAATCCCCACCATATGGAGGTCTGGAAGAGACAATATGAAATAAATATATACTCCATTAAATTGTTAAATAAAAGTGTCATTAATTATTTAAAATTGGCCCGAAATAAATACAATTGGAAATCAATAAATCAACGTTTAATTATGTATGGCAATAAAATATTAAAATTGCCATTAAAAAGTACATTTAAACATTTAATGACATGTTTAATTATTTCATGGCCAATATGGGCTGGAAGAGACAAATTGAAATAAAAATATTTAATATGAAATCATATGTGGTATTATTTATTTAAAATCGGAAATAGATCATTAAATGTGTCTTTAAATGTTTAAATGTGCTTTTTACCGGCAATTTTACTATTTTAATGCCATAATATTGAATTAAAAAACATTTGTAAAATAATTTCAGAAACGTTTTTATTTCATAATTTAATAAAAAATCATATGATTTATTGACAAATTTCAATGTACTGTTTGCAGTATTTCATTACGTTATCTGTCAAACTGTCCCATCAAACTCAGAGGGTGGGGCTAACTCTTTTAACACGTAATTATTTGGAATTGGAATTATTTATTCCAATTTTAAATAATTAATGACATGTTCATTTAAATATTTCATATTAAAAATATTTATTTTAATTCGTCTTTTCCATCCTACACTGGGACCATAAAGTAATTGAACATGTCATTAAATATTTAAATGTGCTTTGTAATGGCAATTTTAATATTTTAATGCAGCATATATTTAAACGTTTATTAATTGATTTCCAATTTTACGTATTTAATGCCAATTTTAAATAATGAACTTTTATTGAACTTCTTAACAGCATCTATATTTATTTCATATTGTCTCTTCTGGGCCTCCATACCCCATGCCAGGCTGCCTCCCCACATCTGTCCAGCCTCTGTTCTGCTGTGATGGTTCAACAGGTTGGTTGCGACGGCGTGTTTGTTGATGGAAAGAGAAGAACAAAGATGTTGGAAGAAGTTAGTGGTGTGAAAATAAATGTAGCGGCGTCAAACTGTGAGGTCAGGAGACATTCGTGCGACCAGGTTTTATCCAAACTTTATGAACCTTTTGTATAAGCGTTACCGAAATGTCTGCATCCTTTCCACTCTGTTAGCATTTACACGCTTCCACCACAAAACCAACATCTCTGCCTTTCCTTCTGACATTTACAGACTTCACATGCCTACACACACACAGCCCTGCTTGGGACCTTTGGGTTGCTTTCCCTGGAGTCCAAACCAAAACAATCAAGCTGCCGACAGGAAAGGGAACATAAATTTTACCTTAACAGGTCATGATTTTGAACAACACAAAGGCCTCCTACACGTCCCACAGCTCTAATGCTTAAGCGTGTGAGCGTGTAATTGTTAAAACGGCATACGAAAGCAAAGGCACGGCTTTTTATCTTTTGCCCTCACCATCTGCTCTACTTTACTGTTCTGATGAAGAAAAAAATAAAATATCCAGAACTTTGTGGCCTTAAAGACTTCAGAGCAAGTGAGACTTTGTGTTTTCCAAGCAGCCCTCACCCTGCTGGATTGTTTTTCATGGATGAAGACCAAAAGATAAAAAAACAGTGTGACCTCCTCTAAGGACCTCCTCTAAGAACAGTTTTTGTGGAAAACTAGTTAGGAAAGTGTGTACTTCTGTGTGTAATATATCCTGTATACCAGGGGTCCCCAACTGGCAGGCTGCGGTCCGGGTCCGGACCCGAGACCCTTTTCTCCGGACTGCCAAGCATTTCTAATAAAAGTATGATGTTACGTTCATGTTTACCCACAGAGGTTTTTGAATAGGCGCGAGGAGAGCCTCGTGTGAGCCGCGGTTCTTCAACCAATAAAGGCTCAGAGCAGTGTGCTGTTGTTAACACGGTTAGAATGTAAAGTTATCGAGTAATTGAGTGAAGAATGCCGCTATCTCAAATGAGAAAAGTTGACTCTGAATCGTGTCTTCAGAGATGAGTGGACAGAGTGGATCCGTGTTATGTGCATTGAGTCTGTTGCTCTCGCCAAAATCAGGCGGCACTACGAGACAAAACAAAAAGTAATTTAGTGACTGAAAGGATCACAGAGAGAACGGAGGCGATGACAGAAACTATCAGAGGGAAAAGAGGGACAGCAGCTTCAAGAAAAGGTCAAACAGATGCCCCGCCATCAACAACAGCATCAAGACGAGCCGAGCTGTGCAGCCCCAGCTCCACTCCGCCATTCAGTGTCCTCTGCATCTCTTTAGCTGCTGATGAATCAACTGATGTCAGTGACAATGCACAACTTTTGGTATTTCTCATGAACAGACTCAAACATTTGTTGACTGTTTCAGGCTTTGAGAACACTTACAAGAGGAGAGGACAGATATTTCACCATAAAGTAAATGCTGACTCAGATGGGAATAAATCTAAAAAAAGTCGTCTTCATCCCTATTGATGGGTCCATGATGGGATGAGAAAAGGCTGCAGTTACTGGACTGAAACAGGACAATCCAGAACTCTTGTCATATGACTGCATTATCCACACGTCTGTCCTCTGCTCATCACTTTCAGAGCACTATAGAAATGCTTTGAACGCCATCATCAAACTAGTTCACTTTCTCAGGGCTTCATCTTCCCACCAGCATCGCCTGCTGAGGGAATTCTTGGCAGAAGCAGAAGGAGAAGTTTCCTTTTCTCATCTAAGTGGAATTGTACACAACAGTGTTTGGTTTTACCTACAGTTGTGAATCAGCCTTTTCAACTGTTAACATCATTAAGAACAAGTGCCGCTCCCAGCATGTGCACGTAAGCCTCAGAATAACTTTGACTCTTTCCTTCCCACATTTAAGCGGTTAGCTGCCTGTGCTCATGCACATTTCTCACACTGAGATAAGTCTAGTTTGCAGTTTGCCTTTTTGTTCATGAAGTTTTCTGCACTTATCAAAGCTATTACTTGAATTTTCAATGTGTTAGTTTTTGTAACCTGCTGTTGAGGATTGTAAAATGGAAAGTTAACATTTGCACAAGAAAATTATGAATTTTTTTTTAGGTACATTCATGTGATCTGTTGCACTTAAAGTGAAATACAGCAGAACGTTAGTCTGTGAAAGAGCACACATAATGAACTACAAAGAAGCAAGGTTATGCAATCTTTTAGTTTTATTTGTTGAAGTATTTTTGTACAAAAATGAATGAGAGAAAAACTTGTTGAAACAATAAGCTAAAAAGGTTCTTTGCCAATTTAACTGCACATTGCAATTAAATAAAAGAACAGAAAAGGGAATTATCTTCTGAATGTTTCTGCATGTTCGGACCCTGCTCTACTAGGCTGACAGACTTACTGGACCTTTTGCCAATTTATTTGGGGACCCCTGCTGTAAAACATTCATGTTCACATTTGAAGCACAAGTAAACCTGGAGAGCTTGAAAATCTGCAGCCGTTGGACAGTGATGTAACATTTGAGAAAGTCTGCCTCCAGCCGGTTTGCAGGTAGAAGAGGGCTGGCTGTGACGGCAGAGTGAACAGTGGGCTGGTTGTGGGCCGTGTCTAAGGTCCATGTGTGCAAACACAGCGCCGAGTCTTTGGCGTGAAAGGCCCGAGTGTCTGAGCGTTGGTGAAATAATGACACCACTTACTGGCTTTAATTCACACCCAGTTTGTTGTACATCCAGGAAAAAAATCCACCATGCAAGGAAATCCTCCCAACAGAGAATCGGTTGTGTCAGCTGGGATGGGGGTAAACACTTTTAGGCTTCTCATTTTGACCTGCTTTGATCCTCCTGATGTTGCCTCAAATAGGATTTTGAGAACTTCTTAGTCCAACAGTAGTCGCTTAATGGGGTTTTTTTTTCAGAAAAACTGGGATATTTGTCAGCAAATGATTGCTTCTGCAGGCAATCAGGATCCAAAAAGGCACACAGGAAAAGAAGTCATTTGCAACAGGAATCACAGAGAACAGAGAGTGACGTGGAAGTCCAAGAGCGGAGAGAAAGCTTTCCACTTCTTTGTGTGTCTGTCAGGAAACGGCCTCTGCTGTTTAATTAGAGTTCCTGACACGAAGAAAGACATCCATAAACAAAGAAAGTGACAGAACATTCTGACCATACTTGAACTGGATCAGTTTGGTGAAAGAATTCCTTGTTTAATCAAAAGTTTGTAAAACTTCCTGCAAAAACAACTAAAAGGTGTTTGGGGTTTTTTTGCATTCAAAGGTGTTTTTTTTTTTTTTTTTTGTTACTACGACTTGTTACATGCTTTTGCCATGAATCAGCTTATGATTCAAATCCTGAAATCCTGTGCCGAACAAGCCCCTGCCCAGCCTGGTGTCCAATCACACTCACAGCAGTACAATTCACGGAAACCATGGTCTCCTGAGCCTCATGATATCACCTTTGAGTGTACCCATCTTTGTGCTCTGAATTACCGCACAACAGAACATCCAGCAGGTTCAGCACATGCCAAACTAAACATTATGGTCATCTCGTTCTCTCAGCCCAAAGCTGTCGCATTAACAGCCCCTACCTCCTCCCTTTATTTGTTTGTTTGCGAATCCGTTTACCATTTGACATGCTTCCAGGCTGTGAAATGTTGCATGAAGGGGGATTTGACTGTGTGCCCAGTTCTCAGTCAAAGTGGGCAAACTTTCAGCTTTGTTTTAGCCTTCTCTTGCCTCTTGCGGTGTTTGGTTAAGTGGGGAATTCAAACAGAAGCCTTAAATCCTGGTTTAGCTGGCCACACCACCAGCACTTTATCTGATGGTGGGCTCTGCACCAATCTGCTGTCTGCTGCCGCCCCGCTGAGACTCCAACATCCTGTTTAGACAAGAACTGGGAAAAAAGAAAAGAGCCAACATTGATGAGGAAAGCCTGTGAGCACGCTCGTGATGAGTCAGGGATCTTTATGAGCTCATCAGAATATTCTAAACTTTGAGCACAGAGGGAATCGGTTTGGTGGTGAAATCTGGATCCTAAAAGCAGGAAACAAAGTGAAATTCAGCCCACATCACAAAAGAAGACGCGTTTTTAGAAATGTTTGTTAAAAATTGGATCAAGAAGTAATTAATATAAGATCAAAACTAGGAGAGTGCTCACAGTGTTGTCTGTTTGATGCCATGTTCCAAGTTCATCATTGCAAAGGATCACATCGCCATCTTGTGGAATGAGAGCAACAGTGGACTGACAGACCAATTTATGAAAATGAATTCAATGTTTTAAAAACACACTTATGATTAAAACTGGAGTTTATAGCCTTTAATGCATAAAAATGAGCTGCAAAACAACATGATACCATGTGAAAGTGAATTAGCATCGGAGTGACCGAAGATCTGACTGAATCTGGATCGAGAGAAGCATATAAAAATGTCAGAAATGAGTTGAAGTTTCATCACCATAAAGATAGACAGCAGACTAAGATGTGAACTGCAGAGGCATAAGCTAACTTGAGATTTCCTGGATTTTTTTTAAATCTATGTCTGAAAAATATCTTATTACTACATCAGCTGTGTTGAAAGAACAAAGAAAAATCAACAGCTCTATCTAAGATCGTGTTTGCATTTGTTATCATGACTGGTTGGTCTGTTGATGACAAAGACTTCATTCATGCACTGGCAAAAAAAAAAAAAAAGAAAATCTGATTTTACACAAAAACTTGGGTGTTAGGTATTAAACAGAACCAAAATCCCAAACTCGTTTCATGCATCTCTGTAGGTTTTGTGTGTAAAGAACCTTGTATCAAACAGTGTGTTCCTAAAGTATAAATAAAGTTGCATTTGTTAAGTATTTTTGGATGTTTTTGTTTTTAAACAATGACATACAGACACCATGACATCATTTTTTTGTCAACTCAGAAAAATGTAGTTTGCACTTCCTCCTGTGGCAGACTTGTGTGATAACTCTGTGGTTACCATGGCGACCACAGAGCCAGGCTTTCAGGAAATGAGTCATGGAACGACACTCCCATCCCAGCTGATTACACCGAATGGGAAAGAAAATAACATTCCTGTTGGCAATGACGGTTCTCGTCACAGGTGACGTCTTGAAGTTGAGTCGTGGCGTCTGGACTCTTCTGTGTTTGAAACATGTCACCACTTATCCAAGTCCGGATGGCTACCAACCTCAGCACATTCCTGGAGACCTACATTAATATTTAAGAAATCATGTTCAAGTGTTTTCTATTTCTACTCAGTAAAGAAAACTTTAGAACCGGGAACCCATCTCAAACCGTCTACAGGAGAAAATCCAGCACTGTTTCACTTGATTCTCTCAACCCCATTTCATCCCTCTGGACCCGCTGATTCTCTTACAGGATCAGGTGGTTGCTGGAGCCTATCCCAATGACCAGTCTGTGACAGGTCACACACTCACATGCACACCTAGGGGCGATTTGGAATCACAGGTTACCTTATGAAGCATGTTTATGGACTGTGGGAGGAAACTGAAGTGTTCAGAAAACACCCACACATACACGAGGAGAACATGCAAACTCCTCACAGAAATGCCCCATCTGGGATTTGAACCAGGGCCTGCTCGCTGTGCTAAGCGCTACCCCACCGTTCAAAACCTCTGATTCTTTGTTGCTACACGTTTTCTTTGTCTCTGTTGAATGATCTTCTTCATTTGCTTCTTTCTTGTCAATCTGAGTCTTCAGTCAGACCCATCAAGGTGTGAAATGGAGTCACAGGTAACACTTTTATCTGCTGTCAGTCAAAAGAGAAAAGGTTTAAGGAAAAATCGATACCACACTTTTATTCACACGTTTCTGCCTACTTCTTCTCAATGATCTTTTTGGTGAATTAACAAGTGTAATAAATTACTCTGTGAGGACCGACCAGTGAGTAATTACTAAAAAAGGAAAAGGAAACATGGCTTTTAATGCCTAATTGACCCTGCGAGAGCTGAAGATTTGACTGTGAAATTATAAATGAGTCATTTTCAGGATTAATTTAAGATAAAGAGGGAAGAGTCAGAGAGCAGGTGTTGGTGATGAAAGAGCAAATAATAAACAGAGTGAAACATTAAGCAGTTGGATTGTAACTTATGACGACATCCTTTCAGGAAATGTGACTTTTATGTAGTTGAAGCAGTAACTGGAAAACCATAAGACATGCAGCAGCTCATGTGATAGGAAGGACGCCGCACAGGCAATCAGAACGCCAACAAAAAAAAAACTTTCTTTATTAGAGCAGCAGAAAGCAGAACCTTCATCCAGCTGATGTGCTGAGAAAACCAGCCTTTCCAGCTGACTGAAGACAAAACAGGCAACCAAACCAAAAAAGTTAAAGAGTTAAAAATCAAATATGTGACCTGAAAACATCCAGAGGAGACCAGCTCTGAGCAGTTGAGGAGAAGCTGTCAAAGCGCGTCGTCTTTGTCCAACAACAGAGTTATGGGAACTTTGTGCAGCTGAATGATCACTGTCATGTTGCTGAAATGTTCTGACTCGGGAGATTTTTGAAACACATTTCTTGTCTTTTTCTTTTTGTATTCCTAGGATGAGCTTCACACTAATCATGGAGCCACAGTTCTGTCTCCTGTGGATGTTGAGGTTCAGGGAACACAGCTCTCAATTTTTATTTCAACTCAATGACAAATACTGGTGTTTGTCCATTTTCTGAAGTTGTTTCTCATTAGTTTTTTTAATTTGGTGAATAGACTGGTAAAGAGAAAAAAATGAAAAGTTTACCAGACTTGGACAGATCTATTAGTTAAATTATTCTGTGTTGTAACTTCAAGTTTGTTTATTGAGTGACGATTTTGAAAATCTTCATTATATACGTTCCATTCTTGAACCCCTCTTGTGGAAATCGAGTGTAGCTTTATATTTACCTTTGAACCTCTTAAACTGGAAATTGAACCAGAAATGACTTTAAATTCTTCTCCTCACATTTGAAGGTCCATTACCATCATATCTTTATTGCATTTGTTGATCATCACTGCTCAAATATGGAGTTGATTCACAGTTCAAAATTTGGGTTGCATGGTGGTGTAGCGGCCAGCGCTCTCACCTAACAAAACATTTGATAGTTAAGCATTCAACTTAACAAAAATAATGTTTCATATTGGAGTCTTGTCTAACTAAGAACTTAGTCCCAACGGGCCTCTCAGGTTGATACGGTCTATCTGTGGGCAAAAAATGGGCAAACCTGTCCGGGACACACAATTCAATTCAATTTCTATAGTCCAATATCACAACCATAGCCGTCTCAATGGGCTTCACACCAATGTTTATGCAGGACTTCCATCGTAAAACTTTGCTTTTTGATATAGATCAGGATATGAGCTGCAATACCACAGAAAACACATGTTGAGACAGTTACCATTGTACTGTTCTTCCAATGAATACTTTTATATATAAATAGTAATGTGAAAAGTATGACTAAGAGTTGAAATGTTGAAAGTTTCACCAGCTAAGAAAAAAAAATACACAGCAGATATTCAAATTTAGCTTTTTCAGAAAGAGAAGTATTTTGTTTTTCATTTTAAATAACTTGTCTGATCAGAAGAGAATAACATGCCCCAAAAACAGTGACATTCTTACATGAAAACTGTTAAACACATACAACAGAAGTCCAGTGAAATCTGTGGCTTTAGTAAAGAAATCATTTAGGTTCTGTATGATATCAGAACTTAAAAGCCAAACAACCTCAAAAACCATCATCGACAATGTGAAGGTGGAGATTTCTCACAGAGATCAATCTTGAGGAGCAGAAAGTTGTCCTGACTGTAAAATTGATTGTATCCTTTTCAAACACCTAATCCCTGAATGCCCCCAAATGCATCACAAGATCTGAAAGAGATCATGCAGGGAAGAAGCGAAAAAAGCCTGATGACTCAACTGAGAGACTTTTGTAGACAAACACCATGAACACAAAAAAGCTCAGTCAGAGCAGACTGTGAAGGGGAAATTATTTAACATTCAGAGACATTTACCCACAGTGCCTCGAGATTTCAGCAGCATCAGAGGTTGATTCTTTTCTTGTAAGGAAATCAGGAACCACTTTACAGGCATTAAAACATTTCTAAAACTCCTTTGTGAATGCAGTTTGTTGCAATTTGTCTTCTCTGTTTCAACCAAAAGGAATACTAACCTAATTTATTCCTTTAGAATATGTCTGTATGAATGTCTCTGCAGACTGCTGTTTCTGTTTCAAGTTATCATGTGCAGAAAACAAAGATTTGGGAAAAATTGGCATTGAAACCGCAATTTTCTTTAAATCTATCTTTATTTTAGGAAATTATTTGCAAGACTAGATTAATTAATTATCATTTTCTACAGAGTCATAGTAAAAAAAGAGCTTTTGAACCTGTCTATAGAACTGCCAGCTGAGCCTTTTCATCTAAAAGTCCACAATGACATAGTGAACCTTGACAAACACAGCACAACAACTGTTGTTGTTCTGCTGGTGGATCTAACAGCAGTATTAACCTCAGTACTAACCAGAAGACATTAGTTGACTTGGTGACTCTGTTCTATGTGGGTTCAGTTCATATTTTACTAACACGTTTCATTGTGTGGCCTGGGATGACAGCTCCTCTGATCCTTTTAACAGTGGGGTGTATCAGGGTTCAATTTTGAGACCACTTTTATTTTCTTTTAGTAGGTTTTCCCTTAGAGTAAATGCTACAAAAAATCAAACTAGCTTTAGTCACATCCGTCCCTATGGTGGTTGACCTTTACAGGTGCTGTAGTTTTTTTGGTTGCCTTTAGAGGGTCAAAGAGAAGAAGCTGCATCTTAAGGGGAGTGCAGGTGTTCCTGAGGCTCCTCCAGCCGCTTTAAGGCACGTCATAAAAATGGAATGCACCAATGTTGTGCATTTGTGTCCACACAAACTACATTTCCTCATTTCTAACAGTCAGGCTGCATGCAAGTAGCGTGCATGTATCAGGTGAACAGTATTAACCGGTCCTTGTGCAATCCCCAGGATTTGGAGGGGTTGAAAAAATGAAAAATCAGTATGACACGCCTGAGCCTCACCTGCTTCACACTTACTGACCCTTGCATGTTTTTATACTATGGCCTGTCATGCAGCACGCCTATAGAAAAAATGTGAATGAACATTTTCTCTCTACAGGCTGACACAGTGGTCTACCACCTTGATAATTTGTGCGTGTCACCTGCAGACAGCCACCGATAAGGTCAGCTGTGATTAAGCCAACAAAGTGGTTCTTTTGTTTCGGTGTTGGTTCCTATTCTGTGCCTGTTGCTTTTGTGAAAAAGCAATCTAAACCTAAAAAATAAAAGAATAAAGTACGAAAAATCGATTAAATATTTATTTCTTTTGTAAGTGACCATGTTATAAGCGGGATAATGGCCGACGAAGTGTACATTCAGAATTTGATTGAATTTCGCAGCAGAAGCCTGAACTGGAGGAAAACATTTACTTCTCAGAGTGTAATTAATCAGCTTTAATATATTAACACATTCATTTTTTTAAATTAATCTCTTGCGTTAACGTTGACCATCCTAATTTTGACCCATGCATTCTTGTATGGTTCAAACCAGGCATGTCCAAAGTCCGGCCAGATGTGGATCATGTTCAAATTTCCTTGAGCCCACAGTTTCCTGTCATAAAGTCAATACAATGTGGCTCTCAGCACTTTCTAAAAACTCGGTATGATTTCTAGATTGTGATCGGCGAAATTCTGTTGTAAGCTTGTGGCAACACTGTCACTTGAACATTCTGTGACCGTTTCTTGCTCATTTCAATAATGTCAGCTGTGAATAACAAAAAGGAAAATTGACAGCAAGAGCAAGGGCAGAAATTAGAGTATTGAATAAAGATTAATATGTGATATTTCATGTAAACTCAGATTTGATGGTTACGAAAGTTTTATTTTTCCAGACAGATTTTTCCTCATTTTATTTCTGATGTTCAAATTCAACATTTACAAAAAATTAGAGAAAGTTGTATGCAGACGTATTTCTGTTCTCTGTGAAGACCCCCCCCCCCCCCCACACACACACACACACACACACATGCACACACAGCTCTGTCTTGTTTGATTTGGTGCTGCGTGGGTGCACTCGCTTTGTTTGTTGAAATTCGCGTTTGTTGAAATTGTTGATATATTAGCATAATTTCTCCTTTATTGTTCGTCTTACTACTGTTGTATCTACACTCTTCCTCAAAAATAAACTGCAGGTGCAAACTGTTGTTCACAGACAGTTCAGTTGACACAACTGGATTATTAAATCATCACATCACACTGTACATAAATCTTGGAAGGAAAATATGAAGAACAAAAAGAAATGAGAAATAATTGAGGACAAAAAAAGAGAATATGAAACTGATTAAAAAAAACAAGATTGCATTTAGAAGATGCAGTTTGGTCAATAACTGTTTTATGCAAAGATGCCAAGTAAAAAAACAGAGTAAGATAAACTTTGGGATGTATTTGCTGGTTTCTGTTAAAGTGTGTTACCTCTCTTTAAATCATTTTAGCTAAGCAGCTAACATCACTGAGACATGTTTGAATAATACAAAAGAGATTCAGGTGATTGAGAAGGATCAACAGGTTGAGCATAAAAAGTTATTTCTTCTTTGATATTGAGGGAAAATTAAATCATTTTCTATGTGAATTAACGTGACTTGTTTTATGTAACCGAAACAGACATGGAAATTCATTTTGAAATAAATCCTCAACTATGCAACCAAGTGAAGCTAAAAGTTGAGGTGGTTTCTGGGAGAATTTTTTATAAAGTTTTTTTTTTTCAACCCCACCCTTTTTGAAACAAACAAACAAAAAATTAACTAAACAACCACATTTCGGATCTACTCGATTCCTCCAGTAAAGGTCGGCGTAACGCTGGAGGGACGACATACGGAGCTGTGCAGCAGAGCAGACCGACAACATCCGGGCAATAGGAAGCCTGCGCAGAGACGGAATGGCGGAGGTAAGTCAGCGAAAAGGAGGGGTGAATTGGCCCAAATACGCGAGAAATTAGACCTAATCCGGGACTTTTGACATTGTGAGCTGTGCGTGGTGTTTGCGCCGGTTTCTCCGGCGGCTGAGCGGTGGGTGAAACCCGGTAGCGACGGCGTTTGAGAGCGGGCGGCGGCGGGAGAAACGACGAGCCTCCGCGGCGTATCGCTCCTCCGCGTTCCTGCCTTTCTAGAGCCATTCCGGCTGCGCGGCGGCACGGCCGCGCGGAACAATGGGGAGCGGGCGCGCGGGCGGGCGCGCGGGCTGAATGACTCCAGGTGGGTCCCCGGGGGCGGGGGGGGGAGGGCGCGGGAGCTCCAAAGTTTGGTGGAAACGACGCGAGTCGGCGGCGGTAAAGTCCGACGCGCTTTCCCGTAAATGTTGGAACGTCTGTATTTCCGGAGAGGAAGAGACGTTCAGCACCAAATCACAGGAAAGCGCCGCTGGTCAGAAATCAGGAGGGAAAGACACGACTTTGATCCTCACAACTTTCCTGTGCTGTGTCCTTCAGATGTCAAAGTACCCAAAGTTCTGTTAGTCACATTCAAGTCCTTAGAACTCCATTGCATCTACTCATACTGAGGATTTAAGAAGACTTTATTTAGAAAAACACTGAATGTGGGATTAGGATTCAAATGTTTGTGGCTCATTGTAGAGTTTTCTGATGCTCTACTTACTACAATGGAGTCATTGGGGCTTTTGTGTTGACTCTACTTCCAGTTCTGGTAGATCTTCTAGTTGCTCCTTCTAGGGGTCGCCACGGCAGATCATCGTCCTTCTATTCAACGCCATCCACCCTCATGTCCTCTACATCCATGGACCTCGTCTTTGGCCTTCCTCAAGACCTCTTTCCTTAGTAGCTCCAACCTCAGCATCCTACTGACATCCTTCCTGTCCCTCCTCTTAAACCATCTCCATCTGCTTCCCTTCATTGATCTCCAAACATCTACCATGATCTGTTCCCCAGATGTGCTCATTTTTGATCCTCTCCATCCTGGTCACTTCCAACAGGATCACGAACAACTGGGTTGGAGACGCTGCTCTAAACCAAGAACATGGCTGCTCTCACCACAGTCTTCTACACTTTTCCTTCCATCACACCTGAACTCTTCCTCCACCCGTTCCAACTTTCTTGCACATTCATCGCCATCTATTTTCTGGACTGTTGACCCTTGGTCATTAAAGTCCTCCACCTTCTTCACCTCTGCTCCCACCAGAGTTCTTCTCAGATACTCTTTCTTGTCATACTCTG
Source organism: Oryzias celebensis (assembly GCA_014656515.1). Taxonomy (NCBI): domain Eukaryota; kingdom Metazoa; phylum Chordata; class Actinopteri; order Beloniformes; family Adrianichthyidae; genus Oryzias; species Oryzias celebensis. The sequence goes on from BNCR01000004.1 coordinate 2,574,617, forward strand.
TTGACGTTCGTTCTTCCACCGCTCTAGATGTTCCTCCACCTGCTCTTTAACATGATGGTCAACAGATTCCTGTCTAACCTCATCTGTCAGTCTGTCCATCACTACATCAATCAAAAAGGAGCTGAAAGCTGATCCTTGGAATCACACCTACAGAACGTCTCACCACTGTCTTCCGTCCATGTCCTGAACATCTCCAACGTTCCTCTCTACCATTCCACACTGTCTCATACTCTAGCTTTTACTACTCTTTCCCATAACTTCATTGTGTGACTCATCATCTTTATTCCTTCATAGTTCTTCTCAGAAACAGACGCTTGCTGACCCTTTGTGTTGTGGAAGTATTCACTGGGACCTGTCAGCTGCAGCATACCCGTAGAAAAACGCTCGCGAACATTTTCATTCTAGGGGTTCACTGACCTTCTGTTTTGTGCTGCTACCTGCGTGCCCTGCACAGGTTTGACCATTTTTCACCTGCAGACAGCCCGTATCCACCCATAGGGGCAGTTTTGACTGAGGTTTTACCTTTAGGGGGAGGCCGTAGCAGAGGTAGAGCGGTCAGCCTCCATTTGAAAGATTGGAGGTTTGTTTCCCGTAAGATACATTACTTTGTAAGATGTTCTGGGCGTCTTAAACTATCCTCACATTCAGCTAAAACAAATAAGATCTACTTTTTCTTTATGTTTGTTTTATTGAGGCTGTTAAAAGGATTTGACAGGTTTTTTTCCAGCTTATCATTTTTTGATTTCCTCTGATTCCATCATTTCTTAAATTATCATAATTTAGTCGCTCCTCATTAGAAGGAGGTTGGAACTAATTTGCCGTTTGGCTTTAAAATGTTAATTTTCAGCACTTGACATATATTCTGAGATGCTTGTCTCCATCACTTTTTCTGCTCCAATGGCCTCCATTGTTGCTGTTTCTCGTGTATCAACATCCCCTAATTATTTTAAATTTTGAAGAATCTATACTCAGAAAATAACCTTTTTTCTGTCAGTTGCAGAGGATTTTCTGGAAATAGCGTGTTAGATGTTCATTAAAATCAGTACAAAGATGCCATAACAAATGAAAGTTGAGCCTTAAAGTCCAACTCTAATCATCTTTTGATCTATTTGATCTATTCTGCACGGTTTGGCGCATTAAGCGAGGCAAAAGAGTCAGAGATAAGTTTGTAAATCAGTCTGACTTTAACTGCGTTCACAGTAAGTCTAATTCTAGCCAAAATCAATGATCCCGTGTGGTCTTCTAGGACATGGTCTCTGCAGAGCAGCAGTTTCTGAGAGTTCTCCGTTTACACTACTAGCTTACAGCCCCTCACAACCCCAAGCTATCATTAGCAGTGCAACAAAAATAGCGAGCAATATTGGAGCTTTCCAGCCGCACGGTTTGGAGACAGAGAAGAAAACAAAGACGTTCATGGATCTGTTTGTCTGCAGGTGGATGCAGAGCAGAGAGCATGTGACCTTATGATTGTAGCTTCTATGTCACAACAACAAGATTTCTCAAACTGAGTTTCTTTCATCTGCTTTTTTTTAAACAAATTCTCCAAATGCGATTTTGAGCTTGATTTATTTATATATGTCATCCATCATCAGAAAAATGCCACAAGAACATGTTAAAAACACCATTTTCATCGGAGGGTCTCAAAGTGATGCAGAACTAACCACCTACAGTTGATCTCTTCAGTAAACCAGGATGTTCAGTAAAAACGGTTTTGTTTGGGGTTTTGATGATCAGTTGAACTGTAATGAGATGACCCGAGATATGCCGCCATATGATCACGTTTGTGTGCGCGTGCACATAAGCTGAAGTCCTGCCATGGCTGACGCCTGTGATGCCCTGTGTGTGTCTGCAGGTGAGGAGGAAGCACCTGAGCAGAACGCAGGAATTGTAGCCTTGTAGAGACTGCAGCCATGAAGGGCGTCCGCAGGAGAAGCCGGAGTCCTTCCAGGCCTTAGAGGACTTGGAGCAGAGCCGTCGTTCCATGAAGATGGCAGCTCAATCCCACCCTGTACGCTCAAGTTTGACCCTTTTTTTTTGCAGAGAATTTTTGTTTTTTTGAACATTTTATGACGAGCTGCTTCTTTTTAAAGCTTTTAACAACTGTTGTTACAGCAGACAGAAAAATACAAGTTTTTAAGTAATTTAAAAAAGCATCCAAATTAAAAAACACAAAGTTTATGTTGGTTTTTGTACATTATTAATCAAAAGTACTACAAAGATTCAGCACTTGTTAGACAATGAAAGCACCTTGAAAAAATGATTTTGCAGATTGTTTTTGGCATTTATTTCCTCCTTTCGATGAGGCAGTTCATATTTCCGTGACACGTTGACTTTTGGCTCAGCAGAAGTTCAGAGTTGGAGGACGATGCTCATCAGTGTCCATGAACTTCCTCACAGAGCTTCTCGTGTTCTTTTCTGCCTTTACTGATTCCACTCTTGTATGTTTTCTGATAACTTGTTCATGCAAAACTTTTTTACAAACTTGTTTATTAAAAAATAGAACAATAAAAGCTGAATTTTAGTGGCTAATATAAGCCTGGAATACCTGGAATCATTATAGGCGTGATTGGAAAAGCATTTAGGAAACGTTAAGGTAACTGAGGTTGTTTTGCCTCCATGTTTTCTTCTATCTTTTGCCATTCAGGCTGGTGAGCTTCCTCTGGAGGAGCTGCTGGCGTTGTACGGCTACACCGTTTCAGACCCGGAGAAGGAGACGTGTCTGATGACTGCCAGGATGCCTGATATGACACGTGAAAAAGTTTGGTCAAAGCACAGCCTCACAGTCTGCAACCTCACTTATATATGTTCTTATTCTGACTTCACTCTGATTTGCTGTTTGTAACTGGAATTGAGAGGATTTTTAAAAATAAAACCGTGGAGGTTTACTGCGTCTGAATAGAAGGAACTATATTTAGAATCTTAGAACAAGCTACTTTTTTCAGTCTTTGAATGGGATCAAATTAGGATCAACCTAAAGTTTTGAAAACAGTTTTAAACTTGAAAATGGGGGAAAAAACTGTAAATTTAAAGAAGTATTTGAAGAAATACTGAAAACTTCAATAAAAACACTAAACCGAAAACTGTTACCAAATGGAAACAGAATCTGTAACAGCTGCTTTTTATCGTTTCTCTACCTCTCTGCTTTCAGTCCTCAGCTTACAGTTTCAAGTCAGACTTTTTGTTTTTGGAGTTGAGCCTAGTTTTACGTGGGGGCGGGGCTTTGAGCCTGCTGGCCACCGGGACATGATTGACCAGGCTCAACCGCCGCTTGTAGGATTTTACGGCATTTTAGAGTATCTCTGAAGATGTTAACAATAATAGGTACATCCTAAAATACTTACAATAACGGAAACGTTTATTTAAGGGCTGTCAACGTTAATGCGTTAACGCACAGTATTAATTTTTTAAATATATTATTTGTTAACGCAAATGAACTACACTCCGCAAAGCAGCCATCTTCCACCGGTTCATTTAATTTCTTATAATGCACACTTCCTATCCAGCTTATAACATGGTCACTTACAAAAGAAATAAATATTTAATGGATTTAGTGCTTTATTCTAGTTATTTTTTTGGTTGAGATCGCTTTTTCACAAACGGTGGACTATTTGATACATAATGCCTATGCTAATGTTGTCACGGTAACACGAGAACGCGGCAGCGGCCTGTACTGCAGCAGCAAAGGAAAGCAATAAAAAAGCATTTCTCACTTTAATGGGACCTTTAGGATTGAGTAGCTGATTCTTTAGGTATTTCCTGCATTTGTTTCCACTCTTATTTCTAATGTATTTGTACTGAAATGTCCACACTTTCTTGCTGTCTTGTTTTTGTGTAGAAAAAGAGGGCTGCCGAGGTCTTCTGTGGGGAGGAGGAAGATCCGGCCGCTTATGACTGCAGCTCTTCAAACGCCTCAGAGCTGCTTCGCTGCCTCCAAGGTTACAGTCAAGTTATTTAGTCACATGACTTGTTAAGGCAGAAAGGTTAACAGCAAAAGCTGTGCTAATCATTGGTTATTTCTGCCTCTAAACTGGTCATGACTGGTACAGAAAATAAATGCATGGATGTGTCATTTTAATCTAACAAACATTTTGCATGTTTAAATCCTCTCATCTGCAGCTTGTTTACAATAGCAGGGAGTCTGTTTCAGAAGAACATGCAGAAGTAAACTTTTTTGCGTAGTTTACTGTTGGATTTTTTGGCATGTTTTGGTTGATTATAAAAGACAGAACATGAGAAAACAATTTTACAGAAAAAAGATTTAAACTTTAACAAGTTTTACTGAAAGTTTTGTTTGGAAACGAACCTTTGCTTTGTTCACAAACTGACTTCCAACTAAAAAACCTGTCAGATACAATTATTTCCCTCTGTCTTGGTTAGAACATGTTCATTACACACATTTCTATTCATTATTTGTCTCTTTTTTTATTGGTACTCTAACAATTTTTGCAGAATTTTGTTTTTCTCAGCAAAGAAGTCGCATTTTTTTGTGACTTTATACTTTTACTCATGGTTCGATGACATTCGTTTTAGTTTGTTTGTGGGAGTTGTTGATGCGTTTGTTGTTTTTTCTCTTGAAGGCAAAGATAAAGTCACATCCATCAACTCATCAGATGAGGACTCTGACGATGCTTCTGTTCCTTCCAATGAAGAGCACAAGGTAAGCATCAAATGTTTCTAAGTTTGATCATCTCCAGTTTGTTTTAAGAAACAAATGTATTATCATAAACTGTTTAAAAAATAAGGTGTTTATTTTTAAAAAATGAGTCTTCTATACTTATTTTCCTTCTGCTGTTTGTTTAAAATGTCTTTCAAATAAAAAAGGCAAATTTCTTCAAATATTCTTTCATAAAGTATCAGAAAAAGCTTCACATTCATTTTCACTAAGATGCTTTGATTTTATTTGTTCATTTTTGAAATAAATTAATAATTTTCTCTACCAGTCAAAGGCCCCGTCCATTAAACATTTTTTTTGCTTGGTGCTGTGAACATGTTCTTCTGACATTTTTCTGATGATGGAGGACATGTAAAGAAAGCTAAACTTAAAATTGCATTTCTGAAGATTTCTTTACTTCTTTCTTTAGTAACAGATGAAAAAATACAGTCCGAAAAGGATTGTATTTGTGATGTAGAAAAGCTGAGCGAGCCCCAAGTAGATGACGATGTTTTTTGGATTTTAGGATAATACTAGCATGATCAAAATTAAAATACCACTGGAAACGCTTTGAAAATAGATCAGAAGAAAAAATTCTCATTAAACTCAATTGGTCACAGAAGGAAACATTTCTCTAGAAACAGGAAAAACACATCAAAACTGTACTTTTACACCAGAGTTGGCTTTCTTGAATATTCTGCTTTATTTTGGCGGTGCAAACGCTTCCCTAAAATTTCATTTCCTTGTTGAAGCTGGTTTGGAAACCAAAGAAACCAAGAATAAATCAGTTCACCAGTCAAACACTAGAGGGCTCGTTAAACAAGAAAAGTAGTCCTCATTAACTTCAGTGGAAACCAGCAGTTTTTCTCAACAGTAATAAAGAAAATGCTTCAGCTTTTGAGCTGTTTTCCATCCCTGCAGTATTTTAAAATGACTGTTCTGTGGTTGAATCTTTACCAACATCCTTCTCCAGCTTTTCATTTGGAACAGAAGTTAACGTGATGAGTGGACTTTGGATCATCAGCTGTAGAGCAGTCTCACAAAGCGTGCTCAAATTTCAGACAGCTAGAGGTTTGATGACCTCACATCCTGCCAAGATGACGTCTGCTTTAAAGCTGAACAACTGACTTTTTTCCTGAGTCTACATGTGGACCAAACAAGGGAATGCTGCTCTGGCTGAATGAGAACGTTTAGTGAAAGTGAACCCTGGTGTGTTTTGGGCGCAGTGTGAATTCCAGGACTTTTTTTAGGAAACTTTAAAGCTGCGTTCACATGCGATTCGAGCATCAAATTCACTTTGGCTGTCCCTCTTTCAACACGCAGCAAATTCGCTGCTAGACGCCTGTCCGAAAATGTGCTCATAAGCTGAGACATGTGTGGGAGCAGCTTCCAGCAGATGTTTTTAGTCTGACTGCTGTGTGGAGCGATGTCTGTTTATATTTCATTTACAATGCCCGGAAGACACGGAGGATGTTGCGAGATCAGATTTAATGATTTTGAAGAGCTCTACAAAATCATCAGTAATGATGTCTTCATGTCTGGACTCATGAGATCCTTCAGAGACGCTCTCGGTACGGTGAGCTTCACTCCTGCAACAGGAGCTGCTTCTGAATCCCAACCGCTTTCACCTGCTACTTCCGTGTCTTTGTGACCCAGTTTGAAGACTTGTTAAGTCTGAGAGGGGAAAAATAAGAATACATTTAGAAGATATTTTTCTTATTGTCTCTGTGACAATAAGAAAAATATCGTAACGTTCAGGAGGCCTGAGCAGCTGCGGCCTCCCCATACCGCAGCTGCTGTCCCGTCTGTGGCCGGCCTCCCAGGGGTCCGCATTACAAATGCGATTTCTCCAGCCCCACGGGCCCTGAGACACACTGGTAGACTGTTGACCTGTCCAGACTGTACTGGAAGGAAGGAAGGAAGGAAGGAAGGAAGGAAGGAAGGAAGGAAGGAAGGAAGGAAGGAAGGGAGGGAGGGAGGAAGGGAGGGAAGGAAGGAAGGAAGGAAGGAAGGAAGGAACAAACGAACAAAAGATCAATCGACGATCGATCGGAAGAGTCAGATCGATCCTCCATGTTGGAGTTGTAGTCCACTTGCTGATCGAGTCACTGAGTATGTCACATGCCCAAAGCTGAGTCCCTGATTGGTTGACGCGATGCAGCGACATCATCAAAGTTCCAAACAGTATTGAAACTGAGAACAATATTGAACTGTGGGGAGGTGAAAATATATGATTGCTAACTATTTGATCTGACAGTCTTTGAATTATTTTTATAATGTAATATATAATTATAATTATATATAAATTATATAAATTATATAAATTATATAAATTATATAAATTATATATATAATTATATATATATAATTATAATATATAACTCAGAATGTTTTCAAAATAAAAGCAGTTTTTCCTCCACTTTTTTACCAAAAAAACAGAAAGTGATCAGATGAGAAACTAAAACAGATTTGGTTCATAAAATGTTCTTGAAAACACAAAGAGAGGAAAAAAGAAAAAAACAAGAAGAGGAAGATGAGATGAGTGATGATGCCTTTAAAGGAGGAGGAAATAATTTAATAAACTGCAGTTAAATCTTTTATCTTTGGAGGTGATATGCAGTTTATGAGCAGTTTGTTGAGATGCAGATAAATGTGACATCTCCTAAAATTCTTTTGTAATTTTCTCTTCCTGTCAAATCCTTGTTTGTCTGCAAGAGTCATGTCTTCTGCATTACGGTTTGTTTGTTTGTTTGTTTGTTTGTTTGTTTGTGACTCAGTGCAGAGGAGTAATGAAGGTGCTGATGGTGCAATAATGAGATTTCCACAGAAAAACTTCTTGAGGCAACGTCTTCATTTTGTTGAGATTGCTGTACTTTATTTTTCTTAATAAATAAATCCTAAAACTATTCCAGCTGGACATTATTCGTTTTTTGTTCTTTGTCAGAGGTCAGTGCTCCACAGATACTTTATTCTTGCTAGAAAAGTTAAAATACCTACACAAAACGTCTTATTTAATGATATTGTATGATGCCCTACATGGTTGTCATCATCATTACTGAGCACATGCAAAATGCCTTTAAAGATAAGACTGCTAGATAATCCAGTGCATAAAATACCATGAACCTGCCATGATTCCACGATTTTCCTTTTATTATCAACGCTGCAAACCAGAACTCCTCATCTGCTTCTTACCTTTGCCTTTTTGCTTCCTCAGGAGATCATGGTGGGCTCCATGTATCAAGCCAAAATCCCTCCAATGACCCCACACACTAACCATGAGAAAGGTGAGGCGCTCCTGTCTGCGGTTTCCTTTGCAGGGCAGTCGTGGGAAGAACCATCCTTTCTCAGAACATTCTGCATTTGTCGTCTTGTTTCTTCATCAGCGTACAGCGGTGACGACCAGCTGCTGTGGACTCCTGCTGTTCTTCGCGCTCGTGAAGTGGAGGATTTCTTGCTGAATGCACAAAGGCTTAGTGGCCAACAGGGGGCAGTATGGACACAAGAAGCCACCATCAAAGATAATGAGCAGGTGATGAACATGGAGGGGCTGCAGTTCACTGTGATCTGCTGCCTCGGATCTCTGTTCTCAGTGGCCCGGCAGACCAAGTGAAATCTTTATCGTTGATTCATCAGGTTTTTTAAACAGAATTTGTTTGTTATTTGTAGATTAAAGACCTGAGTGTTGTGGTTCCCACATTTACTGACCTGAAATCATTTACAAATCTCTCCTGTTGGTTTAGTTTAATTAAAAACACTCTTAATTGTGTTTTTTTTTTTTTTACTACTTTCCTTTTTCTTCTCTCTGTTGAATATTAGAATTGATGAAAACTGTTCTGGTATTTTTGACCTTTCTACTCCTTTGTTTGACTTTCAGGCACTGTATGAACTAGTAAAATGCAATTTTAATGCAGAAGAGGCACTGAGACGGTTACGCTTCAACGTGAAGGTTTTCACTGGTAAGATTCAATCATCCGTTTTTTCAAACAGCACATTTAAAACAAGATTCAGTTTAGTTTTGTATCTATTTATTTGATCGGAAAAATGCACATGATTAAACATCCATCCAGACAGTAATCGTCTTAAATATGTCAGATTATAATAATAATGCTAATTTACATCTGTAGTCCCTAGACAGCATAACACATGGACAGAAGCAACTATTTGCCTTTAGAGGGAAGAACATCTGCAAATAATCTGCATAGAAAAGAAATCCTTCTAAAAATGGTGCCAAGACAAAGTAGAAATAGTAAAAATCAAACGGCCCCAAGATATAACCTTGAGGTACTCCACAACTAAGAGGAGAAAGAGGCGATGAGTGCGCCCCCTTGTGGACAGAGAACATTTGATCTGTTGGCAACTACTTCAAACATGTGCCTTTGAAAGCCCCTCAGTGGTGAATTTATTATTACTCACTGAGTTTTATGACCCACTGGGTCAAAGGGTCTGTGTGTTTATAAAATGTGAATCACACCGAAGACCGTGTTTGGAGGGTTTAAAAGAGAGGAAAACTAAAAAGGAACTCTGAAGTGCTGAAGCTGCAATGAGTTTTTTTGTTTAGAAAACCAAAGCAAACTTTAGGAAAAAAGCAAAATGAAAGTTACGGGGAAATGTTCAGTCACTCCTAACTAACTAATGAAACAAATCCAATGAAAATTCAAAATAAGTAACTTTTTTTTTTTTTGTGTGTAAGTCATTCCTCAATCACCTTTCTGCATTTGCTCCTCAGAGGAGCTGTGCTCCTGGAGCGAAGAAGAATGTAGAAACTTTGAGCAGGGTTACAGAGTTTACGGGAAGAACTTCCACCTTATTCAAGCTAATAAGGTAATCTCTGTGCCTAAAAACCTCTTCTTTTCTGTGATAGCGCCCTCTAGTGTGTGAGATGCTTCAAACGGCTTCTCTCCTGATGAAACGTCTGCTCCTGCTTCTCAGGTACGAACTCGCTCCGTGGGCGAGTGTGTGGAGTATTACTACATGTGGAAGAAGTCTGAGCGGCACATGTACTTCACCCAGCAGGCCACCAGGCTGAGCCGGAAGAAGTTTAGTCTGCAGTCGGGGGGCACGTGAGTACTCAAAACTCGCTTTGACTTAGCTTATGAGTGATCCACCCTTATGAGTGGATCCAGGCTGTCTGCAGTGAAGAAAGGGCAAATTTTAAGGTGGTAGAGCGCTTGGTAATGAGCAAAAATGCATTTGTAAATATTTTTGAAGTTCCTGCTACGAGCAACAGTAATTCTACATACACACCAGGCATGTGATGCACGTTCAAGAATTCAAGATTGTTAACGATTGCGCTTTTAGCATAAGGTTGGTCACACTGGACTGTTGCTCCCGATACGAGCGTGTGAACTCACTTTGGTTAAGACTTGGTGTGAAATGTTAAAGCGGTGCAAATCTGGACCACAAATGTCACACACCTCGGTGCGTGACAGCTGATGGGACTTTACCTTTCAGACGTTGATGATCGCCATCAACACGTCACTGACAAAGTCCCTGATTGGTCAAAGTTCTACTGGTTTATCTCATTGTGTTCAATGGCAGTTTCTATGAAAAGGCCCAAAATGGACCAGAAACTTGCGTGGTGATGCATGGACCTGAGACTTTTGCTTGCAGAAGCCCAAAACACGTAAAAGCCAGCACTCGTTCCAGACTAAGAGCTAGTGTGGTGTAAGGGGACCAGACAGCACAGTGTAACTTACATTAGCCTTACAAATACATCTAGACTTACCACACGCCAACAGTGGGATTCCATTTTCATAACGTTTTATGCAGAAATCATTACTTTGGACTTTTGTTTTTATCATATTTCTGTATTTATTCAGCTAAATTTAAACATTTTAACAAAAGGCATCCAAATCCCTTATTCAATTCAAATTCAAAACAACTGACAATAAGTAGAGCTTCTAAAACCGAATAAAGACGTGGCTGACATAGAGTGTGAACAGAAGTCAAGCCTTCTCCTTCAGCTTTCCTCCAGTTTCTGTTCTTCTGCTCCGCTTCAGTGAGGATGGAGACCAGGACGGGGAAGCTGGAGATCTCGACGGAACCAACAACTCTTCAGGGTTGCTGACCCACAGCTCTGGTCAGCTGGAGACTCCGTTACCTCCACACTCCAACATGGACCTAAACAAACAGGGTAAGCCCACAGCTGGTGTGGGGACGGGGGCTGTGCTCGTCCATCCTTGGATTTTGACTTCTACATGAGTCGAATCAGGGTTGAAAACATAAGAAGTGGCTGAAGGCTTCTACAAACGGTCCCATCTGTCCTCTGTCATCTTCAAAACATAAACGTCTTGTAAGCCATTCTTTACAGTTGGACGTATTTTGATCATTTTCTTTTTTAAACACATACTTTATGTTCTATCATAAAGCACTTTTGTGTCTTCCAAAGTTTTTTTCCCCACTTTTATGACGTATTTGTTTTGTTGTTGTTGTTTTTTTTACATGCATGTGTGCATCTTTGTGTGTGTGTGTGTGTGTGTGTGTGTGTTTGTGTGCTCGTACATTGTGTGCATGTTGACTCCAGAGGAAGATGGTCGCCCAAGGCGCAGACGAGCCACTCCCCGTTTTCTCTTAAAGCCATGACCTCGCTCCACACAAGCAGCACCAAAGCAGGCTGGGCCTGCAGGTAAACCAATGAAGATGGAGTACCGTGGTTTAACTTTTGACTGTATCAGAGAACTGGACTGAGTGAGCGTGATGTCATCCATAGAAAAAAGTTTACTTCTGGCTTCAACTACATTAAGTCTATTCAGTCGCCATTTTTTCACCATACAGGCATCTCCATGTTGACGCCACCAATAAGCAGTGATTGGTCAGTCAATGTTTCTATGGCAACCACTCCCACCAATTAGGAGCGAGCTTGTTGGAAGGCCACACCCCTTCCACTTAAAAAACAGGCTGCACAAAATCTGTCAAATCAATCGTTCTAAATGTTGAATGTAGTAAGCTCCAACCTACTTTTTTTTTAAAGGCATCTGATTGGTCAGTGTAAAACTTGAATAACTTAAAATACAAAAACAAAACGTGAAATAAAATGAGTATTACTAAGAGCATGTTTGTAAAAGGGTATTAGAGCAAGAATGGTTGTTCTGAACAACAGAATGCCTGAGGAAAAACTGTTTATTTCCCTATAGAAGTCAATGGGATTTTGGCTTTCTGGGAGCCGGCGGGTACTTCCTGTTTGGAATGCCAGCGGCGGAAGGGTCACTCAGTCCAGTTCTCTTTTGCAGTCAATGTGTTTGACCTGTAAACCCTGGTGCTTCTCTGTGGTCGGGGAAGAAGTGCAGTCAGACATGACAGTACATGATTTGACCTTTTTCAAATAGATGTTGATTTAAAGTCCCACTCTGATCATCTTTGATCTATTGTCAAAGCGTTTCCAGTGGACTTTTCGTGATGCTGATGCCGTTTTTAGACACAATCCAAAAACCTGTGTCGTCGTCTAGGACATAGTTTCTGCAGAGCAGCAGGAATTCATCAGATTTTCACCTGTGTTATGGGTGGAATTGTTGGCACTGAGTAACCTGGCCTGCCTTCCCATCACCCAGCTTTGCTTAATATGATTAATTTACTTTATTTCTGCCCTCAATCATCAGAAAAATGCCACAAGAACATGGTAAGAACACCAAAAACATCATTTTGGTCAGAGTGGGTCTTTAATTAGCAAAAATATGTTTTATCGTGAAAGGATTCTTACAGCCGAGGATTAGGGCCACCAAAGAAAAAAAAGAATATTATGAGATTAAAGTCTCACATTTACGTGGAAAACTTGTACATTTATTTAATTTTTTTTTTGTAAAACGTACTTGTTTTCAATTTACAACATTTACAAATGTAAAACACGTAAATGTAAGAGAAAAACTCCAGTTTAACCTATGACTTGTAAAGTTATGAATATATGACTCGTCATTTGACAGTTACAACTGTTTTCCCGTAAATTTCCACCTTTAAAGCAGCAAATAATTTCTTTTAATGTGGCCCTAATACTTGGTTGTAGATTCTACCTTCATCACAAATATTTGTTGTCTGGTTTTCCGTTTTATTTTGCTTTGTAACTTCAGTTTGTCCTGAAACTTTATGTTAATTGAATCTAAATTAATGAGTTCAGATTTTTGCCATAAAAACGTGAACATTTGAAAAGCTCCTGTAGAAGCGCCGGTTTAAACGTGTGGATCGCCTGTCATCCCGTGTTCTCTGACTAGACGGCGAGCTGATGATGAGTCTTTCAGAACTCTGTGGGGGCCGGTGTCCTCCTCAGCTGTTTGACTGTCCGTTCTCTGAATTCTCGGCCGACCCGAGGGATCCCGGCCCAGACGGCTGCTGCACCTCCGCTCCGGGCCAGACTCTGAACCCTCCGTGGACCTGTGGGACCTCAGCATCCTCCCATGAGGACCACAGCCTCCAAAACTCCTGCTTCTACCAGCTACACGTGCAGCAGGGGGCTTTTGCACCAGGTGATGAGACTGGCGCCCCCCATAGGCTGCAAGTGGAATTTAACCTGCCGTCAGCCTCGCCTGCTGTGTTCCCGTCCCACTTCCAGACTTTTGGAAGTGTCCTGTACCCTTTACCTGTCCAGGATTCCCACCCCCTCATGCAGCAACGAGGAAAATCTGAGAGGATCTCTGAGATTGGAGGACTGTGATCTGTCCATCACTTGAACTCTTGCGGAAAAATGAGTTTTTTTAACAGCTACTTTCAGACATTAAATGTTTTTTTATTGAATACAAACGTATCAAATCACAGGTGAAAGCTGCAGTCCGGCCGCTCTGTGACACAGGATGAAGCCTGTTTTTGGATCAGGTGACGCTCCGTACATTTACAACCAAATGTTCTTTTTTCTGATTTGAAGTTTCACTGCTGCCGTTCTTTCAGGGCTTTTTTTGTTACTGAACATGTAAAATGTTTCTATTTCTCAGATGAAAATGTGAACATCTCCTCTTCCTTGTGGAGTTTTATGAGTTTTGCAAAACCTCAAAAGGATTAAAACTGATTTTTTTGAACAAAGAGCCACATGAGAGCAAAAAGCTAAATCTAATAAGAGTAAACCAGCGAGACACATTTAGTTCTGTCTGAATGAGGAAGACATTGTTCAGCCTTTAGAAAAATCTGTCTTTGTTTTGTTCCCCAAACATTTTGGGCCAAAGCATCTTAACTTCCTTATGTTGGCCTCCACTCGTCTGCTGCTTGAAGCTTTCAGTGGAGCTACGACCGTCCTTCTGCACAGAAAGCCGTCCTTTGTGCTTTCTTCATCAGCTGGAATTCTCCGTTTCTGGTCCTGAACTGTCATGTGATGCTGGGAAACATCTGGAATGTTCTTGTTGTTCCGGGGTTTTCCTGCTGTCAGAAGAAACGCAGATTTTTAAGAAGCTGCAGATCCAGAAAACCTCCAGAACATGTAAGTTTTTCCCTCAGATTTGGGCAGATGGTGACTTTGAGGAAATACTTTAGTCTATTTATTTACATTAACATGCCTCCAGCTCGAGCATTTTCACACAGTTTTGTGATCTTTATGGTCATTTATTCCGTATTTGTTTATATTTGTAAATCAAAATAAATTTTTATGAGGTAAAGAAAGGACCCCCCCCCAGGAAGAAGGAAATGCCCTCCATTTGTCTCTGCTTTTGTGTAAACCCCTCTACCTGTTGTGTCTTTCAATGTAAATCTTTTTCAGATCAATTTTTATTGATCTTTGTTTACACATGGGGGGGGGGGGGGGGGGGTCCAGGCAAGACCACAAACGCAGGAAAACAGAGCAGAAATGACGGCTCTTTATGCCTTTTTATTTGTTTTTTTTTTAGCAATTTATATTTTGTATGGCTTCCATTATGCTTCTTTCTAATTATTATATTTTGTAAAATAAAATAAATTAAATGCAAATGTGAAAATATTAAAATGAATTATTTTGTGAGTCATTCATTTCCCTTCATTTACACAGTTCCTCCTCTTAAGAACTTTTAGTTTAAACAAAATTGTGTTTTAATGTAATTAATGAAGTGAAAAAATGTGAATTATAGAATAGTGATTGTGTTTTTTCTTTATTTCTTTATCTTTACGGTTTCCATACACTTTTTGGACGTGCGTAGCTCTTCAGCTCATTGACCTTTTCAGCTATCAAAATATTCAGCTCTTTTAGGAGATTACTGCTCAACGCTTTCAACTTCTTAACTCTTCAACTTTTCAAACTATTCAGCTTACTACCGCTTTTTAATTCCATTGCAAATGGCTTATGGAATCTTCAATTCCCCCTTTTTAAACTAAAAACTTTCAGATTTACAAAACACTAGAACTCAAGCAGACTTTCAGCTACAGAAACTATTCAGCTTTTAAACCATATAACAGACTTTAGGCTGTTCAGTGATAGAACAGTGAACAAAAATCATGAAAGGCACATTTTTACAACAGAACTGATTGTAAATTGAAAGTAAAGCTGTCATTCAGTTCTTACCAATCTCTGTGGTGTGACAGCTCCTGCAGATGTGACTGAACTTGTGGACGCTATGGGTGGTGGCAGTTTAAGAAAACGAAACTATTAAAATAAAAAAGGAAAGAAATGCACACAAAAAAGTGACATCTCTTCCAACTTCACATATGTGTTAAGATTTAACATTTTCATAGGTTACTTACATATAACTTTACATTTGCAGTTTACATACATATTTACATTCATATTTAATACTCATTTTTAATATTTTGATTCACATTTAGCATCTAAAAGTACATATCCTCAAATAACAGATAATGCTTTTATTTGTGATAAATACTGACTAAATGAGATATAAATGCAGCACATATGGAAAGAAATGTTTAACCCTTAAAAGCTGAACGTATAACATTTGATACATGAGTCTGTCAGCCCTACGCAAGAGCAATGGAATGGAAATACACATTTCTTTTTTTTTTTATCTTAGAATGTTTTGTTAGCTCAGGAAAAAAGATATATTTGAGCTGTGTGACGTGATGTATCAAATATGATACAAAATGAAATTTATATCTAATTTCTTTTGTTTGTTTTTTAAACATTGATAGGTCCCTCTGAACAAACAAGCAATATATATATATATATATATATATATATATTTATTTATTTATTTTATTTTTTTTTACATATAAATTTCAGAATTGGAATTTTCCTTAGGCTTTACAGACTTAAATAAGGTAAAGTTGTCAAATAATTTTCATGAGGGGAATTTCTACATCCCCTGCCTTCACCCATGAGTGGCCGGGTTAGGCTCTGGCAGCCCCGTGACCCCTAAAGGGACAAAACATTATGGAAGATGAAGTCATTTTTATATTCAGTGCACCATATTTCTTTTTACTAATTTGGCATCAACTTTTTTTAAAAAAAAGTTTGGCATTTAGCTACTATATTAGTGATATGCTGCTGTTTTTGTTTGTTTGTTTGTTTGTTTGTTTGTTTTGTAGCTATGTTGGCATTTGCTGGGGGTTTTCAAGCTAATTTGTAGTTTGCTGGTTTGGCTGATTTGGTAACTAGTGGAGTTTTTTAGGCTAATTTGGCATTTAGTTAATATTTTAGCACTATGGTAACTATTTTGGATAAATTATATATTTTTTTCAGTTTTGTAGGCTGGCTGACTGACTGACTGACTGACTGTCTGACTGACTGGCTGACTGACTGACTGGCTGACTGACTGACTGGCTAACTGACTGACTGGCTGGCTGGCTGGCTGACTGACTGGCTAACTGACTGACTGGCTGGCTGGCTGGCTGACTGACTGACTGGCTGGCTGACTGACTGACTGACTGGCTGGCTGGCTGGCTGACTGACTGGCTAGCTGACTGTCTGACTGACTGACTGACTGTCTGACTGACTGGCTGACTGTCTGACTGACTGACTGACTGACTGACTGACTGACTGACTGACTGACTGTCTGACTGACTGGCTGACTGACAGTCTGCTACATCAGACGAGCACATGGAAGCGACCAGGAGGAGGCAGCAAAGTCTTCGTTTTCAACTGAATCCTCTTCATTTATAGCGGTCTTCATCACTGCACTGTATTAAAAAGCACCTGTACGAAATGCAGCGCAGGTAGGAACTTTGAGTCTGTCACGCAGGTTCGTGAAGATGGTCAGCAGAAGCACCGGGAGCCATGACTGCGCAGAAAACGCCCCAAACCAACACCAGCCGTTGAACCAGCTCCCTGTGAGGCCAGCTTCCGATGTTCCCTCTGCCTGTGGACCAACAGGAGAGATGTTCCAAACCAGGTTTGTGGTTATCTGAGACCGTCTGGGACTGATTGAGACAATTCCTGTCTCTTTAAATCAAATCAAAACTTTATTTCTGAAACATTTTTCACACATTTACATCACAACATTATTAACAGAATAAAAACTACCCCCAAAATGAAAAACAAAGACTTTCATGTAGAAAAGTCCTTTTAGCAAATATAGTCACGTTTATGCAGTCCATACCACAAGTGAGGCAAGTTTTCTTATCTTTATATTGTAAATGTAAAATCCTCCAAATTAGTCAGAGAAAGTATGCTGATGTTCCCACTCCTATACAGTTTACATACCAGCTGTGCTTATATACTTAATAAAATAAAAGTGTTTTGTGAGGGATGAGACCCCACAATAGTTAGTCAGAAAACGAATGTAAAAATACAAATCTGGGTTGAAGCTGAAGAGAAGAAACGACATTATGGGGATCTGTCTACTGCTTATTTAACTTTTGTTGATATTTTTAAACAAAGTTTCCCCCCAAAAAAATCACACAGGATTTACAATTCTGCATCAAATTCATATTAAGACTCTAAATGTATATTTTTATTTATGAAAAACACAAACAACAAATATGAACACACAAGTTGCTTTGAGTTCCTGAAACATTTGTGTGTAATTCTAGTTTCTGAAGATGTTGCCTCCATGTTTTCCATAGTGAATCTCTCTTGTTTTCAGGTCTTTCTGGAACCTCCTTGCTGCGGTTCCAATCCTTCCTGCTGCCTCACTGATGGATGCCAGGCGCTGGGAGAAACAATCCAAACAAACCACTGAGGTTTGCGTCCCTCTCCGTGCGCGCGCCCGTGCGTAAAGCCACTCAGGAGCCAAACGAGGAAGTTGGGAGGAGGGACCAGCGTAGTAGTGGCGTGGTGTGACCAAGAGTTCGGGCTGTCGAACCGCCTCCGGCGCAGGGAAGTCGAAGGATCTGCGGTGTCGGAGCGCAGAAGCGCGCGCGGAGCTTTGGCGCAGTTCTGCGAACACACGCACCTCCAATAATCGATGAGCGCGCAGGTAGAGCAGAGGATCCCGGAAGGACTCGACATGCAGGTTTCCAGCGTGCTGGTTTGACCTTTTAAACAACAGAATCCGCAGACAGTCTTCCAAACCGAGGGAACATGAGCGCCATGAGGAGGAAGAACCTGTACGTCCTGATGGATCTGCTGTGTGTTACAGTCGGTAAGTTTAGGGACGGAACCGCCTCGTGGGTCACTGCTTTGAGCAGCTGTTTGGCTTTCAAACAATTCAGCGCTTTTGGGCTTAAAAGTCAAAACTGCAGCATAGTATTCTGGAAACAGACGGGGGGTTTACGCATCTGTGCGTAAAACCCTGGTTGTTTTTGATCCAACTACTTGAATGGCCGAACTCTGCAAGCCCTTCCTTCATGATTACATTAGGAAACTGCCTGAAGATATTCAGTACTTTCCAGATCTTCAGGGCGCTGTCAGTTCATGGACATTCATCTGGGCTGCGTGTTCCTCGTGTTATTTTGCAGAGGGGTTTTTTTGTGTTCTGCCAGCACTTCCGAAGAACGTTTCCACTCTCCACAAACAGCTGTGAACCTTCACACTCATTCTGATGTCATTTTTCAGGGAGCTGCTGTTGCAAATGCTTCATTTTCTTTTTAACCTGCATAGAAAAAGACAAAAATGTTGCATTTGGTGCAGAAAAGTCAAACGTTACACAGCTTTGTCGTGGGATTATTTTATTCTTGTTCATGTTTGTTCAGAAACCTAAAAGAGGAGATGAAAGCTTCAGTCAGTGAAGGTTTGCCCCTTTTCTCAGATTATCAGTGTGATAAGGATGTCTTGACTGATGCATCATAAAGAAACACAAATGTGAAGCAAGTCAGAATGACTCATGACACTTTGGAGGAGACTTTAGACACTGAAAGTGACTCAGTCAGCCTCAAAGACTCCAAACGAAAAGGGTTACGTGTGACGTCCAGCCATCATTTCAATAGGATTTGTTTTGAAGAGGAGAAAATATTACAATGGGCAACGCAGAGCTTGTGTTGGTGCTCACAGTGTGGATGTGGAATGTACCACAGTGTGGTGGAATGTTGGTTTTCTGTGGAAGGAGTTTGTTGAGCAGCAGTCTGGTTTGTCTGCGTTTTTGTCCCTGCGTCTGTCGTGGCGACGGTGCTGCGGTTGGAGGCTTCATGGAGAAATGAGATTCTGCCCCAGCTTGTTTTTTTTTCCCCTCGCTGGTGGGAATAATAACAGGCGTTTTGCTGGCAAAGGTTGGAGATTAAAGTCTGAGCGGAGGTGCAGAGTTTGTGGGTCACATTACTCCTGCGTTTGGCCTCCTTCCTCTCCACCACCCACGTCATCCACCCAATAATCATCAAGTCAACCCCAGGCTTACAAGAGGTTCCCCCGCCATGTAATAGCTGCAGGATAGGGCTGTAATCATTCTGACCATTAGCATAAACACAAAGCGTGTTTAGAGAAGGACTTTTACTGTATTTTGGAGCGACTCACATGTCATTATCTCTGATTGACCAGACCTTACATTTGAATCTTTGTGTCAACAGTTCTTCAGGGATCTTTTGTTAAGTAATCAAAGAGGCCAGATTACAACATCAGCTACAACAACTCAGAGATTTCTGTGCATCACACGCTGCCCGCCCAGGTCAAACTAACAACTGCTGTCTGAATAGATGCCCTACTTTCTGCATCTGCCTTACAATGGCCAACATGTAGAAGAAGCTAACATAGGATTTGTTACCATATTTTTCAGACTAGAAGTTAATCCCAGCAGCAAAAAACTGCATAATATGGATGAAAAAAGTCAGATCTAAGTCGCACTTTTGGTAGAAAAGTGGACGCCCGGTGTAATTCTGCGTTCACACCTAACGCCGTTCACACGTCTCCTGCCTCTTTTGACGCACATCAGATTTGATGCTGAATTCTTGTTTTTTTTTTTTTTTTTGTTCACATATTTAATTTACACTTGATTATCTTGAAGAAACACAAGGAATCCAGAAATCTTCACCTGCACTGTTCAGTACCAGGTGTTTATTTTTGAGTCATACTGGTTGAGGTTTTGGATAAAGATGTAATGGACTCATCTTAGTGAATCAGATCCAATCGATTGCTCTAAATCAGCCAATATTGACTACGAATTGGATCGGCAGCCACAAATTATGATATGATTGTAATCGTTGTTAAAACATTGTTACGCCAGTTGAATAGAACAAATATTTTTTCTTTTTTTATTTAAAAATAATTCACTCCTGAGAATAGGTTGCATTCCTGGCCAAACAATGCAGAAAAAACACGATTTATACTCAGAAAATTACTGTTATCAAAACCTTTTACAAAAAGGTTGGTCTTTTCGCTTTTTCTGTGGATTGTTTGGAACATTTCTTTCTTTCTGATCTCTCAGTTCTTATTTCAGGGCTTTTTTTAAAATGGAATTCTCTCAATGGTTTTCCAGTGTCTGTGTAAGTCGATAGTCTCCAAAGTCAGGCGAGGGCGTCGGCCCCGAGTACACACGACAGGCTCAAAGGCACAAGTGCAGCAGGTTGGAAAAGTTGGAGACAGAAGAAAAAAACAAACCTTGGCATGGCTGCTGCCTAAGAACAGGTAGTTTGAGTAAAAAGAGTTTCACGATCATGGGAAGAAACGGCACTGATGAAGGGAGGTGCACCCTTTCATTTTTCCTTTCATTTCCATTGTGACAAACCTGTTTTTTTTCAGCAAACAGATCAAATTGCATGTGAAGTTATCTGCTTCTCTGTGTTTGTTTGCTTCCTTGTTGAACCAACACCGTAATCCCATAAGACTTGATGCAACATTGAGGCGTTGCAGTTTCTAGAACGCCTCAGGTGGAAACTGGTGAAGAGCCCGGAGTGTCTGCTTATTCTGTAGAATTAAAAACCTCTCGTATTTATTCCTGAACACATTACAGGAACCATCATTTTCTCCAAGGCAGTTAAGCTGTTGAGGAGCTGCTGGGATCGCTGTTTTCATGCATTGTTAGCGTAAAGGTCTGTGTTTGCTGGTGATGCCATGTCGCTGCGTCTCCAGGGAGCTCCGCCTCTCACGCTTTGTTGGGAAGACTGATTGTTCTGAGGGAAACGGAGGAGGTGGATCATGGGAATTGTTTCCCCTGCGCAGAGCTCTGTCATGGAGACTGAATCTTTTATAACAAGCAGGCTCTGTCCTGAAGGGTGGAGCTTTGGGTACAACATGCGAAGATTGTGACATAGCTGACTTGGGGGGGTTGGAGGATTACACTGACTGAAGGAGGCCAGCATTTCATCAGGTTTTATGACACTTTATCTTCTTGTGGAGAGGGTTACAAGCACTCCACCCTGTAAATTAAGCCTATACAGGTCTTCTAACCAAAAAGACATAACTTTTCAGTCTTTGTTAGTGTTTAGTTGTTTGCAGGTTGTTTTTTTCCATCAATCTTCTGAGCTACAGCTGCAGAAATAATCCAGTTAAGAGGAAAAGGAGCTTTGGTTACTACCTTTAGTTGGAATAAAATGATAAATTATTTAGCCTGTGTTTTATGTGATTAATTATTGTCCTGCCGTTGGGACAATAAAACACTAAAGATGTGTTTTTGGTGTTGTCGACTCCTAGCAAATGATTAAAAGGAACTGCAGTCAATAAAAATGCTGAGTTTTCTGGAGCTGATTTATAGTTTGTAAAATGACTGATTTGTGGGCGTGACCTCTGATGATAAATGTCATATAAAACTTTAGTTTAATGCCAATCCAGGCCATTTATACAAAAAGAGGTTAGTTTGTGCAGATGAATGGAACACCAACTTTGTTCAACTGACTTTTATTTTTCAATGAAATACATCTGGATGAATGAGAGTGGACACAGATGACAAATGTTTTTTTCCAATGGATTCTTAGGGTTCAATTGTGTTATTTTAGAGCAGTTTTGAGTCTTGATGTCCAAACAAGTGCTAACATACTTTCCACCTCAGTAAAGCAGCAGTTTATGAAGCCAGGTCACCACTTTTGGCTGGAAGTCTAACCGTGTGAGTCCAGCTGGAGCAGCCAGTGAAAGAAACTTGGATGAAGTTGGGAGACAGTGGATATCTTTAGTTAGCTGCTTCTACCTTTGTGCAGCATAGCAGCTAAAAGGAGGACCTACCACATGATTTTTGTCTTGTTTGGTTGTTAGCCCTGCACTAGGCTAAGTTGTGAATGTGATAAAGATGTGTAAAATAAAAAAGAATAAAAACAAAAGAACTGGAGATTGATATTAACTTGGATATATTATAGAAGCATCTTAAGCTCAAAATCTACCAAATTAAAGTCAAAAACAAACATTTTTACTGTCTGACCACTGAAAGTAGGGACGGGCCCGTGAAGCTTCATGAAGCATTGAAGCCTTTCAACCAATTGGTTCACTAGAAAAACAGTCTGCAATCTAACTCCAGTCAATCTCTAAACCCTCCCTGACCGTATCTCTCCACCAAACAGCCACATTTTGAATGGAGCCTGAGGGATTTGCATAACTGTCAAAACTCTCAGCCAAGTCCGAACCACTTCCTGACTCAGTTACGTGGTACAGCCGAGCAGCAAAGCTTTGTACACAGTTTCTCCCCTAAAAGAAGCAAGTTTCATGACACGCCTTGTGGAAATGCCCCCTTCCCTATGTGGCACACGCCTCAAAGCCTCAATACAGAACGCCACATCACCATCTGAAAGAGACAAGAGAAAAAGATTTCAAAGAAAACGGCAGCCGTCCCCTGAAGCTCCAACAAAAATGAGTTTCCCAATAAGCCCATGTGTCCAGTGTGGCGTCACCACTGTCAGAAAGAAGACTGGGGCTGTCATGCTGGTCCAAAAGCTCTTTTAGCTGGTCCACAAACATCAATCCAACCGCCAGGGCGTGTCCTGAGCAAGGGCTTGTCAAGAGAACACAAGCTTCAGACATAACGTCGGTCCAAACCATTGACTGTAGATGAGAACTGGACATTCCATGGCGACCAATTTCACCAATCAGGAGTGAGCTTGTTGGAAGTCCACATCTCCAGCACTTGAAAGCCGACTCCACAAGATCTGTCAAACGTTTTGAATGCTGGATGTGGGGGCCAGGAGGCGCCATCCTACTTTTATTAATGAATCTGACTGGTCAGTTTATAACTTGAAAAACTTTTGACTGCAGGCAAATAAAGTATCAAAAAGGTGTTAAAAAGAGATATCAGAGCAAGAATGGTTGTTCTGACCAATAGAATGACTGGCTTCTCTGAGCCAGCGGGTACTTCCTGTTTGGAACGCCAGAGGGAGGGGTCGCTCAGTCCAGTTCTGGTATCCAGTCAATGGTTCACGCCAGAGTTTAGCCCAAACAATACAAACGATTCAGGAAAACAGACAAAACAGAACCAAACAGCTGAGTTGTTCTGGCACCAACATTCAGAACTTCTTTTCAGTCAAACGTCAATCAAATCCTCAGTTTTTATCAAATAAAACTCGGGTTTAGCTCAGCTCTTTCAGAACTTAGATCCATTTGACAGCACTGCTTTTATTAAAAAATATGTAAAAAGAACGAGAATCTGAAGTTCGTCAAACGGCAGGACTGGATGCAGTTTACTGAGTAGTCGATGTGGTTCTTATACAGTCTGAGTGCTCAGAACTACTGAATAAGCAGAGTTGATAAACCACAGTAAGTTGAAAGAAAATATCAGAGTTTTACTTTCTTCCAGGTTTACTCTCTGTCTGGTGAGGTCTTTTTAAACCCTCCCAAAGCCAGACTCTCCGATGGTCTGCCCACATTCAGCTGGCTCAGCCTCACCGTCCAGCTCGTCTCCTTATGCTCTGCTTCAAGCTCGGCATGCGTGAGTGATGGACAGAGATGAACGGGGGGTTAGAACGAGAGAATGGGCCCCAGCCGCAGCAGGATTTGGTGGAACCGGTGGTGCTGGGCGTTCCTCGTTTCAATCGGAATTCCAGAGGCCAGCAGCGGCAGAAGCTGTAGTCTCAGCACATTCCTTCCACATTAGTCAGCCCAGCCTGAGATGAGACCAGGAAGAGGGAGCATGTGGTGTTTTTTTTTTACATTTGTTTTGTTTTGCTGCTGAGAACTGCTCACCAAACATCTGCAGCATCACCCGATGACCAACAAAAGGAACCAGAGAAGAAAAGAGGTGGAAACTGTTGGGGCTGAATGCTGAATAAGTGCTGCCGCATGAGATGAAACCAGATCAGCTGCCAGAAGATAAAGATCAGCAGAAAACAGAGGAAATTTCAGGAAGTGGATACTGGCTGTGTGACCTTACTGCTGAAAAGACCGGAAACAAGAGTGGATGAAGGTAGATGGAGGGGCAAATGTTCCAGCTGTGACCCTGAAGAGAGGGCACCTCTAAGTACGCAGACTGAAAACCCAAACTGGATGCTTTATACATTCTGGGAAGTCATCGTGTGTCCGTGCGGTTCTGCAGGTGTAGCTCACCGTGTCAGAGAAACCGCTGTGAACAAATCCAGACAAACACTGCAGCTCCGTTCAGGATGTCCATCTCTGGGTGATGGGAAAACCAGCAGGATGGGTGAAAAGACCCGTGAAAAAGAGGGGAGGAAACGGAACCGAAGGTAAACGGAAAGAGGATGTGACAAAGCCGCCCTCATTGGGTTTGTGGCACGCATGGTCCTGCGTAACTGTACATCTGCATTCTAAAGAAAGCCTCCACACTCAGGCCTCTATGTTCACAACAAAACGAGAAATGTCTAAACAAGAATCCTGCAGGAAGACGTCAGAGAAACAAAAGCTGCAGGAAAGCAAAGGAATGGATATAAATGCATTCATGAATATCTACTCCATTTCAGATGATCCATATCATGAAATCCAGGGATTGTCACTTTAAATGATTTCTCGTCATTTTTATCTTATTATTATCTTATTTATAATCTAATAATCCTTGATTTAAAAATGAAAAAGTTTCACGCTTTTTTAAATATATTTTAAAAAATAGTTTCACAACCCAACACAACTGATTTTAGATCAAAACCAAGTGCAAAATAAAGGCCATGAACGGCGTTGTCTTGTTTCCAGACGCTACCTGCCCCTCACTGGCTGAGTGGCTGCTGCACGCCCCTCACTCTCCCTTTACTTCAAACTATTTTTCCCAAAAAGCTCCTTAATGGACGGAGCTCGAGGAGTTGGAAGACGATGGATCAAAATCCCTAGAAGTTTACATTTGTAGCTGGTACTAAAGGGTATTTGTAATAATAGAATTTGAGATGGCGGCATCATCCCGGAGTCATGCCAACAAAACTTCAGGTGTGGGTGTGAGTGAACCGGGTGAAATCTGTGGGAAATTTTGTGAAAGTTGCACAATGTCACACTTTACCACAACATGGTAGGTCCCGAGGCCATCCCATAATAGTTTCTCAGCTTCCTTTGGAGATCCCCAACATGTGCGTTTTGGTTTCATTGGTGGATTTTGAAATCTTCTTTTTTGAGCTCCATCATTTTTCCGGTGTTTTCTCCTCGCTGTGATGTCATCATTTTTGGAGGGTAGAGTCATTCATTAAGTCAAAACTTAACTTTTTCGAGGTGTGTGTACATTTTGGTGAGTTTTTGAGCACACTAAAAACAGGACCCCAAGAAATAAGGAAAACATTCCTAATTAAAAAAACATCTTTAATGAAGCAAAAATAATTGGGAAAGAAAATGTGTTTTAGCAAGAGTTCTACTTTTAACAAAAGAATTCCAGTCCCATTTTCTCATTTTGCTGTTGAAAAACTTTCTTCATAAGATTATTTTTCTTCAGAGACAGAATATGACGTGTTATTTTTTTTCTTCAAACTGTGATACTCTGCCTTAAACGGGATCCAGCACAGATGCCAGAGAGGATGAAAGCTTGTTTACAGTCAACTGAACAAGGGGAATTACGGCTTTCTTTCAGGGAACCAAAGTTTTTCCCAAACCTGGGATGGACAGGCTTAATCCCTTCAAAGAGATTCCCATCAAAGTCCCCTGACTGGCAGGTGAACCTGTTTTTCCTCTTCCCTCCATCAAAGCAGTTGTCCCTTTTTTGGGATTTTCCCGCAGAGAAAGTTTTGTGATGTCTGAGTTTATCTCAAGTCAGAGACTGTTTTAGCAGCGTTTGGGTTGTGGGATTGTCTCGTGGTGTCCTGCAGGCCCTTTCTGCGTGCTGCGAGGTCTATTTATGTCTGTGAGCTGAGTCTGCTTTCAGGGAGACTGGCTGCTTGTTTCTGTCAGATATTATCCACAGCGGGAGCAGTTATGAAACACAGGAGCACGCACACTCACCTCACTTTTCATCCTGTCGGGATAATCAGTCCTTACAGTCTGTGTCATTCACATTTGTAATTATATAGGCCAGATGTTTTGACTCAAACTAAACACGCCACGGTAAAGAGACCAAATCCTCATTTAGTGACAAATACAAATCAAAATCTGAGAAATTCTATTCAGGGACCTTGCAGAGAACTTATCTTTGGAGCTTTTCTCCCTGATTGTAATCCTCTGACTAAAATAAGACAAACTGACTGTTCTTTATCGGCAGCAGGATGCAGATGGACCGTCTGTCGCCCAAACATCTCCCTCGGGCTCCCGTTGGAGAACGGATGTTTGTGGTTTTTAGGAGCCATATTTGGGTTCAGATGAAAATGTCCTTACGTCTGTGGTTTCATGTGAAATACTCGCACAAAAGCAGATATTTACCATTTCTGCACAGTTATCAAACAATGAATGTTCCTTTATGAATAACCATACATTTAGCTACATTTTAGATGTTTTTATCTGTTTTTAAGTAAAAAAAGCAAAACTATTACTGATAAGAAATGATAAGAATATTTACATTTAAACCGAAATGTCTGTAAAATAGCAAATGGTCTGCAATGTTCCTTCTCCAGAAGTTCAAGTGCAGATAAAAACTGGGCTTTGTGGTTGTCATGTGGAGCCTGCATATCATCACCTCAGGCGGCCATGGCCGTTCCGTGTCCAAACAATGGTGTCGTCCTCAGGTGCAGACCGGCTTTCTGCAGTTCAGCTGCTGTTTGGAATAAAAACAGTGAGTTTCTGTGAGGAACTGTCTGCAAAGAACAGTCTGTCCTCAGAAAAGAGGAAAAGGTCTCTCCACATCCATCACGTTTTGGTCATTTCCTTCTTTTCTGATCGCAGATCCTCCTGTGTTGAGTTACAGCAGACGTCTCTGCTGTCCATTCTCCTGAAAGCACAACGCTTCTGCAGTTTATTCTGTTTTCCTTCCACACAGAACCAAGAAGACTCTTTGTTTAATGGCATGAGTGGACGACGTGTGCAGCTGCCACGGCACCAACTCATGTCCGGATCATCCCGTTCCCAGCCGGATACATCCCAGATTCTCACACGATGCTTTTCTTACTTTGGTTGTTTGGGAATTTTCTCCATTTGTCTTTCAATTCCTGTAAAATGCTGCGAGTTCTGTGACACGTGACAACTTCATGAAAAGAATCATTTCAAAATGATGGCTTTTCTATTGCTTTTTATCTCCATAGCAACCATTTCATTTTTTGGTCTCCTGGCCGTGACGAACAGGTCCGTCTCATTTTTAAAAAGAATTGCCAAATGTAAACTTTTGGATTTTCTCGGCAACTGAGGTTTTTTTGTTAACCACATCCCTAAGATGATCACATTGTGTGTCACATAATTTAGTTTAGCTTTAGCTAATGATTCATGTCATAAATTGTGACAGTATGCTGGTAAAAAAAATATGCGAGCAACAAGGGAACACCCCTGTTGTGAGCTCGCCATGAAGACGCCATTCAATGTCTGCAACTTCTAATTCCAACACTTCTTCCACGAGTCTCTTCTCCTTTACATTTGTAAAAGGGGCCTGTTTTGGTGGTGTTCACACTGGACTGTCACTTCCCGATACAACCACATGCACTCACAGTAGCAGCTAGCTTTGAATAGGCTTTGTTTCAACTGATTTAAAACGGTGCAAACCTTGCAAATCTCGCTCCAGGCTTTTTTTCACAGCTCCAGTCTGATGTATGGAAGACTTGGTGTCATAAAATTCTGTTTGGGCACAAATCACATTTATAAATTTCTCCTCCGAGATCAATTTTTAAACGAACCTCAAGCAGTCCTGCATTCTGTGAGTGAAGTGTTCTGTTTGGTTGGTAAGGCTCTATGAGATCTTTAATATAGGATGGGGTCATCCCATTCAAGGGCTTATAGGTTAGCAGGAGGATTTTGAACTTGATTCTAGATTCAACTGGGAGCCAGTGAAGTGAAGCTAACACAGGAGTAATGTGTTCTCTTCTGCTGAGTTAGAACAAGGTTCAGGTGTGTTTGTGACGGTGAGTGGGTTCATTGATGTTTTGTGTGAAACCAACATTATCTAATAAAGCTACAATTAGGGAGTGTTGCTTCATTCAGCCTAACATAGTCATCTTGTTGGAGCCAGGTGTCTGTTAGAGCTAGCAGGCTAAGTTTCTTATCATTGATTAACTCATTGACTTAGAGAGGCTTAGAGGAAAATGGATCTAATGTTTAGTAACCCACATTTAATGACATCATCACTTTGCTTGTTGTCATTGAGAGTATAGTAGCTTTTAATTCCTTTCACTTGACTTTTGGTACATAAGCTTAAGCTAGCAGCTGCTGGACTTCCTCTGTATGGGGTTTGCACCATCGCTAAAGGGAGCTCAGAGGAGAGTAGTAAACTGCTGCTCTGTGCCCGGGTCCCGTCTCTGGGTGTTCAGGATGCACGACTGATGCTAGCAGAACTGTTCCTAGAAAGAAGAGCGGCGCCGTCCAACCGTACTTTCTGTTTGGAACGCAAGGGGGGAGGGCTCATTCAGTCCAGTTCTCTATATACAGTCAGTGGTCACTGCCAAATCCAAGTCCAATACTGGTCAAAGTTCAACTGGTTTAACTTTCAACTCATTTTCAATGGCCACGTGTTTTGTACACAGAGCCCCAAAAGCTGTCTTAAAGGGCCTGTACTCTGCTTCTTGAGCTTTTCAGAGTAAACTATACGGGTATATATCATATTATATTATCTTTGGCACACTAAAGACACATTTTTATGAAAAATGGGTTATTTTTGTGAGCTCTTTTCCTACCTGAAAGTAAGACGACTTGATCTCTGAGGCTCCGCCTTTCGCTCCTTGTAGGTGCCGCCCATTTCATGACATCATCCTAGAGCCGGCCTCGGCAGCATGTCTGCGTTTCACCCACAAAAAACAAAGATCTGAGCTTTTACAAAGATGGGCGTGCATATTTTGCATATAAAATGAAAGCCTTATGCCGATCACCGATCAGAAAGTGTGTGTGTTAGCCTGGGGGCGGGGCTTGCAGCGCAGACTTCCTGGGAGGAGTTGTTCTCACTTTGTGACGTCAAAATCTAAAGACCCTCTTGTTTTTCATGGATTGGGAGGGGCTGGTGCTCAGAAAGCAGCGTTTTAGAGGAATACTCTGAGATGTGTGAACAGAGCAAAGTATCTTTCGACTTTTTATTGGAAGTGGTCACTTGAATGACACACTTTTCCGAGCTTGGTGTGAACGCAGCGTGAGAGTTTTCAGTGTGTGTGTGTTTAGCATAGATGTTATTTTGAACAATGAAATACATCGTTCTCTCTCCGTCCGTCATATTTTTAGACACAGCCACATCATTCAGGACTGTTGCAGGTTTGTGTGTTGTGTTGGGCTGGAAGTGGTGTGTGTAACTCAATACTTTGTGTGCGATTCTGTTTTCCTTTTACAGAAATGCCTGTCCAAGAACTTTTCCCTCAGTTTGTTTTTCTTACCGTGAATTCATTTTCCTGACATTTAACCATTCAATGTTTTTTTTTCTTTGGTTGTTCTCTTCAATGTGAGTTCAGAAGCCAAAATCTGAAGAGGAGGAAAACAACTCTGCTTTATTTTGTGTTCCCAGAACAGGAAGTGATGTCATGTTATTCACAACTCTTTTTAGTTTCAAGAGGACTTGGCTGCAGACACCAACATCCAGAACTGGATCCGGTTGGACCCCAATATTGCAAAAAAAAACCTTTATTTTTACGAGTGACCTGACTTGGGTTTTTCCTTTACGCTTTAATTCTGAAGTCTTTTAGGTGAGGGCCCTTCTGACCGATGTTAGGCGTATGTGTATTAACCAAATGTTTTCAGTGAAATCAAAGAAATCTTCCTTTAATGCAGCTGCTGTCCTGTTTTCAGTGGCGCTGCCCTCCATGATTTTGAACGTCGCAAAGAAGCCGTATTTAAGGGAGATTTTCTGCGACGACGAGAGCATCAAGTACCCTGTCAAACCCATCACCATCACCCGTGGCATCCTGGCGGGTGTCACCATCCCGTGCTCTCTCCTCATTGTAAGTTTGCAGCGTCATCTGAACCTCCAGCTTGTTTTGACTGTTTTTGTGGGAAAAACTTGATGACGTGGGTTTTCTGGGATTTGAAATATCTTTCCTCAGATTTCGTCTGGTGAAGCTTATATGGTCTACATGAAAAAGATTAACTCAAAATCAGACTTCAACCAGTATGTGGCTGCACTCTACAAGGTGGTGGGCACCTTTCTGTTCGGCGCTGTCGCCAGCCAGTCCCTGACGGATATCGCCAAGTATGCCATTGGTCGTCCGCGGCCCCACTTCCTGGCCGTGTGCTCCCCAAAGCAATGTGTGGGAAACATGGTGGTCAACTGCACCGGCAGCATGGCCGAGGTCACAGAGGCCAGGTGGGAGACCGTTTCTGCATGCAATCTGAGCAAAAACAAAAAGAGGCAGCGAGCATCAGGGTTTACTCTGATTACAGTAAGCAGAAATGTGTATAAAATACATGAAAATGATTTAGCTCTGAATTCAGTCCCTGTTTCTGCAGCTTAAAATATTCATAATTTGGAGCAGAAATAAAATATCCTGCAAAAAAAAAGATTAACCCTGACTTGTCTTTAGAATAAATCAAAAGATAATACATCCAAGAACATGCATTTGGTGTAAAACACTCTGGAATACAAAGAGGAAGTCAGCGTTTGGGAACTTCCCTTCCTGTGAGATGGGAATGACGCAACTGAATGAACAACTTTGTCTGCTTTATCTCCAGATTATCCTTCTACTCCGGTCACTCCTCATTTGGGATGTACTGCATGCTCTTCCTGGCAGTAAGTGCACCGTCCAAACACAGTGAAACCAAAGGTCTTTGTGCATTTTCAAACATCCTGACGCCTCCACACAGAAGCTCAGAGAACAGCCTGAAGATCCCTTTAGCTCTGATGCTCTGACTGAGTGGAGGAAACTGCGTTTGTTTCTGTCACGTTGTTGTTCTAAGAAGCATAAGTTCAGCACTTAAGTTTCAACTTTTTTCAGTCCAGAGAAAATAAAATGTCTTTTGAGCAGCTTGTAAACAGTTGAGTTTGTTTTTGTTTCCAGGAAAATTCCTCAGCTGTAGTTTTGTGTTTTTAAAGTCCCACTCCGATCATTTATTTGATCTTTTTTCAAAGTGTCTCCAGTGGTCTTTATATTATGATGATGTCGTTTTTTTAAGCCAAAATCTAAAACCTGGTGTCATTTTCTGGGGCATAGTTTCTGCAGAGCGGCTTCTGAGTTCTTAGTTCCCTCACAACCCCCAAGCTAGCATTATTGGTGCGAGATCGGAGCCATCCAGCCGTACAGTTCTGATCCAGATTCCAGCTCAGACGAGGAAAACAAAGACGTTCATGGATCCATTTGTCTGTAGGTGGATGCATTAGAACGGAGCAGAGCAGGGAGCTTGGGGCTCACCAGTTTCTTTTCTGTCACAAATACGATCTTTTTTAAACAATGCATAACTGTGTGTTTAGGAAGCTAAACTTCAGGATAACTATTTGATCTAAATTGTTGACTTTTGTGTTTTAGATCTTCTTTTGTTTAGTTTCAATTCTAAGTTGGTTTTTTTTGTGAAGTTCTATTAGTTTGACCACGTAAGAGTCTGGCAGCCCTTTAGTTTTCCATTTAAAGAACCACCCTGATAAAAATGGCGGGGTTTTTTGGGGGGTGAGGGGTTAACCTGCTCTTGTGGCTTTTTTGTGATGATAGAATACATTTTTAAAGAAAATTAAGTGGTAAATTGCATTTCTTAGTATGTTTTCTGTTCAATTTTCTGTGAATCAGGAGCAGACATTAAATAAGGATTTTGAAAAAGCTTGTGACGTAGAAAACACGCCTGGCGAGCTACCAGCTCCCTGCTCCGAACTCTCAGCTACGGTAGGAGAGGGGGGGTTTCTCCGCACCAGTGGCCCCGCCCACAACTCAGAGATGAATTTCTAATGAACTCCTGCAGTTTTGCAGAAACTGTGTCCTAAAAAAAACGACATAGATTTTTGGATTTTGGTTAAAAAAAGCATAAACATAATTCAAAGACCACTGGGAACGCTTTCAAAAAGATCAGAAGATGATTGTAGTTGGACTTTAGTGAAATAAAGAGATGCCAATCACGTACCTGTAGCATTATGGTGCTTTTTTCCAGCACATGTGCAGTAACTTGGGCTTGTTGGTTGTGTGATCGTCTCCTCTCCTCCCCTCCACCACAGCTGTACGTGCAGGCCAGATTGGTGGCAAAGTGGGCCAGACTTATTCGGCCCACCATCCAGTTCTTCCTGGTGGTCTTTGCGGTCTATGTGGGTTACACCCGAGTTTATGATTACCAGCATCACTGGAGCGACGTGCTGGTGGGGCTGCTGCAGGGAGCTCTTGTTGCCGTGCTCAACGTAAGTCTCCAGGCAACCTCTTTTTTTCAAAAGGAAACGCTGCAACAGTTCATAACTCCCACATCACTGTTCCATGGCGCGGTTTGTAGATCCTCCCAAAGCCTTTCTAAGTCCAGAATTGCTCAAAACAGCCATCCTTTTTCCCAACCTCTTCCTGTACCTGATGACATCTTAACTTCAAAAACTCTGTGGTGTGGAGTCCTTGGGAAAGCAAATATGAATGCGTCTGTCTTAGCCTCACTAATTATATACATATTAGAAATCCGGACGACAGGCATCTTCAAAGCAGAACGATCACTTATGAAGATGTCTTTTTTTATCCTTCCTTTTAGCTGTATTTATCTTTAAACTGAGCTTTGGGAGTCTGAACGGACTCATTACATTTCCATCTGCTCATCCAGGATTTTTCCTCCCTGAGGCCTGAACCTCTGGCCTTCAACTCGGAGACCCTCGTGGGCAGAGGCTTTTACAGCCTTCAGGGTTGTGCCTGCTCTCTGTGTGTGTTCCCCGCTGACGTGTTGTCATCTTACAGCTGTGTGCTCTCCGCACACATGTAATCACCGTTTTCCAGCCCTGCCCTGACATCCTTCACGTCTCCCATTTTTTCACACAACAAGAAAAAGAGCTGAACTGAGGTCAGCTGTCATATCTGCCCCTCTGATTCCTCCTGTTTCCCTCTCCCTCTGCAGGTTTTCTTTGTGTCGGACTTCTTCAAGAAGCCTCTTCTGTCCAGGAGTACGAAGGACTCAGAGGAGCAGGAGAGGAAACCCAGTCTGCATCTTGCAGACCACGAGCACAGTAATCATTTCAACTGTTGCAGCAGTCCGGGGCCTTTGTGATGGGCCGCTGACATCCTGGATGATGCAGAAACTACAACCAAAGTGGAGCAGTCAGAGGTCTTCGACTGGACGCTGCAAACTGCTTCCTGTCCTGAAACAGTCACACGTTGTAGTCCTCAAGTTCTGCAATCGGACATTCACGTTTCTATTTGAAAAGGAAGCTCAGCTTCTTCTGTGAAGCTTCAGCCTCCACCCTCTCAGCTTCTCCGCTCCATGTCAACCACTCACGCTTCACCTGCTCCACTGGACTGGACTGAGGGGACCTCAGGTCTCCTCTGGAAGATGATGACAACTTCCTATTTTTATGCAAGAAGGAGGGCCGCGCATAGTTTTAAATCCTCTTTTTAAGTATATGATGCACCCTCTGCAGCACAGAGATGCCTGTGACAGGAAGGAAGGTTTTTGAAAAAGAAAATGTCCCAACCAATCAGATTTCTTTAAAAAGTTTTGACGGTTTTAATTATCTCAATTTGATGTTTTTTTATCCACTCTTTGAACGTGGGGCATCCAAGAAAGCAAGAAAATGTCCTTGTTATTCACATTTTAGAAATAAATGTGAATGTAAAATACTCTTTAATGTCTATTTTTCCAAAACATTTCCAGTTTTTGTCTTAGTTTAGAAATACCGTTTTTCTTCCTGCTGCCTCAGAACAAAGTTGCCAAGAATGAGGTTAAACTAAAAAAAAAGGACTTTACTAACAACGTGTCTGAATGTTACTCAATACAGTACCTTGTTTTGTGCACATAATCAGCTGAAAATGTGTTCATGTATATTAGATTTTACTTCTTTTGACTCGTGGAACTAAAAGCATTGGCATATTTGAATGGTAGAACAGTGGCAACAATGACAAAGTCTCTGCAAAAACACAAAAGGAAGCTGAAAAAATAGATGAGCTGATCAGGATATTTTGAGGAGAGGTGGAAGAAGTGGAGCCTCATTTGCCTTTTACACTTGAAGATGTTTTATTGAATCAGAGAAAGTCAGACCATCAGAGACATTTTCCTGTTTTTCCTGATATTCCTGAAAAGCAAAATCCGATGTAGTTGCCAAAGAAGCAGGACTGTGTTCTTAAAGACTCACGCCAATCATCTTTTGATTCATTTCCAAAGCGTTCCCAAACTTTTAAAAATTATGATCATGCCGGTTGTAGCCAAAATCACTATTCAGACTGGAAAAGTCTGCTGGTCCGAACAGAGTCTGCTTCCTTTGGTCCGGATCCTGTTCTGAACTTTGTGTTTGGTCTGTATTCAGACAAACTTTCCTCTTGGGAACCAAAGCTTGTAAACAAAACCATGTGACCAAAGATCTCTTCAGTCAGAGCAAAGCAACTGGAGGCAGAAATAACGGATGTCTCTATAACGGGTTAATTCTATAATTCAAACTTTATATTTTGCTGAACAGTTTTGAATGTCTGTATCGACGTCAGGAACAACACCTTTTAACTGCTGGAGGCGTGCTGCAAGGCGGTTGATTACCGAGGAAACTACGGCTAA
Organism: Oryzias celebensis; assembly: GCA_014656515.1. NCBI lineage: Eukaryota > Metazoa > Chordata > Actinopteri > Beloniformes > Adrianichthyidae > Oryzias > Oryzias celebensis. Next base: position 2,609,500 of record BNCR01000004.1, read on the forward strand.
GAAGGAACCCTGACAAGTGTTTATGACAGATTATTGGTAAAGCAGTGTGGGAAGCAATTTATTCCTATATATATATATATATATATATATAACTCAGAAGCGAATTTCTAATAAACTGTATCAGTTTATTAGAAATTCGCTTCTGAGTTTTAGGCAGGGCCAGTGGCACGCAGCAACCCCGCCCCCTTTCCCGACCAACTGCTGAGAGCTCAGAGCATACAACCAGTGTTTTCTCTACGTTACAAATTAGATCTTTCTCTTTGTTTTATCTGCTCCTGATTTACAAGAAACACTCAGCGATGCAACTTTAAAGTTTATTTTCTTTTAGATGTCCTTGATCTTCAGAAACAACACATATTAAAAACACTATTTACAATGTAGTGGGTACTTTAGGAAAGTAAAAGCTACAAAAATGTTAAGCCTTCATCTTAATACTTTTGGCAAATGTATTTGTTTTGCGTTTTTTTTTTTTGTCTATAAAGTGTGGTTCCTGCTTTCCACCACATCCTCAGCATCTCCTGCTGGATGTGTCTTTGTGTCTTTTGCTCACGTATTTATACAACTCACTGGTCGGTCTGTGAAACGATAAGCATGAGCACCTGAAAGAACCTGCAGACATTGAGGATGACGTCATCTTTTTATCAGTGACATGTCGGCTTGCAGTAAAATCATGCAGCAAAAGCTGCTCCTTCATGGCTGTGGGTGGATGCGTCCTCTGTGGATCAGCTTCAACAGAACAGTTGAACAGTTTACTGTACAATGTTGGACATGAACGCTTGGAAATTGTTCCTGAAATTATGACTCGTAAGCTCACCTTTTCCTAGAATCAGCTGATTTTTATGAGGGTTTTTTTTTAGCACAGAAAGTGGAAAATGAGGCTGTTTGGTAAAATGAAAACGGACTATGTTAGAAGCCGTTAACTTTCATTTCTCCTTGACTTGATGTCATAATAAAACCACTACATTTAATAGAAATGTGTCCAGTTTAGTCAAAAAATCTGAAATCTGTGTGAAACTAGTTTTAAAAATATTTATGGACGTTTCTGATGCTTTCATGTAAACGTAACCAGATCTTTGTGCAATCCTTCCTTCTCGCCACTATGAGCCACAAACACAGAACTTCTATTAGTCGTGTGCAGGAAAGTCGATGCTTCACTTCATTCGTGTGCAGTGAAGTTGATGCTTTATTACATACGTGTTTGCATGTACAGATATGTCTTACTGCAGCTTTTGATTGGCTGAACACGTGATCAGTAAGAAGATACAGTAAGTCTGGAAGAACCCCTTGCCTTATATTTAATGTTCTAATATTATTTTTATGGTGTTGTAATCAATGCTGGTTTTTGGGGGGGATTTGTTAACTAAACAGGACAAAGGAAGAGGACTAAGTTGGCAGAACTGTTAAAAAGGGAATTCTCTGCCTTTGTGCTGAAGTACAGTACTGCTCCATGCAGGATCCTTCCCACCGGTTGTTAGAAATGACCCTTCTCTTTAGCACACAGGAGGGCCGACCATAAATCAGACAGAACCTGCAGAAGCTCCAGAGTGGAGCTGAAAAGCGGTGAAGGAATCCGGCCTGGCGGAGGCTGGAGGTTCCCTGGAGCTCCAGAGAAGAGAGCTGTTGAAGGGGGGGGGTTGTAATGACAAACCGCAGACCCTGCGGTCTCCCTCTCTGTGAAAACACTTAAAGCTCAACATGAAGCAGCTGGAACTGCAGGGAAGAGCTGCGTTCTTGCCTCTGTTTATCATTTCTTTTTGCTCACTGGTGGATAAATGTCATTTAAAGCAACATTTTCGGCTGACGGTGAGGCTCTGTGTTCTGATTAAACTTGGAGGACTGTGGTCCATGTCTGCTCCTGTGTTTGTCCCCGTGGACTGTACGGTATTCAGACTATAGAATTTTAAATAAAAGCTACTTTTCATCCTGAATATTTGGATCTGTCAATTTGACTGAATTAGCTGCTGTTGCTGCATGGTGACACACACGGTCCCGGCAGGCGTCCTGCCTTTTTGGTTCCGTTCACAATTGTAGAAAAGATACCAGCTGACTTGACAAGAAAAGAAAAGTGAAATGTAGCAAAATGTTCCTTCAAATGCTCAAATAATTTGACTAAATTGCGTTCCCATTTTCTATTCTCCACCTTTTCTTCTTCTTCGTCATGGACCTGGAGTCACAGAGCCAAACCATCTTTGGTCATTTTGTTGCGGTTCTGTGAGTTTGGTTCGTACAACTGCTTCTAAGCTTCCGAGTGGAAGGTCGTATCTAAGGTCACAACTGTCCTCACAGGCTCTCTGTTATTGCAAAATAAGAAAAGAACCGTTTTAACCAGAACCTCTGAAGCAAAAGCATTACAGTAGTGATTTCTTCTCCTCTACCGAGATGCCCGTTGGTCAGATCGGCAGTCATCAGGAGCACCAGAACGGATTTTTAAAAAAAGAATGGCTCCTGAAGAGAGGTTTTTATAAAACTTCAGTCTCAAAGGGTTAAAAAAGTAGCTGTGTATCCCATCCACTGTGCCCCTGAGGACGGAGATCCTGCGTCTTCAGGTTGGAGCTTCCAGGTGCCTCTGTGTGACCTGAACCTCTGAGGGCTTGCATCTGGAAAAAGCTCAAAAGTTAAAAAAGTGGATGATAGATGTTATCCTGTGTAGCAAGAAGCCAACAGAATGAAGGATAAGTCTGGATTAAGCGTGGACTCTTTAGTGTTCCCCACGGAAACAGAAACACTCGTTATTAGTAATGCCTTCGTCCCAACTCCCCTTACAGGAGGATACCGGCTGTCTGCAGGTGAGAAAAACTCAAACCTGTACAGGGTATGCAGTTATCCCGCAGGAAATACCAAGGTTGTAGACTGCTGTGTTATCCCATAGACAGAAAATGTTCGTGCACATTTATTTTCTATGGGCATGCTGCGGGCGACAGGCTGTAGTGAAATCTCATAAAACATGGAAGGGTAAGTAAAGATGGAGTAGGTGAGACGCAGGCGTGTCGTATAGATTTTTTCATTTTTACAGCCTTCTCAAACCCTGCATAAGAAGCCCGTTGGACCATTTTTCACCTCTGTATCCACCTGTAAGGAACTAAGACTTGAGCAGAGAGAGAAAGAATACTTCCTTCAAAGGAAAGGAAGATTTCTCAAACTTTCTCAGCACAGTTACTGCATGCCAGCTTCTTAGAATTCACATTCAAAGTAAAAACAAAATCTTGATGGGTTTAACTCATCAAGACTGTTGAGTCACAGCAGGATGAACTTCTTTGGACTATCACAGACGAGCAGAAGAGTTTTTGACGCTACGTCTTTGCCACGATTTTAAAATCTTTCTTTACAAAATTAAGCATGAAAGAAAACCCCTTTTGTTTTTCTCTCTCATGCATACTTTTAGCCTGGCTCTGTCTTCCAGCAATTAAAATGCCTTCAGAAGCTGCACGTCGGTTGTTTTTCTCCTCCTATTATAGACAGTAACCAGTCTGCCTCTGAAGTCAGAAGTCTTGCTTTCGCAATAATTACCAGCTCTGTGTTCTAGACAGAAACACACACACATTATTAACACAGCTCCATCAAACAAAACTATTATTAAAAATCACTAAACTCTTCTTTTAAAAATGACTGCACTCCCAAGGCACAAATTTCCAACATTTATACATGCACATATGTGGTGGAGTGGTAATTGGCCAGCCAATTCGCTCTGGTTCTGAAACACTTCAATGTCACTTTAAGTCTATTAGTTACAGTTCTAACGTTTTTTAATAGTTTTCCTCCCATGACTTTTGGATATTTATGTAATGTTGTGTTTAACCAGTAGAGGGCAGTGTCGCAGAAATGACCGCTGGACGTTTACTTTGAAAAGAAAAAAACACAAGAGGGATGCGGCTTCCTGTTTAGCTTTCCGACTCCGCTGTCAGTTCTTCTGCATGAAAGAAATACTGTCCGTGAAGTTGTAAGGTAATTTACGCAAATATGTGTAAACTCTGTTTTATTATTACTTTGTTTGAGTTATTTGTTGGCATTTGAGCATGATGATATGTTTTTACATGGATTCCACAAAAGACGGGGAGGCGAATCGCGGTAGCGAGGAAGCCATGACAGTTTTGTAGCGCGTAACAAAACGGCGCCATTTCCGGTGTTGTCGAGTGTGAAATACACCCAAAAACTGCTAAAACAGTTTTTCATCTGTGTTTATTTGTAACTTTCTCAGTGGTGAGAGGTTATTTAAAGGCTTGTAAGTATTTTTATGGTCGTTTCTGTGTGGTCAGAGTCCATTACCATATTTTAAGTACTATTATGGATTTACAAAAACAACCCAATGTATTATTCTGATTGCCCTTTTTTGACGTTCAAGTATTAAATAAATATTGGTTTTGTACATTTTCCCCATATTTGGCCCAAAAAACTATTAGTATGGTATGTTTAATATAGAATATGCAAGTATTTTTTTTATATTTACACATACAAAGATATCCACACAACTCACAAGGGAGGTCTGATTTTCTGTCCCCTACCACATCCTTGGCGGGGTACCAGGTCCTTGGCAGCGGTGGCTGTGTCCCTTGGGTGCTGTCTTCCTGGGCTCGGCGGCTTTCTCTCCACACAGAGTTAGGGATCCCAGAGTTCTCTGGCGAGACCACGAGCTGGGGGTCACACCCCATCTGAGCCTGGGGGGGTCAGTGTCCCTGTGGTGCTAGCTCTGGTCCTTGCCCTTGAACGCTGGGCCTCTTCAGGTTCCAGTAATGGGTGAGGCTGGTCGGCACGTGTTTACAGCGCTCTTCGGGGACCTTCACTGCTCTTGGGCGTCCTTCATCTGGGCTGGGATGGGCGGCCCCTGCCTTGCTCTCTCCTGGACCTGGAAGATGGTTGCCTGGAGCGACTGGGCACCTCGTTTTACATTCCACCATCCACCTCAGTAAAACATAAACACTCACCTGAGCACAGGTGTCAGCTCATATTTGTACTAATAGTATGCGTGACAGAATGAAATACTTTACATGTGTTAGTATGTATGTATGCATGAGTGTGTGTGAGCTGTAGTTATATTGTGTACATGTTTGTATGTGAAGATTTTTAGAGCTAACAGGTATGTTTGTAACATTTGCGTGATGTGTTAACACCCTCCCCTTTAGACTAACATTTACACCTGACAGCAATGATGATAAACCTCCAGCAGCTTCTGTAATCATCCTCCATCTTGGTTAAAGCCTTTCTTCCCCCCTTTTCTTGTTCCCTTACCCCCTATTTCTAACATCCTTCTCTCTTCTTCTACTCTAAGTATACAAACACAGTCAATGTAAACAAAGTTTAGCCTCAGATACAAAAGGGGTTTATACAGATATACTAACCTCCTATTGCAACAGTATAATCTCTTCAACACAAGAGGCCTTCAGCTCAGATCTGTTTGCTCAGCTGTCGGACAGGACAAGTAAAAAAAACCAACATAAAAACATGGATTTTCTCGGGTGTTTTAAATACCGATTTGCAGCAGTAGCACACAAATACACTGTAAAAAAAATCATATAATTTGATTTCCAGGTTTAATTTTAGATTATGTCTCAGAGTGGACATCCACCTAAGATGTGAATTTAAAGATCCCTTCGTGACTTCTAAGTGGGAAAACTTGCAAAATCACAGGGTGTTCACATATGTATTTCCCTCACTGTTTCTCTTCTTTTAAGAAAGTTTTCTTAACATTCCATCTTCATTATAAGTCAACATAAATGTTCGTCTTTCTTTAACTTTTCAGTTGACTTTCAAACTAAAGCGAAAAGAAGACGCAGCTTTTTGATCATCTCATTTCCAACCTTTTGGTTTTTCTCATTGGTTGTGCTTTCATTTGAATCTAAAGTTCTTTCTTTATGATTAGGATCTTTACTGTGGGTTCTACTGATAAGAAGACATTTGTTGGTGGAAAATTAGGAGGAGAAACAAACATACAAGACATGACGAGTCTGATTTTGTGACAAAAAAAACTTTCACTTCTAAACCTGGAAGAACCAGAATGACTTTCCTTTCCAGAGCCCGCGGAGGAGGAGGAGCTTTTCAGAGCTTTCTCTGTCATTAACAGTAGCATCATGCAGCAGCAGCTTTTGGCTGCAGCGCACGCTCTGAGGAGGCATCAGCAGAGCTCTGACATCCAGTTTCCAGCCTCTTGGCACTTCCATGTTGTGTTGGACAGCGGTTCTGTGCTCGGGTCCAGCTGCACAACGGCACGTTTCTTTTCAGCAGAGCAGGGAGAGGGTGCAGAAGCAGCTTATCTGGCTGCAGGCCATCCTCACCACCAAAAACACCGTCACCCTTCTGAGCGTTCATGCATTTACAGAAACTCGTGTCATTCCCTCCATCCCTGCAAAGCCTCACAGATTCATGAGCGAAGGGGAAGCACGTCCTGCTGTGGAGCAGAAGTGACACCGTGAAGTAAACAAACACTGGGTCACACGTGTGACAGAGCCTCTGTTAGAAAACATGGAGGCCCCACTGGAGCCCAGAGTGATGTCATTACATGTAGAGGTGTACATGTATTCAGTTTGCTATCCACAATGACCAGGATAGGAATTGAGTTTTTAAAAAAAAAAAAGCCTGACAGAACGGCACAGTGGCGTACTGTCAGGTTTGGACTCCAGCAGAGACCACCCATCCGAGCAGCCTGGGATGGCACGGGAATGTTTGAGCTACCAGATTTAGAAAAGCCAAACACGGAGCACAGATGCTGGCCCAGTTTAACCTGCAGGGACCCACTAAAAACGTGTCTGGGTTCATTTCAAATGCAAACAAACTTATTTTTAAGTCGCGGTTTGAACACGTTTTTGAGAACCATGATGATGGTGACGTTCCCCGTGACTCATTACCAGCACCTCCACTTGTAATTAATTTAAAGACTGAATGATTAACTTTCTCACTATCAGCTGCTCTGGATGTTTCTCATACTTTATTCTGCATGAAACCACAAAAGCAAAACGATTATTTTCTTTTTTGCATGAACAGAGTGAAGCAAAACAGCCAGAAACAAAAAGTGACAAAAAGTGGGACCGCAAGGAGTGGCTGGAGAGCTGGGTGCGTTTGACAGTCAGCTGATGTCCAGCGGAAAAGTAGTACTGCTGAGAGGAGGAGGAAGGAATGCTGGATGAAAGAAAGGAAAATGTTAGCGTAGACTGTGCTGGCCAAAAAAGAGAGGGGGAGATGGGTTCGTATGACTTACAGTCTGCAGACTCCCGGATCTGGGAAAGTCCTGGCAGAGAACACCTTAAAAAGGAAAATAAATTAAAGTGAGAAGTGCAGATGAAGCACTCTTGAGTGTTTTGGTTCCATATGGAGGATGGGATGGTGTCAACGATGTGGGACTGCAGCTGTGTTAAACAGCTGAGGAGGTCAAGAAGAACAGAGAAGTTCCTTAAGACGACATCTAACCCCCGCCTACACCAACTACCCCATGTCCTCCTTCACTCCCTCTTCTTTAGTCTTCCTGTGGGCCGACAGGAGACCACAAGTATCAGAGGAGAAATAAAATAAAGCCACGAACGGCGTTGTATGGCCTGCAGGCGCTCCCCACCACGCCCCTCTGCCTCTCACATCCTGGTCGGAGCTGCGTGCGACCACTTCACGGTTTTCAATTTTGGAATTGAATATGGAATAAAAAAATTCTTTAAATTTTATTTTTAGGCCACCTGTGAGGGATGAGCATGGCGATGTCGTTTTTAGAAGAATTGGCAAAAGGAAACTTTTGGATTTCCATGGCAACAGAGACTTTTTCTGTCAACCAACAGCAAATGGGTGGATGTTTACACAAACATCTTCATCTTTTTTTGTTATATACAGTTTGTTTCTTCTTCTTATTCATATAGAAGGGCTTCTGTTTTAGCCCAAAATTTGGTAAAATAAAAATAGGCGCTGCCGTCTTAATGTTTATTTTGAAAATATGCGATTATGTGACGTTCAAGGACTATGAAGCTCGTAAGAGAAGCCTGGAGAGGTCCTTTAGTGGTTGTATTTCCACAGCTCCACTCTGGATCCTGCTCTGAGTTTTGAACTTTTCAGTTTGTTTTATAACACACAAATGTGACAAAAAAACAAAGCATAATCGCAGTTTCTGCAGATATTCACTTCCAAACATACACTTACTATGTAAATTTAATTTTTGAAAAGTCCATTAAATAGATTCTTATCAAAGTTAGGTGGTTTGGAATTTGAGTTGAGCTCATTTCATCATAAAAAAGCATATTTGGATAACGAGTTGAAGGGAAAATTAGATTTTTTAATGTTTGGTTTTTGTGGACCTGCTCCAGGGTTAACTCTTGGTAAAAGACCAGCCCAGATCCACATCTTCACGAAGGCTCTGCAAGTCAACTGTTGCAGTCTCACAAACTTTCCCTCCTAGAAAAGCAGACAACAACTTTGCTTCCTGTTTTCTTTGTTAAAAACAGATCCAGTGGAGAAATGGTCTCTGAAAAATGTGAATTCTCAGTTCTCTGTTGTTTTTTCTGTTCTCCCAAAACCCACCTTGAGATGCTTTATTTTCTTTTTTCACTAGTTAATTAAAATATTGTATTAAGAGGTTATTGTCAAACTGAAACACAAATGATGTTAAAGTAACACACATATATTCTGAGGTTTTAGGAGTACAAAAAAGCAAAGTGCTGCATTCAAATTCCCACATTTTTCAGAAATACATTGAAATGATAATCATTATGCTTAGGGATGTGCTTCAACATAACTAAATCTAGTGATGATGTTTTCATCAATCCCATTGCTGCAGCTTCAACAGACAACAAAAAAGTTACAATTATTTAAACAAATATAAAATGACATAATAAAATTGAATTTCTTATAACATGGGTGTTGAGGAGGATTATTTTATCAGGGCATAACAGACTAAAAAGCATTTGCTTGAGGAATAAATGCTCTGCTTCTAGCTGGATGGCGCCACCATGTGGTACAAATTAGAAAATGCAATTTGATGTCTGAAAATGTGTGGAAGAAAAAACAGACTATTTAAGACAGTTAAAAACTGTCCTAAAGGAATTGTCTTTACATCCATGTAGATGAATGCAAATCAAGGTTCTGACGTCATTTCTACATATTTTAGATTGTTAGTAGACTTACATTGCATCATTTCACTGTACGAAGACTGAAACATGAAAGAAGGAATCAGTCAAAACAAACATTGCAGTTCTTCTATTGAGCTTTAGATGACAGCAAAGAGCTGCGCTCCAACTCCATCCTGAGTGTTGTAAAGTCTTTGAAAATAACGTGGCAATAGAGGAGGAGTCTGATTTTCAATAACAGTTTATTTACAGTATAACGCTTGTTTGGTTAACCTATTGAATGAGTCAGAATATGGAAGTTTTTTCTTCCTCCTGCTGCTCTTTTCTATTTTTACAGAAAAGTGATCTTGTTTACAATGTGGTTTGCAGGTATATTTATTGTACAAGAGTGGTTGCAATCGTTTATTAAGATGAAGTAATTTTAGAGTCAAAATCTGCCCAGAAAACAGCCCACTTGTGTATAAAGATTTAATTTGGAGACTATTTTCTCAGTCAAGAGTGTAAACATATACTTTGACACCTGAGCTCCATCCTCCAGCCTGCGAGCTCTCAGGTAAAGTGGAGACCTGCGACGGCGGCTGCTGCTTCTCAGAGCAGAGCATCCGTCTGCAGTGAGTGAGAGTGACTGCGCACACACAGCAGCATTTGCAAGTCAATGCTCAGATTTAACCTCCTCGCTCTGCTTTGAGGAAAGATCTCCCGCATGCATGCAGAATCCACTGTTGGTGTGATGTGCTTTGTCCTTTTAAAAATGGAGAACAGAGGCTGACCTCATTCAGCCGTCACAGGATTGTGTCAAATATCATTTTTCCAAATGGCGCCATCTTTGCCTTTGTGCTTCAGGAAGTCTTCTGGCGGATTTCATCTTCAAACTGCACAAATTTTCAATTACAGATTAAAACATCAGAAAATCTCCTTCCTCTCTGTCTCTTCTGGAGGTTATGAAATCTCCCTTCTATTAAAAAAACAAAACCCTCCTCATCTCGTTTCATGTTTGTGTTTAGGAGACTTTGGAGTGAGGAGAACCGTGTTTTGGCGCTGTGCTACAATTCCTGCCTTCCCAGATCCACATGCCCCGGGGTGTAAATATGTCAGCGCCTGTTTAATGTTTGCATATGTGTGCATATGTGTGTTGTGGAGGAAACATGTTTGCATCCGCCTGTGAGGAGTGCATGCAGGCGGTGTGTGTGTGTGTGTGTGTGTGAGTACATGTGGGCATAGCTGCTGCTGATGTGGGTCATTAGCCCTTCATTCCCCCGGGGGCCATGCAGCAAAAGAGCACAGAGGGGCAGGGATGGGATGGGGGGGTGGGAAATACAGAGGGTGGTGAAGGGAGGAGGAATGAGTCAAGATTGCATGTGGGTGTGTGAGAAGCAGTGGTGCTGGGGAGGGGTGTCCCAAAGGACGAGAGACCAATAAATCACTGCACCGTCCCCGCGCTGACACCCCGGCTTGTCTGATGAGAGGCGGTGGGTGGGGGTGGGGGGTCATCGTGACAACACTGCGGCCTTGTCTTCCTGTCACTCAGGCTGAACCCGGCCAGGAGCTCGAGGAGAGGAGGACCACTCCTGCACCTTCATCTGTAATCATGACTTCTCCCAGAGGAAGCTCTCCTTGTTGTAGTTCTGAAGGTCAGCGTTTCGTTTGTTTTTGTGGACGTTTCATGAAAGAGAAGGAAAAACAAAACCTGTCCGACCGGAGACTAACTATCGTGCGCAGTTTAAGATGCCCCAGCATCTCGTCAGAGAAGTTCTTGAGGCTTTGACCTGCAGAAGTTCTGTGGAGCAAACGTTTGCCTCCAAGCAGCTCCAGTGATATTTTTTATTATTATTTTTTATTTTGGGCGGCCATGGTGCATGGAATCCCACTCTGGATGCAAAACTCCTCATTGGACCTGGTCATCTGTTGGTGCCAGTGTTCAGCAGTGTGTGACTGTGCATGGGTGAAGGACTGTACAGCACGTTGGGCCTTCTAAGAAGGTCAAAAGCGCTATACATGTATACCTCATACCGCTTCCAAGTGGTAGGGGTGTAGAATTCTAACAAACTCCCTCCTGATTGGTGAGAGTGGTTGCCATAGAAACGTTTACTAAGACTGACTCAGAGCAATCACTTCTTACTGACGATCTGACTCCAACATGGCGGTGAGCATATCACAAAGAAAATACGTCTGAATTGACCCTTTTGACCATTTTCTAGGGGTTACGTCACACTCACTCGGTTCAGTTCTTATATACAGTTAATGCTGTCAAGTCACTGGGTCATGTATTGAAAATCCATCTGCTGCTTTCCTAAAGTGTCTTAGCCAACCTCTAAAGTGAAATCCCAAGCTAGCAAAGTTAACAAAAAAACGTGATTAGAAAGTCTCTTTTAGCAGAAAAGAGGAAACAAAAAAAAGCTTTTGACTTCAAAATAAAATATATCTGCATTTAACAGACAAAAACCAGGAGTCTTCACTGCAAATATGTGACAGTTGTTCCCACAGACCATAGTAATAATGTAGAATATCCACCAACCGGCTGCTGCTAATTAGTTTGTTCAAACAACAGACTCATATTTATTATTATATTTAGAAAATACTAGTTTTATTTATCGTTTTTCTTTTGTTTATTTGTGTTTATCCGTTGCACCTACAAAGTCAGACGAGGCTGAAGGCTGCTATATGGTTCCTACAGAGAATCTAGTGCACAGAAAAAATGTGAAGCAGCTGCAGACACAACAATCACATCCAAAGAACGAAATTCTCCTTAATGCACACGAAACCGACAATATTTAAATAAATATAACTATGAAATGTGAACGTAAACCTATGTTCCACTAAAAAACTATAGTTATCCAGCTTCCAGGTAAGGAAATTAAAGACCATAATTTACTGGTCGTCCCGGCAGCAGAACTGTTGGTGACACTTCATAGATTTGGGGGATTTGGAGGGAATCGTGCTGGTACACACCTCATTTTGTATTTCCATATAATGGTCTCACTGTGTACAGTGTTTCTTACTTATTAGGGGCTAAACCAAAAAACCTGATGCTGCATTCATGCTGCATTCACACCACCCCCTATAATGCATGTTTAGTCAGCAGTCACTTCCAATAAAAAGTGAATGAAAATGTCTGTATATGTTTCAGGCTGCTGTGTTCAAAACTCTCGCATTTGGAAGTTCTTACGTTTGTTTCCGAGCTCTACGTTCAAAACGTATATTGAAGCCGCGCTGAAAGTTAAACCAGTTGAACTTTGACCAATCAGGAACTGGGATTCGGCAGTGACATATGGATGACGTTCTTTTTAATTCACAGAAGTACCAGCTGTTTGAAAATTGATCATGAAGGACTGGAAAAATGAATAAATGCTATTTGTGCCCGGCCGGAATATATGACAGCAAATCTTTGATATATCGGAATAGAGCTGCAAAAATCCTGAAGCAACATATGCACTCAGGTGTCAGATGGTGTCAGATCACCTTGTACAGAAATGATGGTCATCAGTGTTGCTGGAGAACGTGAGCGATACGTCAAGGTCAACTTGATCCTCGGGGTTGGCTTTGGTGGAGGAGGTGCAACAGTCTGGGCAGACGTCACCAGTCATCACAAAACCCATTTGGTTGTTGTAGACGGTCCAGTCACTGTCTGTTCTTACCTCAGAGGCATCATAGAACCATCATCATCCCTGAACTCCACCAGCACACCCCCAACCGTCTGTTCATGGAGGATGATGCTCCATCACATTGTGCCAGAATTGTTACAGCCTCAAATGTCCCTGGACCTGAACGCCATAGAACATGTCTGGAAACAGCTGAAGCAGAGACCGGATGATGGTACCCCACCCCCAGAGACCTGACAGAACTGCATGAAGCACTTGGACAGGATTGACTCACGAGTCTGTTGAGGAACTCGAGACATCGCTGTCAAGCTGTCATTGACATGGTCAGTGTTTGCTATGGGGGATAGTAAAATATAAAACAAATGAAAATGCTGTTTCTTCTCATTCATGATTTGTAATGTCAAAGGGAACTTTGACTAGTGTCATTAAAATTCAGACCAAATAGAAACAGCCCTCATGTAAATAATATCCTAACTTAATGGGAGTAGTGTATATGCGGATGATGCTCTCCTCATCCTAATGTGTGTCCTTCACTGCAGCCTCCATATTATCCCTCCATTCCAGCATCACACAGCTGAGGCTCATATAGGCCAACCCCCCAACAAGCCTAAATAATAACAACCCCCCCATGCAGCAGCAGACTGCAAAGCACTGCTTTCCTCATGACTTTTTTTCTTCTTTCTAATAAATGTGATCCCAGAATCCTGGAGGAGACCCGGTGCTGAGCATTAAAATTCATGGGAAAAAATGGCAATAAAATCCGTCTTTCTCTCCTCCTTCCCCTCTTTCTCTTTCCACTTTTCATCCCATCACTTGTCTGCGCACACACAAGCACGCGGGCTGCAAGCACACGCATTTTTCTCACCACCCTTGTGCACTCCTGCTCTCGTTCAATCTCCTAACCCTCCCACTGGCTCGTCTTTCTCAGCATCCACCCCCCAGCCCCCCGCGCGCCGTCCTTCATCCTTTATTCTCTTCCTCCACCCCCACCTCTCTCACACACACGCGCACAGATATGTTCCCACGCACACACACAGCCGTCTGTATTTTCACCTCTGGCAGGTTGTTATTTCCACTGTCAGAAATTGCTTTTTCAATATCTCTTTCTCTAATTAGGAGCCCAGCTAAAGGGGGTCGTGCTACCAGAAAACCATCTCTCTTTTTTTTACTTCTGTTCCTCGTTTCTTCCTCAGAATTGTGCTGTTGTTGTTTTCGGATGCAGACTGAACACATGTCCGTGTGAGTGCAGCGATGCTGGTGCCTCATTGAGCCGCAGTCGTTTGTGATCATGATGAATTTTTCACGCATTGGAAGAATAAAGCAGATGTAAGTCTATTTATCTCCGTGAAACCAGGGGGGGGGTGAACGCACGCGCGGCTGTGCGGGGAGGAGGAAGAGGAGGAAACCGCTAAATCTTGATCCACCAACCGCACCGGCCTCTCCCTGCTCACCGCAAGCAGCCGCGAAAGGGTTAACCCCGTAAAAGAGCGTCTGGCACCGTCTGATTGACGCGTGGAGCGGAGCGCCTCCCGAACCGGCCAATCAGTGAACGGTCATTCCACCCCACGTGGGTCTCCTGAACGCTGATTGGCGGGTGTTTTCCTAGTGTTTACCGTGGCGAGGCCGAGCCCCACGTGGAGATTTCATTCAATCCCTGATCATTTCACACAAACGAATAAACACAATTATTGAAGGAATAAAAAAGACATCGTTTTTATGCCATAAATCTGCTAAAGTTGGAGTTTTGTTTGTACATTTGAGGAGAACTGTTTTAAGGAAAACTTGTTTGTGTTTTGAGATGCTTTGCATTTGATGTTGTAGTGGTTTCATTGTGTTTTTTTTTTTCTTTTGGGGGGGCTGTCAGGAAGCTCCTCGTGTGCAAAGTCCAGCTGAGGAGCAGAGCAGGGGGAGTGGGAGAGGTGAGGAGCTGGGAGTGTTGTGTGAAAAGCCTGAGACAAAAGAGGCTGCGGCTGCTTTCAGAGCTGCTGCTCTGTCCGTCTGCGAAGCCGCAAGCAAACCGCATCCCCCCACCCCACCGCCGCCCCCTCCCCCTCCTCCACGAGGGCCTCGCGTTACACGCGGATCCAGAACCGGAGCTCTCGTCTGCGGTTCGGTGGTCGCTGGACTCGGGAGGACAGCTCGCTCCTCCTCGGACAGGCCGTTCCTCTTCCTGCGCTCCGCCGCGCGTCCGTCCGCGCTGCGCGTCGACAGCGGCGCCGGCTCGGAGATCCAGCCCAGAACAAAGGAGTGTTGGAGCCCGGGGGATGAGCGAGTCGGGACTGGCCCCGGCGTTCTCCTGAAAGCGGGCCAAGTGCCTCCGTGAGAGCTGCACGCGCACCGGCTGCTCTACTTTCCAGGCGAAGCTTCTCCCGTGTCAGAGAAGAGAAAGAGGCACGCGGACGCAGCGCGAGACCACCCCTCCCCCGGTAACGATGTTTCCCCAGAACCGACCTCCGGTGAGTGAAGCTTACTCCTCACGCCACCGAGCTCCTGGGGGCTCCCGGAGGCTCCTGAAGCCCCGGAAGGCTCCAGAAAGCGCGGGGCGTCTCCGGCTCTTTGGTTCCAGAGTCCACATTCTTGGTCTTTGTCGCGTTTTTGTGTATTTCCGGGGACCTCGCGGGGGGGGTGCTTCTTTCAGCTCGTTGTGTTTTATGAAAGCATTGTTTGGTTCAAGAAGTCCCCCCCACCTCCCAAAAACAACACGTCCAACTTTGCTGTGTGGATCGATGTGAATCAGATCTCATCTTGAAGCCCCTCAGCGCGTTCTTATCATTACGCAGAGGAGCCACGTGAAGGAGGGTGTTTGTGTGCACCCCCACCAGGAGTTGGAAGTGGGGTCTCGCGTTAACTCGTGAAGACCCCCCTTCAGGAGCTCCACTGTCACTCACCAGTTTGTTGGAGTTACCTGCTGCGTCAGAACACCTTTCTGTGCTGCACAGATCAGGAGCTCCAACCAGTTCCGGTGGAGAGCTTTTGAAAAGCCCCCCCAGCATCTCTCCTCCAGCTGCCCCCCTCCCCTCCCGGCAGCATTATGTTGCTGGTGTCTGGACCAGGAACTGGGTGAAGTTTCCATGGATGCTCATGAAACGTCCAGGTGAAACGTCCACTTAGACTGCGCAGTCGTGATGCCCCGTCTGCGCAGTCAGGCTGTGGCTCTGCAGTTCCTCTCATCCAGCCTGTGAGAGCTCCAAACCACATCTTAATGTGCAGGCGGACGTCTTTGGGAGGATTCACCACAGACTGTTTTTAGGAAACTGGTTCCACTGTGGGGGTGGTTGATGATGGTGGGGGTGTCTACCAGCAGCTCCTGTTGGCACCTCAGAGTGAAGGGGCACTCAACCTGGTGAACTGTTCCCCCTCCACAGCAGAGCGGACCCTCACCTGTCTGCACTGGAGGACTGGGATGGAAGTGACGGATCTATTAAATCCACATTTTTTCCAAATTGCAAAAGAAATGAGGTTGATAACAATCCAGGCAAATTTTTCTTCTATCCTGCGTTGTGTTTTAAAGAAATAAATGAATGTTTTATTATTTAAAAAACTAAAAGCACAGAACAAAACTCCACTTATGCTCATACAGTAAAACCACAAAAGTTTAAAATTAACCAATACATCTGTATGTTTAAATGTACATTTTTTCTTTAAATAACAACAGTACAAATTAAGTCAGCAAAAATCTTTTAAGATAAGTATTATTTGATTCAAACGTCCCTTTAATTATTAATGTGATGAATAAATAAGTAAAGTATTTAAAAATGGAGAAAAATTGTAATTTATCTTTTTAAAAAGTTGAATAAAAACACAAGGGCCATTGTTGTAAAAGGGTCTTAGCTGAATTTTTTTCCCGAGTTTCAGTTTCTCAATGATTTACCAAAATAAAATGTTTATTTTCAGAGGTGGAAATGCAAATTACTAAATTAATATATTGTGTGAAATATTTTATTTTTAGTATTGTTGTCTTTAATTTTGTTGTTATATTAGCTAACAGAATTGCATTTGCCCTGTTAGCATTCATTCTCCTGGGTTATTTGAGGACCTGGAAGGGTCAAAGTGCTCTGTTCGCATTCCAAAAACATGGAAAAGACAAAGTAATTACATTTTTTTTCACATTTTTTATACTTCTGACCACAGAAAAATTTTACTATTTCTACCAGTTATTATCTTACAAACTTGTTGACAATCTGAATATAGTTTTATTGTGAAATGGTTTGAATGGCTTCCTCTATAATGAAAACTTCCCAGAATTCCTCAGCCCCTCCACCAGCATTTGAAAATGTAAGGGTCTCGTCTATCTTTAACAGTGAAGCCTGTTTCCACAGGTCTGGGTCATGGACATGTCTGTAAGTCATGACATGACATCACAGCCTGGAAGTTTTCCCACATGTCCCCAAGGAGGTGTGAGCATCTCCAAATGTGTTGGAATTAGGAGTGTAACGATTTGTTTTAGCAACCATTCCAATCATAATTTGTGGTTGCCGACATGATTCATTGTGGGTGTTGGTTTACTTAGAACGATCCGATTCACTAACCTAAAATTGATGCAGGATATCTATCCGAAAATGTAACCAGTGTGACTCAGAGATAAATACCTGGTACCAAACGGTACAGGTGAAGTTTGCCAGTTTTCCTTGTATTTTATGCAAGATAATCAAGTGTAAATTAAATATGTGTACAAACAAACATGTAAACAGAATGAATGTCAAATCCGTTCACATTTAGTTTGATAAAGTTCAGCCCACTGTTGTTTTTCCACATCAGAATAATCCAAAGGAACTTTCTAGCACACTGTGTGGTCACATGACTTTGTAAATTCAACGTGTTTCCATGCATTGGACTGGAATGATGGTGTTATTTGCTGTGGTGGTCGTTTTTATGTTTTAGTAAAAAAAACCGACCATCTCTGAATCCAAAAGGTATTTTCCCATTTTGATCATAACCGATTCATTTCATTTTAAAACCAATTTTTTTAAGGATAGGTCGATTCGATTAACAGCTTGCCTCAGACAGATTGATCTGGTTGGATCGTAGCAATAAAAGTCAATTAACTGATCAATCGTTAAGCCCCTACTAAAAACACCAGAAACACAATTTTCATTGTAAGTTTTCGTTTGCTGCCTTTCTACCTCTTTGAATATTGATGTGCAGCGGAACACCGAGGAGTTTGGGTAAAGAGTTCTGAGAGAGCCGCTCCACCATCAGCCTCCACTCTCCTTGCCCTTGTATGCATTTAGCTCTTTATCACTGCTGCTGTCCAGTGGTGAGAGCACGCCATCGATCAGGAGCTCGCCTACTTTTCTCAACCAGCAATTAGGGAGAGAGGAAGAAAGGCTGAGGGAGTTGAAGGGAGAAGAATCTGAGGGTTTACACAAGCTGTTATGGAGGTGCGTCTCGGTGGAAGGAACAAACGAGCTGAGGGGGTTACCTAATAAAAGAAGGCACTGCCAGCAATTAAGCCAGCCGACAGACAAATCGCGGTGCTTCGCTAATGTGGTCTGACAGCAGGGAAATTTGAATAACGAGGCGTGCGGGAGGAAGAAGATGGGAACGGGGAGGTGGGGGTGACATTAATGAAACAGGTGCCTGGGAGCCCCCCCCCCTCTTTATGTGAAGTAATCATTGAAAGATTACCAGCAAATTTCCCCCGTTTGGAGCTCCAAGCTGATGGCTGCTCTGTGTAAGGTGGGGGGGTTGTTTTTACACTGGAAAGAGTTTTATGGAAAAAAAAATATGAATTTGATTGAATGTGACACGGTGACCTTCTTTATAGCTTTACAGATTGGTAAACGTGCACATACTGACTGTACATGAGCTGTGGTGTACATGCACAGATTACTGTCACTGCTTCCTATTTGTTGATCACATGGGCGGGGAGGGGGCCCAATATCAAATATTGAATCCCCTTTTTTGTTTCTTTGAATGATACCGGCACACGAAGTCAAATAAAGTTTTTTAAAAATCTGAGATAGACCTGACTGCAGACATCATTGTCCAGAAGCAGAAGTTACACAACTTTAGGCTGAGGCAGAAACCATCAAGGTTTTTCCTCAACATTTTAAGAAATGTTTAAGCTAAAAGTGGGTCACATTGTCTCGTATTTTATCTTGAAGGTTTGACACGAGTTGATCATGTGTAGGCTCATTTTCCACAGATTTGTGGAGGAATGGCTTTTAAAAAACGTATGAATGAATTACAAGTCTCTAAACAACGAACACACAAGGTGTGAATCATAAAAGTAAACGGGAATAATAAAACAGTAACACAATGGGAAAGAAGTTGAACTCTTTTTTTTTTAGGCGTAGACGCTGCTTTTACCAGTAGACGAAGACTCATCGAGCTCGTGGCGAGATTTGAAGTTACTTTATCCTGTGCCACTTAAATACAGACAACACATTTTAAATGAATATTTAAAGGACATTTGATTACAATCATAATAACTGGAACTATGTCAAAATTGACAAAAGATTTTCAGATTTGTGCCGCCTGCTATTGAAACATGTGAGTAAACTGTGACTTATTGTAAAAAATGTTTTAGTGAGCAAGATGAGCTGAAAATAAAGGTACAACGGTCATTGTTTTAATGCTTTCTAAATTCACGTTAGCATAAGTGTTCAGAACTGTAAAAAAAAAACTTTTATCAAATCTTAAATTGAGACAGCTGTGAATGTTGGGGTCGCCAGTTAAAACAACTTTACTTTTTTAACTATTTTAGGGGACTTTCGGTTCCGGCCCAAATGTCTGCAGCCAAGTCTTCCTGGGAGAATCCCAATGTAAACTGGATAATAAGAGTTTAGTTCCCAGAAAACAAAACGTAATCACACACACGACTCAAAAGTTCACCTGTACTCGTTTTTTTTTTTTTTTTAAGTAATAAAGTCAAAAACTATATTTTGTGCGTCTAACAATCCGATCCGTTCATTCCTGTTTGGGTTTTGCTTCAGGTGAGTAGATGAAACAGATTAAGTAAAGAATCCACGATGAAGGTGGTGAGTTTGATGTCCTAAGAGTTTAGTGCACAGCGATGGAAGGTTAGCGACGTACGTGGTTTGCTTCTGAGCGGACGCTTCCGTGTTTCTCCTGTTTTCTGCAGCAGCTGTCCTCTCGGTTTTTTCTGGTTTGGGGGCTCTATTCTTTTAAAGCGGCCAGTGAAAATGTCATCATTGCATAAGCGTTTTTAGTGCTGCGTGAAAAATCATGAAACAGATGGATAAGCTGACAGCTTTTCACAACATGGCAGACGGCTACAGAGCGATGATGGTTACTGTGGTTGCATGGTCACAGCAGGAGTAAGATTTATCAGCTGAGACTTCATATTGTTTGGGTCTTGATTTATCCTTTTTATAGTTTAGCATCCATTGTAACAACTCAATTTAAAATAAGACTTTGTGTTTAATTTTGGCTCCATGATAATCCCACTGGCCCTGATGGCTGCAATAACATTAAGTTGAAGATTTGAGAATCACTGATGAAGGTGCATCTGCAAAGAGAGCTGCCTGGAGCTTTATATTTTTCTTTTTGGCTCTTTTTCTTCATTGGCTTTGAATAATCCCAGAGACTGTGTGGGCAGGTCAGTGACCGTTATAATCATTCGATTTCACAGCTTTATTAAAAGCCAAGAGCCAGCGGCTCCACCATTGCCTTGATGTTGTGACAGGACATGGTAAGAAAAATCAGGTGGAGTTGCCAAACAGGAAGACGTCTTTGGAGTTTTGAACATCAACTCCGCCCACTTTAGAGCCAGGATGATCAACTCAAACTTAATTGTGTTGCTTCTAGTGGGTTGCAGGACAAAACAACGTAAAGCGGCAATAAAAAGCTAAAAGCCACCCGTGGAAACGTGTTTTTTTGGTGACATTTTGGTTGTTTTTGGCAACAGACTGAAGACCGACTGAATGAGGCTTTAATGAGTTTATATACCATTTATTTTTTGACCTTTTTTCAAGTACTGGTTGAAGCCATTTGGTGAAGAAGCAATGCTTTCCACCAACTTTCTCTTGGATTCATCTCTTCTTCACTTTTGTCTGAAACTCTTTGTGTTGGCCCTTTCTTCTTAAAGCCCCCGTGCACTTCCCCCTCTCTTTATTCTCTTATTAGTAATCTCTTGGTTGAGTGCCAGGCGGTTGTTCATTTAATGTCGAATGTGCATCAAAGCTTCAGAGGCGGGCTTTAGGGTCATGTGATGGCACAGATTAATGAATGTGCTCGAATTTCACCAAACACCGCGGGAACTTTGAGACCCCTCCTCCTTTGTACACGTTGAGCTGTTCATACAGTACGTATGTAGTATTGCGGAGCCGGTTGGTTTGAAAGCTAAAAATAATTGGTGGACTTGTCAGTTGTTGATTCTGTTTGGCACTGGTTTTTGCCATGTTTTTATTGTTTTGTTTTTTGTCCTTTGACATGATTGACAAGTGGTTGACACCATTGACTGTATTTAAGAACTGGACTGAGTGACTCCTCGCCCCTGGTGTCAAAGCAGGAAGCATCTGCTGGCTCCAATTGGCCAAAATCCCAGAGAAATTTACAGAATAATTATTATGATTGGGTTCACCTGAAGTGCTACACATGATTTATTATCAAATTCTCACCGTAAACCTCTAAATGTAAATCTTCCATCCATTTTCTGAACGGGGTCATGGGGCTGTAAATCATGTGAACAGGTAAATAACACACATGATTTAATTTATTCAGAAGAACAAAACACTGCTTTGGATCACAGAAACAAATCTATTTTTTTATTTCTAAAAATGAGCCAGAAAGTGTCACAAAAAGATCCGCCGTAGTTTCGCCATAGGTTTACAACAACTTATGACCTAATTCAGCCAATCACAATCAAGAAGTCGTGCTCTGGGTTTTTAGAAAGTGTCATTTTAACCAAAGCCTGTGGGCTGGTAGAAATTTGAATACATGTGGCCCACTGGCCGGACTTTGGACTTGTCGGCTCTAGATGGTACTTGATTTGGCTTAATTGACCATAAACCACAGGAAGTTTCTGTTTTTGTACAACATGAGGGGCAGAATGGCCTCGACGTGGTTTGCATTTATCTCAAAAAGCATTTCTTCCTCTTTTCGCCTGCATCTTTTTTGACAACTTTAACTATACAAAATTGTAATGTTGGTTTATAAATAGTTTTCTAAATAACTACATTGACTCTGTGTCCTCTGCAGAATAAAGAGCTGTGACTGAGAGTAGCTTTGTGTGGATGGAAGGCCTGAGATGCAGATTTCTGTTGATGGCAGGTCATTTGTGGTCATTCGTGAATACCATGCATGTGTTGGTAACTCTTTGTGGGAAAACTGCCTTTCTGCTTGTTCTTGGATTATGTGTTGTTGCATCTGGAGTGTTTTTTCCTTGAGGGTGGGGGTTTAGAGCAAAGATGTGAGGTCACGGTGGTTTCCTGCTTGTGGGCCAATTAGAGGTGACTCGGATGAAAATGGGAACGATTTCATTCATGGAAAACCACATAGTTAATGGTCTTTCATGTCTGAATTTATGTGTGCAGTTTCCTTTTCTTTTTTTTTTAAATTATCCGTCAGTTTTTGCCATATTGTCCACCGGTGGTGATACCGCAGATAACATGTTACATCTGTCTGGTTGTGTTGCATTAGTTGAAACATGTTGTAATTCCTTATTATGACATAAAACAGTTTTATTGGATTGTTTTTCCTCTTTTTAAGCAGAAGAAATTTAGGTTCGACTTTAAAAAAAAAAAGCTTTACTTCCACAGAAAAGTCTCTTTCTGAATATCTGGTTACTTGATCAAATGTACGGTTACTGTATTCAGGCCAGAAAAGACCACCGGTTTGGACTGAGTCCTCGTAATTTGAACCGGATCGAGTCCTGAACCTTTATATTTCTCTGACCACTTTTGAACGTCTGTATCAACATCAGGCACAACACTTTTTACTGCTGCTTTGGTCCGGCGGAGGCATGCTGAGAGGCGAAAGATGGGTTCATGAGAAGTTCCTGGTCCTGGACTAGGATCCTCTTGGGCGTATTCAGACTGAAAATTTGTACCGGGTTATCAGGGGAACCAAACTCTGGTTCACTTTGAGCAAACCGAATGTGTCCAGGCTGAACACGCCCTAAATTTCTTCTGTTTGATTTTTGCGATAGACGGCACAAAACCCTTAGAGACCCACTCTGATCATCTTATGATCTATTTTCAAAGTGTTCCCAGTGGTCTTTCGATTATGATTATGGCGGTTTCTTAATATATGTCCTCCATCATCAGAAAATGCCACAAGAACATGTTAAAAACACCATTTTCATCCGAGCGGGTCTTTAAAGAGCGTTTTTTTAACCCAGTGTGTACCTGAACTGTGTGAACTTTCTTCACCGTAGACGGCGAGTCGATGTAAGCTTTGCTTAAGGGTAGAAGGCATGTGTGCTGTTTGCTGCAAAGGGGGCAGGAAGGGAAAAGGGTCTGGAACGATCAGGTGAGAGTCGTCGCTCAGATAAATTCCCCTGAGATCATCATGTCGGCTTATTAGCCTGACCCTTTCTTTTAAAGCCTGCTCAGCTGTTTGTCAGGTCAGGGGGTGGGGCTGACTAATAGCATTTGCTAATGGGAATTGTGAGGAGTTACAGGTTATGTATGCTGCTGGAGGCTGAATGTTGTGATGCACTAAGGCAGCATTAGAAAGATCTCCAACGCTTGCTTTAGCTCTCCTCCAGAAAGACCCAGACTTCCTGTATGCCGTCGTATTTCTATGTGTGGTTAAAAAAAAACATCAAATTATCCAAAACAAAATGATGTGAGAAGCTGTGAAGACTTTCTTTGTGGGAGAATTGCTTTGTGCTCCTTTGCTCCTCTGAGCTGTAATTGTTGTGCGTTTGCTGTGTGAAAGGGAGTGTTGCATTTGTTTTTGTGAGAAAAGGTGTATGTGTGAGGAGGACTGACAGATCCTGGATATGTATATAAATATATATCTCCATGTGGGGTGAGTGTGGGCAAAGGTGGAGTGGGTCCCTGTGGCTCCGTGCTTTAGTGAGGGAATCTGGCAGATTGAGAGCAGCTTGTTAAAAAACCAAGAGGAACATGGAGGCCACAGCCCGGCTATTTTCTTCTCGTTTCTCTCTTGTTTGCTGACTGTTTTATCTGCACTTCTTCTCACATTGCTGTTATTCATTTCCAGAAAAGGTCAAACATGCTTGTCCTGAACTGAGCACATGTCCTTGTCTTTATTTTCTTCTGTTGTTGAGCGACAATCTTAAATAGCTTGATTTGATGAATCATAATCCCTAAAGCAGACGTAAAGTGGATCACGTGTCTCTGATATGTCATTTCCTCAGAAAATAAGACTTTGATAGTAAAAGTGGTTCAATCAGTGACACAAACGTGACCCTGGTTAGTTTTTTAGCCTCTGCTGGGGGTTAAATGTCTTCAATCTTTGAGATCTCCTCGTGGTTTTTCTACGGCTGCTGCTTTTCCTCGAGCTGCAGAAAGAAACCAAGAAAGTTACAGGACTTCCAAAGACAAACAGCTGCTTTGGTCTCCTTTTCAGAGCAAACGTATTGCTGCAGGGTAATCTTTGTGTGGATGGAGCTTGTTAAAAAGTTGCACATTTTCGCTAAAATGAAAGAGAAAACATAATTGGAGAGCAGCGCATTATTTGCCCCGTGGGATTGTGGGTAATGGGGTTTTTAGCCCATAAGATGAAATCAAAAGTTACAATAATTCGAATTTTAGAAAATTGCTGCAAAAACAGCTACTAGAAATTCAACGGCAGAAATTATGTTTCCTGAATGAAAAACACAAAAATTAAAAAATATAAATATATATATATATTATCAATTAAATATTAAATCAAATAGTATGGCCTCCTTGTTATTTAACCTATAACTTAAAATCATCAAAGCAAATAGAGAAAGCTTTGATAGTTTAAGTTTTTGAATTCCTTGTTCTTGCAGAAGATAAATGAAATAATTGAATTTATTATGCATCAAGTGGTGGCTGCTGAACAGCCATTGCTGTTAAATAGCTGTTCATTTTTCAATGAAAAATTTCATTTTCAATGAAAAATCTACAGTCATTAGAAAAGTCACAACATTTGGAATTTTTTTTTTATTTAATGGCAGAAATAAAATTGATTTCTTCCAAAAACAAAGGTTTTTTTTTTTTTTTTTTTAGTTTTACTTTTTTAGTTTTACTTTAAATGAAAATATATTTTCTTCAAACCCAACGTGTTTCTGTTGGTTTTTAAATGTGAGGATCAACAATCTGACTGTTAAGAGTTGGTTCAGTGGACATAATAATGTGAAATCACTTTTTCATGGCCATAAATAAACAATTTTAAAAAGGGATTTTGACAAATCTACGTCTAATCATATCATGTTGGATAAAAAATCAAACTGAATTGTGAATTTGTGAATGACATGAACATTTTGGCAGAGACACCACGAACGTCACCCCACTACGAAAGGTCACGCGCCTCAGACAGACTGCACTGACCATCCGTACTGTTTGCTGCCTTTTGTCTGCCTGTCCTGCAGCATTACTGCTGCGGCTGCAGGCGTCTAATTGCTCTGGACCCTGCAGAGACGGATTGGGAGATGGGTTTTTAACAGACACTCTGGCTACATACTCCATCCTCCCCTGCTGCTCCTTTTAGCTCATCAATCATAGCTCGTATGGGGGGGGGTTTGACCTGTACGGGGCAGGGGACTCATATGGGGGGCTCACTACATCTCAGTTTGTAACAAAGAAATCCCTAAACTATATATATTTTTTATCTTTGTGCTCAGGCTCCTCTGCAGCCTCCCCCCGGGTCCTCTGCCTCAGTGGTGGCAGCCGCCGCAGCCGCTGCCGCCGCAGCTTCAGGTACTCCCCAGTCACTGAAACTAACCTACCCGGAAACTCTGGACCGCATCAAGGAGGAGTTTCAGTTCCTGCAGACCCAGTACCACAGGTGGGTGTTGCATCTGTTTGCTTTGTTGTCATCCATCTTTGTGTTTCTGCTCCATCTCTGCTGTTCTGTTTGTTTACTCTGAAGGCTAAAAAACTGAGCAGCAAAAATCACTCAATTCAGATTCGTAATTGTGAAGTATTTGTACTATTTGAGTTGCAAAGTGTTTTTTTTTAAGTTTGCACTGGGCTGTTTTACGTGTTTAGTGTGTGCTTGTCTACTAAACTGCTGTGATTCATCGCCACAACACGTGTTTTTCTGGGAATATGTGGATGTTGGAAACATTTTGCATCATCTGCAGCTCTGCAGATTCAACAAATAGAAGACCATTAGTAACAGCATCATTACTGTTGCTGAAAAAAGGCCAGTAAAATGATTCAAAGCTGCTCCAGCTGTGGATTTTGATGAAACTCTTACACGACTGTAGATGCAAGAGGCTGCCGTGAGGTTCAAACTACTACTGAGGTGTGTGCATCACCGCTTCATGCAGTAATCTTGATGGTATATGCTCTCTGTGCTGCTGGTGTAAAGCCCTCCAAACTGTGATGCTCTGCTCCCTGCCGTGGTGCGTGACAGTGTAGAGTAATGGGACCAAAATGTCTCTGAATGTGGGATTTAGGCGTTCTGCTTTGTCCCAGATCGCTCCTTTGGCCTGTTCTGTTGGCAGACCTTCACAGAGTCCCAATCCAGCGACTTTTCTCTCCTCATCCTGCTTTGATTAGGGAAGCCAGAAGCTCCCCTTTCTCCCTTTTTGTCCCGCTTCAAACTTCTTTGTTGCACCGGCTCACACGCTTTCCAGCACTCGTGCAAACGTTTGCTTACACACCAGGTTTTCCGCAATTCTGGGTTTAAATTGGAACCATATGCTATACCACTGAACCGAATCATGGGGAGAGAGAATCTTTACATATGAAGTTACATTTTGACATGAATATCGTGCGTCTGATCAGCTGGTTTAAGCAGAACCTTGATTGGGTGACAGTGTAAGGCTGCTGATTGGTTGATTTATTGACAAACAAGAGAATTGTAGCTGTAACTCGGGTATTGTCGTTGTAGATCAACGCGCGCGATGGTCCATGCAAGGACAAAGCGTTTTTTACAATACAAATCTATCAATCTAAACAAATCTATCTTCATAGCTGCATCCCTTTTGCATAACAGGATGTTAACGTTGAAAGGGTCGGACATGTATTCTGCTAAATTTAAGAAGAGTTTATTATTGATTGTTTTATTACTTTACACCAGGCTTAGTGTTAGCCAACTGAAGGATTTTTCTTTCATATTTACTTGCTCAATGAGGCATTTTTATTGAATGGAAAAGCACAAACCGTGACCCAGAAGTTGCGGTTTGAACCGAGTTGTGGGGAAAGGGAATTGTTGCATCCCTGCTATGGACACAAACACGCCTTCTTGTTGGTATGTATTGAATTTTCAGACTCAGTTTTTACACACATGATGTGACTCTGGTTATTCTTTTTTTAGTTTTTTAACTTAAATGTTTTTTCAGGTTATTTATATTAGTTGTATGTATTTCAATGTTTCACAGCATTGATGCTTGGATTCGGGCTGAATGAGAATTTGTCATTGTGAACTAGAAACCAGACTTACATGAGTAGATCATGTGACATGAATTACTTTATGGCCGCATTTCACTAACCTAAACAGAAACCAGTGAGGCCTGATAATTTTATCTCATGAAGTAACCTTCTCATGAAGTAACCCAGACCTTATGATCGCCACTTCCTCAAACAGGGATGACTTTGTGACTCAGTCCTTCTCAGCAGACAAATCCCAACACAGAGCAAAGGGATTGAGTGCGGCCAGGTGGCGTTCGCCAGGCTGGCATAATCAGCCGGACTGGCAGCAGTTCAGGACAGCTATTGTTACAAAACACTTGAAGCATCTTCATCCTTTCAAGCAACACCTAAGAGATCCACAATAAGTGAATGATGAGATTAGGAACGTGGGGAACGGGAGCGAGCGTGTGATTATAACCTTTCCAATTTTGTTACCACAGCGTGTTGTTTAAGCAGATTCAGGTTTCCTGGAAAGATTGTTTAACCAACCTGCAGGCTTCTCCTAACAGCCCACAAGCTGTTGTCATTATGGAAACACCAGGCGTGTGAGCGGAGCTGCAGACTAATGCTGCACTCATAAACTGTGACAGTGGCAACAATTATTGGAAGAGTTTTGGTGAGCTGATATCTCCTGTGAGATTTGGCAGCTGTGCGTGAGCCTGCTTTTTGGAAGACTGCTTTAGCTCATTGACAGTTGGCTTAAAAGATTAATAAAGTCTGTAATTGTTCAACACAACAGTGAAGTACACAGAATGCACTTTTGAGTTTGAAATCTGCTCAGAAAGCGGAAAGGTGGGCTTTTATTTTCAGATTTTCCAGAGCAAGTCCATGCCTTCAGAGGAAGTCAGCAGATTCATTTGCACTAAGCATCAGAATATTGCATTTTAAGCCTTCATCCCAGCCGCCCTTCCAGGTGATACAGGCCGCCGTCTGTGGGGGAATAAAACCTATATGGGGCATGCAGGTGACCCCCCACCAAATTCTATATATATATTCTATGTAAACAGGTGTTTCTGGCTCCTGTGTTCACAACTCTCGCTTTTATGTTGTAGCTGCACACAATTTAAAGACCATTTTCAGGGTCCATATATGAAACGTGTGGCCATTGAAAGAGTGTTGCAAAGGATCGAACTTTGACCAATCAGGGACGTATTTGGTAGTGACGTCTGGATGGCGTTCTTTTTTTATTCACTGAAGTGCCGACTGACAACCATTTGAAAATTGATCATGAAGGAGAAATCAATAATTGCGGTTTGTTTTGCGGCATGAATTATGACGCCGGGTCTTTCTTGTAGAGAGAGATTCACCAGAATTACACCGCGATGACATTGGACGTCTTACGGGCACTTGCATTTCACGTGCACACCCTGTCGCGGCATTTGCTCATGGTCAGTAAGGAGCCAGTACTCACACCTTACTAACGACTAGATTGTAGTATAAGGACATCATACAACGTCATCATCTGTATGTCATAAGTCCGTGTAACCTAAAATTCACACCTGCGCTCCCCTTTTAATGCGTCCGCTCCTCTCCATGACCCTCCACGGACCCGAACACCCCAAAAACCCACAGCATCTATACAGGCGCTTTAGACGATGGACCAGCGTCCGTCAGGTCACCTGAAACTTCAGAATGTTTTTCAGAAATACTGCCACGAATCTGCTTTTGAGTGATTTGTCATGCTTGTGAACTGCATTGCTTCATTGACTAAAGTGGTATTTGAGCATATGTAGTCTAAGATGAATGTCCTAATGTATCGTTGAGTTATATGATCTGTTTCAGGAACAGTTACTGAGCTTTTAATGTAGAGTCAGAGAGATGCAGAAAACGGTTTATTACATCACTTAGAGCTGACTAAAGGCTTTTTCTGCTCGTGCATGTGGCCATCACCCAGTACCCCAGTCATGCATGTCAACTGCTCTTGATCCATATGCTATTTAGAGGTCATAAAACCACCGTGATGTTGTAAAAATAGATCTTATCTTTAGCATGGCGAGGGCAATGTTGAAACCATAGAGTCGCTTTGTTTTGGTGTAATTCCTAAAAGCTGTAAGATGCCAGTTTTCCTCATGAACATCATGAAGGGTTCAGTCTGGCAGCAGTTTTTCAAAAACAGGCAGCCAAACCGGCTGGATTAGCGGTGGCCTTGTTTAGGCAACAGACTGGAGTGCAGAGCGGCGTCTGATAGCCGGCTCTGCCTTCATGTAATCAGACCTACTTGCACTCTCCTCGCTCAGCAGGGACACATGAACTGGATGCGGCCGCACAGACCCATTCGGGTCCGCTCCTAATCCGGTGCGTGTCCTGGAAGCACTTAAACACCGCTCTGGACCTCCCCGGTTATCTGCACACAAAAATAGGTGTTTTCTAGAAATAGCACGGCTCAGTCGTGTGTTTTGGTTCCAGGGATGGGAGACACTTACTGATGTTGGATTAGACGACAGGAAAGAGATGGGACGGATTAGAGCTGATGAGCAGCAGCGCTGTTGTTTGAATGTTGGCACACTTTGTTTCAAACCAGCAGCGTTCTTGCTGGAGTCAGTAGATGACAATAAGCTATCTGACCAGGCAAAAAGTTAATCAGGAGGTCACTTATGTGTGTGTGAGTGTGTGCGTTTTAACTGTGCAAACACACTGTAGTCGGCTGAATGAGTGAAGACGAGAGCTGCTGCTGACAGAGCTCTCATTACTGTAATTTCTTTCTCCTTAAACGCTTACACAGGTTGTTCATGGTGACAGCAGACAAACTTTGTGTGTGTGTGCGTGTGTGTGTGTCTGTGTGTGGCCTGCAAAGTCAGATAGGCTCTCCACTCACCACTAATATGCTTCCACTCATCACTTAAGAGCCCCTCCATTCATCTCAGCCTAAATACTCCAAGCACACTCTAGTTTGTGTGTGCACGTGCAAGCATGTGAGTTTGTTTGCACGTGTGTATGTTTATGCTACTTTTTAAAATACTGAACGGTCACCTCTTCATCAGTAGTGATCGCCTGATTATCAGCACAATTTTTGATCTTATGCGGGAAATTAAATGGGAGGAAACGCTCACACAGGGGAACCAACATTTAGGGCCAACAGTATTTCGGTTCTGGTCATTTTTAATTCTTGCGTGAATGTGTAATCTTGGACGTGGACTTTCCAGGCCTGGCAGATAGTCCTGTTTTTGTTTTTGTTTGTATAATGCTGCTCCATGCAGCTCGAAATAAATAAATGAAATGTTTTTATAAGACATATATTCAGCTCCACGCTGCTACGTTTGGTTTTCTATTGTGCCGTGAAGCAGCAGATTTGTCTAATGTCTGGAAAAACACATTTTAGTTTTTATCTCTTCAAAATAAAAGCATTACTTTTAATTTCAAAGCAGAACATTTGCTGGTTTACACTCTGAGAACCCACAGTGTTTTTCCTCGTTTAATACATACCAGTGTTATGCATAGTTCTGTCTGCCTGACATAATTTGCAACCCTTTAACAAGATTGTACAGAATTTATCAAAACCCCCAAACAAATCCTTTATTTAAAAAAAAAATACAGGAAAGTTCAGCTGGCAGCACCTTATAAACGATCTGCAGATAAAAATCCACTTTTTGCTCAGATCTGCATGTCTGGGTTTTAAGCTAATGCTACAGTTTGCAGAAACAAATGAACAACCCCGTTCCCGCTCACATTCCCTTCTGACAAGATAAACATTTTGTCATTAAATAGTTTCACCAGAAAATGTCGATGTTTGGCCCGAGCGTGGGGGGGCACGGAATGGAGCCTTTGAGAGTCTGAAAATGGAGGCTGGAGGTGAGAGCAAAGGAGGATTAATAATTGAAGCGATGCAGAGGGAGCGGGTCCCCCCCACTCTGAATCTGATTTATCAAATGGGCACGATGCTTTCTGAGCACAGCAGTGGTGCAATCATTGTGAGGGTTTGCTAGTAACAGACCACAAAGCGACTTGTAGACCCTTCAGACAGCAGACTGATCAAAGTTCATTTTAGAGAACCAGAGTTGTGAGGAAAAATGAATATTTAAATTTGCTGAATGTTTTTAAATGAAGTATTTTTTAGACGCTGTGAATGTTTTCTTCAGGTCGAGCTCTGCTGTTACGCCCCTTTCTGTCTGGGGGTTGGAGCTTTGGAGCTTTCTCTTCCTCTGGATGTTGGGAGATGAAACGATTTGGAGAGCCGTCCTCTCTGGGTTTATGTGTTTCAGCTCAGGAATTTTAAAAACTTTACATTTTTTTAAACAAAACAAGTCTTTTTGTTGAGCATAAATTGAAATTTTTCTCAGACTCAAGACTTTAATGAATTAATAAAACATGTTAAAGTGTTTGTAGCTGAAGGCTGCAGCAGATAAATTATATTTTTTATTCAGATGACAGTCTTTTAAACAGGAAACTGTTAACATAATTTTCAGATTCGTGACTGCAGACTAACGTCAGAGTGTGAGGGGGTGTTTTCCACTGTTTATTTAGCAGGTCTGAAAGTATAGGTGTGTGTTTGTGCTGTATCCTTGATTTTTGTGCGTTTGTATACGCGTGCTCGTGCAAACGCACACACACACTAGAAACGCTGCTCTTTGTGTGTTTAATTCTGACACAACTGTGCGAAGGCTGCAGATTTGTCACACATTCAGCTGATAATCCATCTCCTGTCAGTGCCAGTGGAGGACTGGTGGATACGAGCCCGCCATCACGCACACGCGTGCATGCACACACACGTGAAGCGGCGTCTTTTCCCCTCCTCTTGCCTCGTGTTTTGTCTGTCTCCTCTGAAACGTCTGTCACTCCCCCTTCACAATAAAAACAGAGGACTAATTATTACGGGTAATCATTCCAACATGGAAAACCTTCTTCTCCCTCAGAACCCCGCCTTCATTTCCCGATGCTCCTACAGGCACATAATGGCAGCACAGAATCCTTGAAGTCTCTCTTTTTGTGCAGTAAATGGTTTTTTGAGTGCAGCACCCCCCTCCTAAGTACAGGAGGTGTCAGTCAGCTCTCGCCGTGTCTGTGTGGCGTGTCAAAATGGGGAAGCTTTATGAGTCTTAACAGAAGCTGATGTGCAGAGGTGTGTGATTGATGTTTGGAGCAGAGCTCCTTTTTGGAGCAGAGCTCCTTTTCACACCATGTTTATCCTGCACATTCATCACATTTCTGAATTCATTTGTCCTGTTTGTGTTTTTGTGATGATGAAAACAGACAGATAAAGAAAATTCTTAAAAAAGTTTCAGGTTTCTCTTCATGGTTTGTCGTGTTGTGCAGCACAAAAGTCGCGACTTCTCAAAGTTGCATTTGTCGTCTCCCCAGCTGTGACTGACTTGTGGTAAAAGTCAATTCCACGATAATAAAGTCTGAAAGGTG
This sequence comes from Oryzias celebensis, assembly GCA_014656515.1. Lineage (NCBI taxonomy): Eukaryota > Metazoa > Chordata > Actinopteri > Beloniformes > Adrianichthyidae > Oryzias > Oryzias celebensis. The sequence continues at coordinate 2,641,960 of BNCR01000004.1, forward strand.
GAGTGGGGGGGTGTTAATCCTCACTGCACGGCTTCCTCTCCTCCTCCTCTTCCTCCTCCTCCTCCTCCTCCTCCTCTGCTCTACTGGCTGGCGATGATAAATGAGTCAATTATGAGTTTGCGCGCAGCGCTGCTGAAGGAGAGCGGATGGGGTCGTTATTACCTGTTGCTGCTGGGGGTAATGTTGCAGCATTAATCATATTCTAATTTTCGTCCTCCAAATGACCCCCCCCCATCAATCTATCTGCCGTCTGCAAACAAGTTGTGGAAACTGCCGAAGGCCCAGAATGTGGAAAGTGTCTGAGCTGGAGGGGGGGCGGAGGGGCGGAGGGCTGGAGTTTATGTGCCACACTTTGTCCGGTTCTGATGGAGTCCGGTCCAGTGGTGTGAGGAGCGAACACTGGAGAGGGACTGGGTTTAAAACGAGATCTGGAAACAGAACAATGCATTGATTAAAATCCCATTTTTAACTGTTTTTGTTTGTTTTTCAGGAGAGATTCCCTGTTGGACAAAATGCAAACATTTCTATCATAATAAAAGTATCGTCTTTGTTTCATGTAACAAAGTGGGCTTGGAAACAGTCAATTGAAGTCGAATTTGTCCACATTTGGGGTCAAATCAGGATAAAGTAAATTCAAAACTAAATTGTAGATTTGAAATTTTGGAAAAACAGTTTTGAACTTGAAAGGACAAATTGTAAACTTAGAAATAGAAAAATAATTTCAATAAATTCCCAAAATTTGAATAAAAAATACAAGTCTAAATCCTCTACCAAATGAAAAAGCTTATTTGTGACAGCTGCTGGTTTGTATTTTCATTTAGTTTCTAAGAACATGTCTTGTTTTTGGAGTTGATCTTAATTTGATGTGGAGGCGAGCCGTTTAGCCCAGTGGCCACCATGACATGATTGACGTCTAGAGACAGGTGATGGTGACGTCATTTCTGCTCCGGAAACTTTCACTTCAAACTTTGGTAGATCAGCAGCGCCACACGGAGCGGAAATGATGTCACCAAAACCTCTGTTAACCGATGTCAGTCACATTACAGTAGCCAATGTAAAATTAGGATTAACCTCCAAATTGAAAAGTAGAAACAGAAACTGTAAACTGAGACTGAAACTACAGAATGAAAGAAACTAAAATACAAAACAGCAGCTGTTACAGATCACTACATGGTTTTTTGATTTGTAGTTTATTTAAGTTCAAGTTTTCAGTAGTTCTTCAATATATATACATATATAAATATTTGCAATATTTCTTTCAAGTTTACAAAGTATACTTTAGAATTTAAAACAGTTTACAAAATATCATTCATTTATTTTCTAAACAGCTTTCTCCCTTTCGGGTCACGGGGCTGCTGGAGCCTAACACGGCCACTCATGGATGAAGGCAGGGGACACCCCTGAACAGGTCGTCAGTCTGTCGCAGGGGCCACAATCACACACTTAAGCACATCCACACCCGGGGACAAGTTAGAGTGACCAATGAACCAATGAAGCAGGTTTTTGAACGGTGGGAGGAAGCCGGAGTCGCCGGAGAAAACCTACGCATGCACGGGGAGAACATGCACACTCCACACAGAAAGGCCCCCCATTGGTGACACTGTTTCATGTCCTCCTGTCGGGACTTGAACCAGGGGGACTTCTTACTGTGAGGCAAGAGCGCTAACCACTGCACCACCGTGCAACCTTACGAAATATCAATGTTTTAGTCCTGTAAAGCACATCCTGGATCAGACCCCACCTTCTTCCAGAGCAGCAGAAGCTGCAGGTCCTGCTCCTGAGGACGTAATTTAGAAACTGCAGATTCATGGGAAATCTGAAACAGAAGAGGACGAAAATGTAGGAGACGAGCAAAAAAAAAAAAAAAGATGATTGTGGAGATTTCTGCATTTCAGGCCCTAAGCGTCACTTTGTCTATTTCTGCTCAGAGGTGATAATGGGCTGTCAGCCCAGGGGTGGGAGGGGCAACTTATGTTTCTATTTGTGTGTTTTTGTTTACAGTATGACAAACACACAAACAGATGTTTTTCTTTGTTGCAGTCTGAAGCTGGAGTGTGAGAAACTGGCCACAGAGAAGACGGAGATCCAAAGACACTACGTTATGGTGAGACGTGCACAAACACCCCCACACCCCCACACCTCCCTAAACCACCTGCGCCTGCAAATGAAACCAGCAGCGCGTCGGGTCAGACGCTCTGCAGGAAAACGCAAAGCTTTTTTGAGAAGACTCCATTCCCGATAACTGAAGTTACCTTTGAGATTTTGTCCTCATAAAGATTTCCTTCAGTTTTCTTTACATGTGAGGCTGTTTTCTTTAGTAGTAGGTTTGTTGTTTTGGAATTGAATAACAATTCCTGACTCTGTGAATTATCGGCTTCAGTCACTGAACCCGGTTTACCCAATGCAGGAGACGCGTTCTGCATACGAGGGACTACAGGCAAATAATCACTTTATGATGGCGCCCAAACAGCATGAAGCTCATTGTTACTGACCATCCATAGAAAACGAGTTACTCCCAACCCAATAAAGCCGATTCAGTCGCCATTCTGATACCACAACATGCTGCCATGTTGGAGCCAGATATGGTCAGTAATTTGTGATTGATCCAAGTCGATCTGAGTGAACATTTCTATGGCAACCACTCGTCATCCCCACCACTGAGCGCAGGCTACGCCCAATCTGTGAAACGTTTTGAACTTTGGACTTGGGGGCCAGCAGGCTCCACCTACTTTCATTGAGGCATCGGATTGGCCAATTTATAACTTTAATAACTTAAACAAAAAAAAAAAATCATTAAAACTAAGTTTATTTAGAAAATGTTTCAAGATAAAGAGAGGTTGTTCTGACCAAAAGAATGCCTGAGAAATAGCTTTGTCTGAGATTTCGGTTCTTTGAGCCAACAGGTACTTCCTGTTTTCTTTTATTTTTTTTTTATTTGGGGGTGGGGGTGGGGGTGTCACTCAGTCCAGTTCTCTACATACAGTCAGTGTTTAGTGGTGATGAAAGTTAGTGGTTGTGAAAGTTAGCTGGAATGGCAGGCAGGAAGTGCAGTGACATAATTAGAAATCAGTCTATACAGGAAAGACCAACACCCCCCCATCTTTAATTCACCTGTGGTCTGAGCCGCTACCTCCCCCCCCCAGCTGATGGCTGTTTTCTGGCCCAGCGGGTCCTGGGCAGCCCTCCCTCTATGTGGCAATCTTGGCACAAAGCTTTGAGTTGTGAGGAGGTGGGGGCTGGCTGGCTGGCATAAAGCGCAGGCCGATCTCTTCTGTTGGCTGATGATTTGGGGGAGTTTGGGTGTTGCTTAGCAACAGGCAAAACTTGGCAAAGTATCCGCTAAGCAGAGCTGCCAGAAAATGAGTCTTTTATGGAGGCTTACAGGCAAATGCACACAGACAGAGGAGTGTGTGTGCACATGGATTGGAGAGATGTACACGGCAAAGCGTGCAAAGTACATAGATGCAAACGCCTACACAGCTGCAGACACGCACAAACCAGGACTCTCGCACATGCATGGGAACTGCCAGGAAATATGTCGAAAGGACCCCGCCATCCCTACTCCCATCCTGCCAGCCTGTTTCTGGCTGCCCAACTGCCAATCTTTTCTGTCCAATACAAGCCACGCTGCAAAGCAAATGTCAGCCTGTCACTTTTCAAAGCATCTGACTCTAAAATGCTCCCCTATTTGGTGCTTTTCTGAAAAAAGAGGAGCATCTTCAACTGTCTCTCTCCTCGCCATTCAACGCCCCCTGCATTTCTCCAAGCGTCTTGTTCTTTCAGACAAAAGCGCGGGTCAAATATTTTTCACATCAGATGTGATTATTGCAGAAGTCTGTCACCCTTTCTCTGCACAGCCACAATTTCCTGCCTTTTTTTGGATGAAGCGTGGCCCCCGGGGTCAGTGCAGCCCCCTGGATTTGAGGGTAAATTAGTGCACCGCGCCGCACGGGGAGCATGTGAACCCCCACAGCGCACAAGTTGGGGCTGCTGCTCTATGGAAATGGGGACAAACAGGAAGTCTGGAATAGATGGGTTTGTTACTTCTGTGAATCAGCAGAGAGACGATCATAAAAAGCGGCATCGCATCATCTGCTCCACCTTATAAGGACAAAAGCACAATGAATGACTGATTCCTTATTGGGCATTTTTGGAAAATGTTTATTTTTTCTTATTTGATTTTATAACAGAAGGAATGCGCGTTACCCTTGGTAACTTGAGCTACATCACGGCAGGTGTGTCTGTATCTTCAAAGACCCTCACTGATGAAAAATTGTTTTTAACATGTTCTTGTGGCCTTTTTCTGAGGATGGAGGACACGTATAAACTAATTTTGAGATTAAACTAGTTCAAACTAGCATGATCATGATAAGAAGACCACTGGGAATGCTGTGAAATAGATGCTTGGAGTGGACAATGATGCTTTTTCTGCCCTTAAAACTTAAACGAACTCGTGAACTTTCAGCATCGACTGAAGGAAATGTCGGCAGAATGTTTAACCTGTCAGGATATAAATGGAACAAATTGTTTGACTGTTTAATGCATTAGTTTGTGTTAGCAGATGTGTGTGTCTTTTTTTGGTAAACATCTGTAATCTTACCTGTCGTCCTCCTCTGTTTCAGTATTATGAAATGTCTTACGGCCTTAACATTGAAATGCACAAACAGGTGAGTCGGCCTTTTCTTCCTCTCCTCCGTTTCTGTTTATCACTTTGTCTTCTCTCCTGATTCCTTCAGCTTCTGCTCTGAGAGACAACTTTCAGGGAAACTTTCCTTTTCCTGCATCATCACGCCGTTAACGGATCCACAAACCGGTTTCAACCCCCCACCCCCACAGACAGATGAGAAAACTCCTCATCCTCACTCACTATTATTACTCCTTCCTTCCCTCCATTTCACCATCCTTCTAAAGCCATCTACCTGTCTGCTTTTCCTCATTTTCCTCCATCTTCTTCCTCTGCTGGTTGATTTCTCTCCTCCTCCTCTTCCTCCTTCTCCTCTCTGGATCTGTTTTTCCGGCTCCCTCCATCTTCTTGCTGTATTTCACTTTAAATCAGGTCACTGCCTTCCCGCCGTCTACTTGTATCTTTCACTCCCTTCGTTTCACCATCTCAATCGCTTTGCCTTTGACGTGCTCCTGCACCCCCCACTCCAAACCCACCCCCAGCTCAGTTTTCCTCCTCCTCCTCCTCCTTCCTCCTGCTCTTTGTTTCTCTTCTTCCTCTTTTTCCTTTCACATCCTTCCTTCATTGACTGTCATTTTCCTCATCCCAATCTGCCCTTTTCCCCCTTCACTTCCTCCGCCTCCTCTTTTCATTCTCCCCTCGCCGCCCACCCTCTTCCCACCCCCCACCCCCCCACCCCCCATTCTCTTTCTGCAGATTGCTCATGTTCTCTCCTTCTCTTGCTATCTCTCTCCTGAAGATGTCATTTAGTAGTTGGAGTTCTCTAACAAGAAATCATTGTGTGTCCCTCGGGGTGCCATGGGGTGGGGGGTGGGGGTGATGGACTCCAAATAAGGAGGGCACGGGGTGGTGGTGGAGGGGGCGGCTAAAAGATGGAGAGTGCTTAGAGGGAGGGAGGGAGGGAGGGATATGTGTGATGAGAAAGGAAGAGCAAGAGAAAGAATGGGTGGAAGTTCAGTCCAGCATCAATAAATCACTTAAGAGCGAGGGGATGGGGGGCGGGCATGCACACACACATGCACACACGCATGCACACTCATGTGCACATGCATTTTCTCACATTGTAGCACATGCATGCACAACAGAAAGTAGCTGTCAGAACGACAAACAGCCTGCAGCCGTAATGATGCTGTCATGATCTCTGCTCGCATATCATTACTGGCTCTGAAGGCCAGCCGTGTGTGTGTGTGAGTGTGCGTGTGTCTGTGTGTGTGTGAGCGCGCACGGGTGTGTGAGTAGGAAAAACATAGAATCGCTTGTTGGAGAAATGGAGAAAGGAGAAATGGAAAGATGGATGAAGGAGTGAAAAACAAAGAAGAAAAACAGATGTAAAAGAGCAGATTGAGGCAGACGCTCCTCCACAGCTAGAATCACTGACCCCCAGCAGGAATCGCACACATACAAAACAGACATGCAAGGACGTGTCAGACACATGTACACACCCACAAGATGGTGATCATTGTCTTTCCTTTTACACACATGCACTTGCACGTTGGAGCATGTGCACACACACACACACACACATGCATGCTCTCTGTGTGGGCTGGCTGTGGCCACAGCAGATGCTGGCCATGAATATTTTAGCCAAACTCTCTGGCAGAGTTTCCATTTGCATGGACCAGATGTAAGCAGCTGAAATATTTACCACACCGAGAAATGGACGTGCGTGTGTGTGAGTGAGTGAGTCTGCTGTGTGCGTGTGTGTGAGTGAGTGAGTGAGTGAGTGAGTGAGTGAGTGAGTGAGTGAGTGAGTGAGTGTGTGCGTGAGTGTGTGTGTCTGCGTGTGTGTGAGTGAGTGTGTGTGTGTCTGCTGCGTGAGTGTGTGTGTCTGCGTGTGTGTGAGTGAGTGTGTGCGTGTGTGTGAGTGAGTGAGTGAGTGAGTGAGTGTGTGCGTGAGTGTGTGTGTCTGCGTGTGTGTGAGTGAGTGTGTGCGTGTGTGTGTCTGCGTGTGTGTGTCTGCGTGAGTGTGTCTGCGTGAGTGTGTGAGTGTGTGTGAGTGTGTGTGTGTGTGTGAGTGAGTGTGTGCGTGTGTGTGAGTGAGTGTGTGCGTGGGTGTGTCTGCGTGTGTGTGTCTGCGTGAGTGTGTGAGTGTGTGTGTGTGTGTGAGTGTGTGCGTGAGTGTGTCTGCGTGTGTGTGTGCCTTCTTTAAGATGATGCTGGGTCTGGGCTGTGTGGTTGTTTGTGTTTCCTCGTCAGAATGACAGGATCTTTTTTCCTCCTCTCAGACGGAGATTGCCAAGCGGTTAAACGTGATCTGCGCTCAGCTCATCCCGTTCCTGTCACAGGAGGTGGGGGGGCGCGCACACGTATACACGCACAAACACACTTCATGTCTTTGCAGGTTTCTGAGTGGAAATAATGACTTTAATTACTGATATCTGTTCCCCCCCGCAGCATCAGCAACAGGTGGTCCAGGCAATGGAACGTGCCAAACAGGTGACCATGGGGGAGCTAAATGCTTCGATAGGGGTACGTGGGCTCCCCCCTCTGCCTGATAGCATGTGTATCTACTCCCATATTTTTATTTTTTCTTCTCCTTTACCAACAACAAAAAAACGTTTTATTTTTTATTGGATTCAAACATTTTTTTTTTAAATCTGAAAGTCAACATTTGGTTTAAGACCAGATTCAATTGTTACTCCCAAGCACTTGAATCTTCCAAAAAGATCAAAAATGAAACTGTTTTTCAGACTGTAAACTTTGAACAGCAATAATCGGCATAGGTTTAACCACAGAGCTTCCCTCCTAAAGAGCCACTGCCTTGACCTCAGCATTTCTCCTCTTGTGCAGCAATTTCTTTATTTCTTCTGAATTCGCTTCACTTCTTCCAAATCACCCAAGCCCATCTTTTTCCATCTCCTCTCTGGTTTGTTTTTCTGTTTTTTCCTTTTCTCCACAGCAGCAGATTCAGGCGCAGCACCTCTCCCAGCATGCCCAGGGCTTGCCACTGGGCCCACACCCCTCAGGGTTGCCCCATCCCAGCCTAACGCTTGGCGGCGGGTCGGGCTTGTTGGCCCTGTCCGGGGCTTTGGGGGCCCAGCTCGCAGCCAAAGATGAGAGGGCTCATCTTGAGGCGGCAGCAGCTGCTGCTTCGGCAGCAGAGCACCACAGAGGTACAGGACCCATCACAACAGCATTCTCCCATCACTGTCATCCCGCCTGTTTGAAAGTCACTTGAAAAAGACTGGATGGAGTTCTGGAAAAACCTGGAGCTCTTTTAAGTAGAATGACTTTCTTTCTAAAGAATCTTTGAATTTTGCTAAAGAACCAGAGTGTTGCAAAGCAAACAGGCTCTCGTTGATGGTTTAACACTGAAGTCATTTAAGATGCAGCAGGAAAATCATGGAATTGTGTTTCTGTTTTTGCTGATGTGCTGCTGCCTGGATCCTGGGAGAAGCAGATCGTGAAGCAGGACCTGTGAGTACACCCAACACTCCTGCTCTACTGAAGCCTCTTTTCACTTCCTGCTCTGAACTTTAGTTGAAAACAGTTATGATTTTGTTCCATAAATGCATTTACAAGCCATGTAAATAATACACGGTTATCCTGTGTATGTGTATGTATCTCTTACACGGTTAATGGTCATCACACATGCACGCAGCGCGGAAAACTCATCTGCTTTCAACGTTCAGCTCAGTTTGTAAACATGTTGAGAGGTTTGCTTTCATTTTAACATATTTTGATATTTATTAAGCAAAATCTTTTCACTACAGAGCAGATTTTAAGACGTTTTTATTTCATTCTTGTAATTTTAACAAATTAAAGTAAAAAAAAACGCAAAATGCTTTCATCTAGATTGTACTTTGGACCAAAGGTAGACGTTAAACCAGTAATATTCTCTTTTTTACATTTACTACATAGTAATATTTGAGTTGCAGTACTTGGTGATGAAGGTGACGATGGCAAGAGGATGAAAATGTTTTTCAAGAAAAATGTCAAACTCATTTCTTGCAAAGCTTTTAAATAGCTTTAACATTTTTTCATGTTTTTATTAATCGTAAAGTATTTATAGGGTGCTCTATAAATGCAGTTAAATTTGAATGTTATTAAATTCATATCAAAGAAGTAAAGGTTAGCAGTCACTCACAAAACCAAACGACAGATCTCTACATATTTACAGTTTACAAATGCATGTTGCTTTATATATGAACTTTGATGCTTGAATTTATTTCCAGCTATGAATAAAATCACGTTTTTGCTTTCTTCTTGATACTAATTTAAGGCCATTTTTGGGCCAAAGTGGTTTGATGCACATCTGCATCAGTAGGCATTGCAGGGTTAACGTTTCTTGTCCATAAAAGAATTCCTGTTATTTAGAAAGGCTCCATCCACTCTGAGCCAGGGATGCAGTCTGATGTTCCTTCAGTCTCTGCAGCTCCTGATGGGATTCATGCACTCCCTCTCACCTCATTATCACCTCCCGCTCCCCCTATACCCTTCACACCTCCATCTCCTCTTTCTTTTTTTTTACCTCCCCATCTCGCTCCCCTTTGATCTGGGGCTACTTTCATTTCTCGATCCTCTCCTCGCCCCTCTGCAGAGCTCTCTGTCCAACGGGGATAAGGGGCGTCCAGCAGACTACCTCAGCAACGGCAAGAAGAGGAAAGCTGATGAGAAGGAGTTCATGACAGACTATGTGAGTGAGGATGCTTTCATGAAATGTTTGGGTTGCTAAAAATGAAAGTTTCATCCTGCTCTGCCAGTTATCTCAGAGGAGGTGGTGAGGAGGAGGAGGAGACTTGGGCCTCAGACTTTAGATTTCTGCTTGAATGAGCAGATTTTTAGCAGATTTTTGGGACCTTTAGTGGTAGTGAGACATTTATCCTGGACTTTTTGGTTTTTACCTGATCAAATGTCAGAACGAGAGCAGTTTTTGGTTGTAAACGTGTGTTGTGCTGGTCTGCATCACAGGGCAGGATGGGAAAATCTCACCACTCTTTTCTTCCTCTCACAGGGCAGCGATGCAGATAAGAGTGACGATAACCTGGTGGTGGATGAGGTCAGTGTCCGTGTGTTTGCCATCAGCACACATCATGGGAACAGCACATTTAATAATAGTAATAACCCCGCCCTCCTCAGGACCAGGGCAGCTCAGCTCAGTTTTTGAAAGACCCACTCTGAATAAACTGCTGTTTTTGGTGTTTTTAACATGATTCTGTGGCGTTTTTCTGAGAGTGGAGGACACAGAAAGAAAAAATAAAGTTCATAATTGTATTTCTTTGTTCAAATCGTTGTATATCAGGAGCAGACAGAAAAATACAGTCTGAAAAAGATTGGTCAGGCACAAGTCAGAGGTGAATTTCTAATGAGCTCCTGCCGCTCTGCAGAAACTATGTCCTAGAAAAAGAGACATGTTCTGGGATTTAGGCTAAAAACCACGTAATCATTAAAAGACCACAGGAAACAGTTGGGAAATGGATCAACAGATGATCAGACTTTTTTAACCCACTGTCTGATTTTTGCTGATTCATCTGGAATTCCAGAGAAATAGCACAACTCTAAACCGTGTTTTCAACTCTGTATCTATACAAAGATAGTTTCCAGTGGTTTTTTTAACTGTAATTATGCATTTTATGGCCAAAAATCAAAGCAACTTGTGTGGTGTTTTATGACATCGTTTCTGCAGAGTGGCAGCAGCTCATGAGTCTGTTGTCACAGATGTTTCTCCCGCTAGCTTATAGCATCTCTAAGCTAACAAAAAAAAATGGCGAGCAAATTTTGAAGCTATCCAGCCAATCCAGGGACGTTCATGGATCTATTTGTCTGCAAGTGGATGCATCAGAATGGAGCAGAGAGGGAGACTTTAACCCGCACGCAACCGTTGCGTCACAAACCAAAGCTTTTTCAAACCGCAGGTTTCCATCTGCTCCTGATACAGCAGGAAATGAATAAAAACATCTTAAATTCTTTTATACATGTCCTCCATCATTAGAAAAAGCTCCAAGAACAAGTAAAAACAGACCATTTTCACTGGATTGGGTCCTAAATTCCTACAAAGAATCCTTTTTTTCCTTGAGCACTGGTTTCACTTTGAGGAAGTCAGCAGCTGCTCACGGCTCTGCACCCAAACATTCACCTGAAAACAAGCACGTCTGGGATTCATGATTCCTTTTTCATTTGATTCTTTCTCATACTATTAATTCATACACGTAGATAGTCACGTTTTTAAATCTCCTCTGAAGTCTTTATTTTTTTTTCTGAATGTTTCTGTTCCAGCAAAGCATCTCCTCATTATGGAACCAATAAAAATGTTCTTAATCTCCAAGAAAAAAAGATTTAAAATTCTGTTTTAAGCTGAGCTGCTTTTCGCCCCTCATACTGTAGGTTTTAAGTTGGACTGTTGGATAAATGTTGGTGAACTTGTTTCCTGTTTGAGTTTTTTCATTTTAGCTGCAGTGGAGGATCGTAGCATCAAACAGAATTCCGGTTTTTAGGCTCGAACTTTGATTTGTTCTGAAAGAAGAGCAAACAAATGTTCTTTAAAGAATATTTTTTCTGTTCTGTTAATGAACCTTTGTGTGTTTCTGTCTTCAGGATCCGTCGTCCCCCCACAGCGTGCAGTCGTACTCATCCAGGGAAAACGGTTTGGATAAAATGCCCCCGTCCCGTAAAGAGGGCCCCCCTCAGGCCAGCCCAACCTCCTTGGCCTCGTCCAGCAGCGCTGCCTCCCCCTCTCGTGGCAAAGAGCCCCCACAGGTAGACGGAAGTGAAATATTTCAACTCTTTTCAGGGCATCCCCTCCAACTGCAGTTTGTTTGGGGAGTTTCACGTCTTTTTATTCTCTCCACCCTCTCGATCTGTTCTAGAGAGAGAAATCAAGCACGCCAGGAATGAAGCCGGGGACCCCCATGTCCCAGGAGTCCAACACCCCAGGACCGAGCGGGCCCCCTCAGTTCCGACCTGTTCCGGGAAAGCCGGGCGTTGACCCCCTGGGTGAGCGGGCGGAGGGTCTGCTTTCCTCTGGGGAATTGGGGGGACGCCGTCCGCGGTTCCTCCTCTGAGCACAAACTCAGGGGTCTGTGGCCCAGAGCGGTGGCAGTCTGAGCGCGGGGCGGCTCCCCTCCACCAACCACCATCTGGACCTAATGGGCAGCTGTGGGCAATAACGTGCAGCAAGCCTCACTGTTTGAATGGAAGATTAGCCGCGGTGATGGGCCGCGACCGTGAGCGGCTGCACCGTGAGCCCCCACGTCTTCCTCTGGATCTTCCTCACCTGATGGCTCAGATTCCACACATGCATCATCCTCCTACACGTCCAGATTAGAAATGTGACCACAGAAGAGTGCAGGAAGGTGCATCGGCCAGCAGGGGGCAGTAGTATTATAGTGCAGCTGATGGTTGGTGGAGGGAGTCCCCTGAATAATAACAGTCAGGATTATGTTTAAGCCTCTAAATAACCGACTCTGTTCTGTTTATGTCATTTATTCAAATCTTTTCATTTCTGCTGACTTCCTGTCTTTGTTTCTGCCTTCAGCTTTAGGGCTGAGAAACCCGCTGGCAGTGCAGGGAGCATACCCCCCAGGAGCCTTCGGCCTGCCTCCCCCAGGGGTGAATGGGGACCTGCCCGGGGCGGCGGGCTACGGTGCCGGCCTCCACCTGGTTTCCCCTCAGATGAACGGAGCGGCGGCGGCGGCTGCAGCCGCAGGTTATGGGCGGTCCCCTGTGGTGAGTCTCTGCAGGTCTTTGCTGCTGACATGATCTGACTTACCTGTCGTCTTCGTCTCGCTGGACCAAAAGCTCACTGTGTGTTTACTGTTGTCCAGGTGGGTTATGAGTCTCCACACCCACACATGAGGGTCCCTGGACTTCCTGCCAGCCTCCAGTCGGCTTCAGGAAAACCGTACGCTGACTCTTCTTTTGCTCCTCCCCTAAACGTTTCCATTTGTCCTCCATATTTCTCAATCAATCTCATCCGTTTCAACTTTTGAAGGGTTTGAAGAACTCGTCTAAGATCCTACTAAACTAAATGTAAAAAAAGTGGCTCTGAACCCTGAGGATTTTGATTTGAAAGGATCATAAATGAAAAAGTAGAAAAAGATTTTCCTTAGTTGGTTTCAGGGCTAAATGCCAGAGAAGATCCAACAACCAATTGAATTTGATCCGACATAGATGAACCAGAAAAACTGAAAACATCAGAAGAGGCCTTCACCTGGAAGTCGGTATTTGAAAATCGAGTTAGTTTTGTACATAGAGACCCACTCAGATGAAAACGGGGTTTTTGACATGTTCTTGTGGCATAGAGCTCTCAGTAGCTGGAAGGGTGAACTCCTGCCGCTCTGCAGGATCTATGTCCTAGAAAATGACAAAGGATTTTTGATTTATTCTAATAGGGGCATCATCATAATGAAAAGATCACTTTGAAAATAGATCACAATAGATCAGAGTGGGACTTTAATCGTATTTATTTGATTTAAAAAGACTAAAAAGCCATTTCCCTGTCATGGGATCCACTGAAGTTCTTTGTTTTATTTATGGAATCTTCACATCAGCATGTTTCCATCATCCAAACTTGTTTTTTGATTCCTAAAACTGAGCTGCGCTCGTCTGTATGACACGTATGTTCCCGCCTCCTCCTCAGCGCCTACTCGTTCCACGTCAGTGCAGACGGGCAGATGCAGCCGGTGCCATTCCCTCCCGACGCCCTGCTGGGGCCGGGCATCCCGCGCCACGCCCGTCAGATCCACACGCTGAACCACGGAGAGGTGGTGTGCGCCGTAACCATCAGCACCTCCACCCGCCACGTTTACACTGGAGGCAAGGGCTGCGTCAAAGTGTGGGACATCAGCCAACCGGGGAGCAAGAGCCCCATGGCGCAGCTGGACTGTCTGGTGAGGCGTGGGGGGCTTGACTGTTCGTTTAGGATCAGTAAAGTAAATCCACTGAAACCTTCTGTGTCCAATCAGAACAGAGATAACTACATCCGATCCTGCAAGCTGCTGTCAGACGGGCGAACCTTGATTGTGGGCGGAGAGGCCAGTACGCTGTCCATCTGGGATTTGGCCACGCCCACCCCTCGGATCAAGGCGGAGCTGACGTCGTCCGCCCCTGCCTGCTACGCTCTGGCCATCTCCCCTGACAACAAGGTGTGCTTCTCCTGCTGCAGCGACGGCAACATCGTCGTCTGGGACCTGCACAACCAGACGCTGGTCAGGTGAGAGGAGAACCTCTGCGGTCAGAGCAGGAGTCAGCGGGGAGGAGACAGCAAAGGAGTGGGGGGGGGAGCAGGGATCCGCTTTCTGCAGGATCTGTTGATGTTTGAGTCTTTCAGGTTTTTCTTTTCAAAGCGTTCACAGTTCTCTTTTAGTCACGATTTAGTAAAAATCTAAAACTGTAATAATTGCTGCAGAGCAGCAGGAGCTCTTTAGAAATTCGTCTCTGGGTTGTTGGCGCAGAAGTAGCCCTATGTTGATATCCCAGCATGCCTTTGTGTAGACAATATTGTAGCTATGCAGCTGTACAGTGCAGAGCCAGATAGCAGCTCAGACGAGGAAAATGAAGACGTTCATGGATCTGTCTGTCTGCTAGTGGAGGGTTTAAATCTAGGAGGGTGGAGGGTTTTATCTGCTCCTGATCCAGGACGGGTTCAGAAATGCAGTTTTAATCTTAAATTCTTTTGTATTTTATTCTCATCAAAATTATCTAAACCATTAAAACCAAAGATTTTCTTTATTCTGAAAAATTCTGTATTTATTTTCAGTGACTTTGTCTTTTCAACAACTGAAATTGAATAACAAATCTAATCACATGGACTTCTCTAAATCCATTTCTCCTTTCCCCTCCCCTGCTGTTCACCTGCAGGCAGTTCCAGGGCCACACAGACGGGGCGAGCTGCATCGACATCTCCAACGACGGCACCAAACTCTGGACGGGAGGCCTGGACAACACGGTCCGCTGCTGGGACCTCAGGGAGGGCCGGCAGCTGCAGCAGCACGACTTCACCTCACAGGTTCTCAGGCGCTCCTTCGCTCAGAGGATTACTTTTTTTGTCTTTCATCTGGAATCTTTCTTCTCATCCCTTTGTGCAGATCTTCTCTCTGGGCTACTGTCCGACAGGCGAGTGGCTGGCTGTGGGGATGGAGAGCAGCAACGTGGAAGTCCTGCACGTCTCCAAACCTGACAAATACCAGCTGCACCTCCACGAGAGCTGCGTCCTCTCCCTCAAGTTCGCTTACTGCGGTACGCTCATTCGCTGGGCTGCGTGGGGGCGCTGCTCCAACCTAACCTCATCGTTCAGGATGAGGCGTCTCCTTATCTCACCTTCCTCAGGCTGACCGGTGGTGTGTTTGGCTCTGCAGGTAAATGGTTCGTGAGCACTGGAAAAGATAACCTTCTGAACGCATGGAGAACGCCTTACGGATCGAGCATATTCCAGGTAGACGTGCTGATTCCAGCAGCTCGGCTCCGAATTTTATGTCTACTTTCAAAGCTGACTGCCTCTTCCTCTGTGTGTGCTCAGTCTAAGGAGTCTTCATCAGTTCTCAGCTGTGACATCTCACCCGATGACCAGTTCATCGTCACGGGTTCCGGAGACAAGAAGGCCACAGTCTATGAAGTCATCTACTGAACTCAGCTCAGTTCTAACAGTAAAGATGACGACCAGGAGGCAGAGCCGAGGCTCGCTGCCGCACCAACGACTGTACAGAGCATCGGCGGCGTGAAACCAAGAGACACGCCGCTCGTCCTATTGTTTAGTTCAGTTACGAGAATTAAAAGGAAAGAAACGGCAAAGTCATATCTCTGGAACAAAAACTTTGATGTCTAACCTCTGAGAATGCTAGTCTAAAGCTGTGCAGATGTGGGATTCCTCCAAAGAGCTTTTGCTTTTTCTTACTTTGTTTTTAAGAAACCATCTGTAGTGATCAAGAAATAAACCTTATTTTTTTATCTTCTGAATATTTTGCAAACAGCTGGATCCTCCAAATGCAGAGCATTGGAGATGCGTGAAGGCATAAATGGACTCTTTTTGTTGGGAAGTCCGAGTTCGGCTGGCTTCCACCCGGCCCGCTCCGGCTGACGGCGCGTTGCTCTGTCAGGTTCCAGCTGCTTTTTCTTTGTTTCTTTGGTTTTAGCGGCACCATGATTGTATCATTTGTGCGTACCGACAAACCGCACCGGGTTTCCTGGGATCTGCCGTTTCCTCGGATCTGCCACCACGAGTCAGCAAAAAGTTCTGTCTTTTTACTTTTTCTTCTTATTAAAAATAACCGATTTTCAGGAACCAGGAAGTGGAAAATGAAAGTCAATTTAAGTAAAAAACGGTCAGAACGTGACTTCTGCTGCATTCAATTTACCTTTAAAGCTCAACGTTATGGATGTTTTTCTTTTTTTAGGGCACATATAGACTGAGTAACTGGGATTTTCTTAACTACCATCGTGATCCTTGAACCTTGCTATATATAAACATGTAAATAAAGTTCTTTGAAGAACAATGAGGGTTGGGTTTGCTTCAGACTGTGTGTGTGAGCAGTGTGAATGCGTGGCGGGGAAGTGAGTTCAGAGCTGATGTTTTGGCAGGTTTGAATGGAAAAAGGAAGCAGGCGTTCATGTGTTCAAACCGTTTGGCGGCGTGGTGTCAGGAAGCATCTGAGGAATGTTTAGATAAAAAGTGAAAGGTGAGTACACACTGCGCTCTCGGGGAGACGCTTCTGTCGTGTGAGGAATCAGGGGAAGTCTGCAGACGGGAAAACCCTTTTGAGAGTGGAAGCTGTGTGAGCCACAGCCGTTTTTCACAGCGGCGGCGTCACAGGGGTTCTCCGTTAAAAAGGTGTGCAGCTTTATAGTGAAGGCTTCTGCAAAGATCATGCTGAGGTGAGACTGATGACTGTGGGAAATAATTCCTCCACGTTTTAGCAGTGAGGGTTTCTGCTGTGATGTGGGTGTAAAGGAACAGAAGTGTCTTCTGTCTGCGGCTGTCATACCTGTGGATTTTCATGCATGTGCTGGGATTCATTCTTCTGAGCAGTTTTTCAAAATCTGCTCCCTGAAGACACTGGATTCTTTCAGAGAACACAAACCTAGTTAGATTGGAATCATCTCATTAAATAATACTTTAATTTGGAAACTATTTAACCTTTATCTTACCTTTAAACTTGAAACAGAAAGAAAGGCTTTGCTCTGCTGTAAAAGGACAGACGACGCTTCTTGTTGGCAAGAATCCGTATTTAGACAGATATTATCATTGAGGCCTTTTTCTGGAGAATGACTGGAAAAACGGAAATGTTCAGATAAAACAACCTTCTGTGTCGGTGAAAAAAAACGACCTCTGACCAGAAACCAAAGATAAAGTAATAGAGTCCATCCAGGTTGTGTCACGTGACTTCAGAAAAGTAACCTGGACAAAGTTCTTCCTGATAAACACTCCAAACTCAGTGAGTCTGAAGGGTTTAGCAGCACAGGTGTACCACAGGGGTCTGTACTTTTCCCCCTACTGTTTTAGAATTCCATCTGTCGTCTGTAGAAAGAATCTTTCTTTACAGGTTTAAATGGATAAGAAACTTATAGTAGAGCTGCCGGATCCCTGTAACAGACAACAAAAGATGTTACTAATGTCAATCATATTTTTTATTTTATTTTAATCCAAAATGAACATTAAGATATTGTCTAGTCAATCTCGATTTATATTGTGAGCTTGTAGACGGCACAGTGGATCACACTGATGCTGGGTCTTAAGAGGTGGTACACCACATTTATGTCTATATATGTATATATATATATATATATATATATATATATATATATATATATATATATACACACACACACACACACACACACACACACACACATTGATTTATTGAATGAAACAGCTTGAAAAATTCAAAAACCAGGGAAGCAGTTCTGACCTAAAGAGTCGCAAAAATAACGTTGAAAATAGGAGGTGCAACGAATTATAAAATACAAATGCACTAAAATGTATATTGTTGACCCACTTTGAGAAATTTAAAAAGCATAAGCTAGATTTTTGTACTAAATAAAGAAATGAGCAGATGAACTTTGTATCAAAGACTTAACATAATAAAGACAAGATGTTTAACATTTCAAAAAAGAAGGGAGTTGTTAAAAAAACCATTGGAAAAATGAAATTACGTTTTTAGGGGAAAAAAATTAGAACGACTTCCAAAGGGTTTCAAATTTGAGCATGACAAAGGGATAAAAACAGCTGCAGCTAATCATCAGAAGAAGAAAGGTGGAGCTGGAAATCCAGCAGCAGACGACCTCAGCTGCGCCAGGAACAGGCACGCCCAGCCCGGTACCGCCCACAGAAGGAAGAAATGAGAAGATACCAAAAAGCATCCTCCTCACAACGCAACAGCAACGGCTGCAGTCAGAGACTTCTTTAGATCCACAGCAGGAGATCTTAACTGAAGAATCCGAGAACATGATTTATTACAACTTCTGGTTTCCCCTCTGGGATTAATCAGACGTTCCTGACTGATATCTGAAGGCGTCCCGCCGCCTCCACAGCAAAATGACTCCAGAGACGCATACAAAGGATGAACACATCTGGTTTATTTTTCCACATACTGTATTTGTTGTACAGAACAAGGGGAAATGATCAGAAGGGAAGACACAGTGCTTTAAAAAAATGTTCCTTGGCTTAAAATAGAGCATAAACATGAGTTTGTAAAAACAAACAAAATAAAATAAAGATTTTTACACGGAAAACAAAAGCAAAGGCAGAGAAGAAAGAGGTTACATACTTTTAGAAGAGTATCAAATGTCCCAAACACTCACGTTTCACCACTGTATGCACAGCAAGTATACAGCATCATGGCCATGAGTGTGTGGGCTGCCTGCCCTGTGGACGGAAGGCAGGAAAAGGTTTGAAAGAACGGCGCAAATCAACTCCAACTCCCATAATCCCTCTGCTCTGCATCAGCGCAGCAACAAACAGACGCTAAAATCTGATATTTCAAACTAAATTACATACTGCAATGGGACAGTCCTCTTGTAGGCGCTGCTCGTGTTTTGTCAGCAGTGGAACTTCAGTGCATTAAGCATGCAGTAAAAGTGGAACCAGCGGTGCGGAGTGTCAGCCTGAGACCACAGACTTCAACAGAAACGAGCTGAACAACCACAGTCAGGACTAAAAACGGGCTAAAGTACGATTAAATACCATTTCTGGGGAAAGGGGGTTAAAACATAAACAACAAACGGGGGATTTAAGAGCATTTTTCCCCTCTATATGGATTGTTTTCTTTTTTTTATCTGTACACTGGATTATTACTGCTGTGAGCCCAACACCCAGAATAAGAAGGTACAATAGGAAAAAACAAAAGACCAAAAAAGTACTCCCACCCCCCACTGATGTTCCCGGGATTTTCTGACCCATCATGGCCTCACATGAGCAACCTCCATAAAGCAAAACCAGAGAAGTAACACAGACAGGATGCAGAGAAATCTGACGTCCTGTTTGTCTGCCGCTTTGTGACGAAACGCCAGAAAATCCAGGACGAATGTTCAGATTTGGTTTGGTTGCTTTGACCTTTAACCTTCATGTTTAAACAGTCGCAGTGGGGATTTTTGTAATGTTTTAACTTGTGGATTGTGTTTTCTGTCTCATTTTCTAGCTAAGTTTTCTGTCAGAGTCAGAGGTCTTCTGTTTGTCTTTCCTTCTGCCATCTTTGTTTGCAGATTTTCCTTAATTGTCAAGAGCACCTGATTGGACGAGGATCTGCCCTGCAGCATTCAAATCCTGCTGGACGTTTGAATCCTTGTGACGATTTTTTTCCTTTCTTGTAAAAAAAAAAATCTCAGATTATTTTTATTCCTGAGTTTTTGAGTCATTACGACATTTAATTTCTTTTTCTTTACTTATAGCTATGTCCTTTTACAACCTCTAGACTGGAGCCTAAGCATTGACTGTACTTGAAAACTGGACTAAGTGACACAGGGATTTCTTCTGTTTTTTTTATAAACTGATCAATCAGATGTGACTAAATAAAAGTAGGTGGAACCTGTCTGATGTCCATATTGTGATTAATGGAGCTGGAAGTAAGCGTTTTTTATGCGTGATTTCACACTTGCTCACTCCAGTTCTCACATACAGTCAATGGGCGGAACACTGGTTTGAACGAGCAGAATCTGACTGGATACTCGGTTCAAACATCAGAACATTACGAGCATTTCCTCTGCAGTCCGCGGTGACGGTGATAGTCGTTTTATGTCAAAGTCAAACAAACATGTCTCAATCAAATGGTATTTCCCAAGATTGATTCATTTAATTTTGAAAGGATTTCTGAACGGTGTTGGCCGTATCGATGAACAACTTGCCTTAGACAGATCGATCTGTTGGATCGTAGGAATACGATCCGCTTCAGGGGAAGCAGAGGGTAGAGATGGAAGTGAGGACTCCAGCTTTCATCGAGAGGCGAGACGTTTGTAGATCAGTTGTTGCTTATTTAGCTGCTGATAATGGCATAATTGAACGGTGTTAATTTGGCGTCTCGTCAGCCACACAGTGAGGCAGCTGTGCCGCCGCCTCAGCCGGCTCCCCGGGCCGTGTGATGAGCGTGAGAGCGGCGCCGTGTCAGGAGAACGCTCCAAAGAATGAGAAGGAACAGCTCCACTGATGTTCTGTGTTTGCGCCTCTGAGCCCTGAGAGAATCCCATCGACTCTGCTGCTCATTAGACGCCGGCTTTGTCAGGAGAAAATAAAACAGATATTAGGCAACGAGACGAGGAGCGCCGCGCTGAATGTCTAATTAGGAGCTTCGTGTGTCTCCCCCCTCCATACCTGGAGGAGGTGAAGCAGACGCTGCACCCGTTGACGTACTGCTTGCGTGGGTGGGTTTCGCATCAGTGTTTGTGGAAATCAGAGGCACCCCCCCTCGATCTTGGGGTGTCACACTCATCACACTCATTAAGGCCTCCACTGTCTGGCTAATGAATCGATGGTGTGGTATCAGTGCTCCTGGCTGGCAGTCCCACAGCGCTGCTCCGCGCCTCCTCAGGGAGCCTCACTTCCACTGAGCTCTTAATCAGGAAACGGCCCTAATTACTCCTCCTTCCTCCCCATCCTCCTCTTTCCCTTCATAACTTTATCTTTACACTCCACCGCTCACCTCCTTTGTCCTTCTTATCACGCTGCTTCCTGTTCTGCTCCTCGCTCCGGTTTGATGCCTCAACCCTTCACTTAGAAAGGGGGAGGATGAAAGGAAATAAGACTCCAGGAGCTACTATCAATGCAGAATGAGGAGTAAAGTCAAAGATTTAGAGCTGAGGGTCAGAGAATCTGCCTTAGTGGTGCTGATGCTGCTGATGTGCTGCTATAATGAGAATCAGAAACGTTGCCCCTCCCACAAAACTTAAAAAAAGCGGTCTTCCTTGCTCCCATCTGATGCTGGCGCTCAGTATACCACCTCGTACACGGTGGCCTTCTTGTCCCCAGACCCAGTCACGATGTACTTGTCATCCGGGGAGACGTCGCAGCTCAGCACAGACGAGGACTCCTTGGACTGATGGGGACAGACGGAGAGAAACAAAGAGACGTTAAAGCCCCTCCCTGAGGAAAACGGTGTTTTTAACATGTTCTCGTTGCATTTTTCTCATGATGGAGGACTTTTATAGAGAAATGAACAGCAGTTCCTCAGTTATTCTATTTGTCAGGATAAGCATTCTTGCTCTGATATCTCTTTTAAAATGTTTTTAAAATCCTCTTTTTTTCTCATAGTTTTTCTTTATCACAAGTTATTCAAGTTTATGAACTGTCAATAAAAGCATGTGGCGCTCGCTGGCCCCCCACCCCGTTTGATTGACAGTTTCTCCTAAGCCCGCTTTCAGTGGAGGGGGTGTGGCCTTCCAACAGGCTGACTCCTGACTGCTGAGAGTGGTTGCCATAGAAACATTGACTCAGGCCAATCACTGCTTACTCGTGTTGTCTGGTTCCAACATGGTGACGTCCAGATCGCGGAAAGATGAAGACTGAATTGACATATTTGGTTGGAACCGAAAGTTAGGAATTTTCCATGACGTCATACTTAGTATGTCCAGTTCTCTCTTATACAGCTAATGGGTGTGAGGGGCTGTAAGCTAGCGGGAGAGCATGTAAACAAAGGGATAATGGGAAATGGGGGCAGGTCTACTCAGTGCAAACATCTCTGAAGCAAACTTCTAAAGTACTCCTGCTTCTCTGCAGAAACTATGTCCTGAAAAATAACAGGTTTTATTTTACATTTTGGTTCAAAACAGCAAAATCATAATTAAAAGACCACAGCGAAGGCTTTGAAAATAGATCAAAAGATGATGGGACTTTAAAGAAAGACACACAAAGATCCACCAACAAAGCGAGATCCCACTCTGCCAAAGAAACAAAGCACACAAAACACAGAATAAAAGAAAAACAAAATGAATGCGGCTAGTGCCGTAACAGGGAGCACGTGACTCATCGCTTCATAAAACACATTTCCATTTCACCAACAAGCTCGGATTATGTTTGGACACAGAAGATGGCACGTCTCCGAGATGCTGAGTCATGCTTCCACTTCATTAAGAGAAAACTCCGGCAGCACTGACAGAACAAGTCTGAAGGCATGTAGGGAGCGGCTTCTGCCCCCCTCACGTCGACAGGCCTCTGGTTTCATAAGATCAACAGCTTCTTCTCACTCCCCCCACCACCTCCATCACCCCCCCCCCCCCCCGCTCAGTCAGTGATGTGGGCTCCTGCTTCCCTCTAAACTCCCCCCTCCTCCTCCACGCTCCCGCCTCTGCTACAAGGGCAGCAGAGCTGTCAATCATTAAGGCGCCAGCAAGAGGCCATTTCACACCGGATCCTTCAAGCCCAACTGAGATAGCAGGAAGAGGGAGGGGGTCCGGGAGGAAGCGGTGCACTGACAGGTAATAGAAAAAGTTAGAAAAAGTAGAGCTGAAAGAAAGCAGAGAAACTGGAGAGACAAGAACTTCAGTCCCACCTGGAGCATCTTCATGTCTGCAGGGCTGTGAGCAGCACAGACGGGAACATGAGCTTTATTCACCTTCACCACTCCGACACGGACACATTCTGGTGTTTTTATGCGACTCTTCCTCAGCTGCTGACTTCAGAGACTCCCATGCATCTGGCTGACCTGAACGTCTCACTTCACTGGCCAATTTTAACTAAATTACGTTATAAACACGTTTAAAAACGTTTCCCACCGTTGACATGCCAGAAACATCAACTGCACTGATCTTTCAATGACTTTCATTCTATGAGATTGCAGAGCTTTTGTGTTTTATCCATTCAGAAATGTTGGTGTTCTGTTCAACCAGTCTTTCTCCCAGAACACCCATCCAAGACATTTGGAGAAAAACTGTTTCTACCATCGTGGATCTATTTCTAAACTGAGGGCTGTACGACCAAAATCCTCCCATGTTTTTATCTCCTCTCGTTAAAGTCCCCACTGCCTTCATGGGTGGATATAGGTTGTCTGCGGGTGAAAAACGGGCAAACTTCCACATACGTAGGTGTCCTGCAGGAAACGTCGAGGTGGTAGACTGCTCTGTGAACTTTGAACTTGTTTTTTTCTATGGGCATGCTGCAGGCGACAGGTCGCAGTGAACAGTTTTGCTACATGTAAGGGGGCAGTAGGTGAGACGCAGATGTCGTACAGATTATTCATCTCTCCCCAGTGCTTTTCATGCACATCTATATTTGTTTATTGATGTATTTTTGTCTTTAATATCTTTATTTTACCACTTTTTTGACAAACTGGCTTTTATTCTCTTCATTTATTTATTTATGATCTGCTTTATCCATATTTGACTTGTTTGCCACATTCAATACACTGTATTCACATAACCTCCACGTTTATATCAGCCATATTCTATTCTGTTCTATTCTTCTGGGTTTGATGACAGCATGCTTGGTAGCATGATAAATGCTGCTGAAAATGTGATGAAAGTTTGCATTAATTCATATATTTGTGCTCGTAAATGAAGGTCAAGTCAGAAGACGAGAACAACTGAGAGCGAGAAAAAAGTTTAGCAGGAACACGGAGGAACATGGAGGAAGGAAAGGACGAGCATAAGCAAAAAGACAAGGTCAGGGAAAGGAGGGGGGTTCACTCAGACGACAATGGAAGGAGATGCAGGAGGAGAGGAAGGAAAACTGGGAACAGGAGAGGAGTTCGGCTTTGAAAAGAAGAAAAGGAGAAGAGACAGGAGAGGACGGCGATGAACCGGGGAGGAGAGTGGGAGGAGGACAGAGCCGCTCTGTGTAACACGCTGACAGCAGAGCGCCGTTTGGCAGCAGCAACGTTTGGCATTTGGACAACAACAAAAGATAGCCAACATCCTCCTTTCAGTCCACCGGGGGAGACGAGAGCCGCCAACCCCGCCGCCCACTGCAGCTCACACAGAAATGACACACTCACACAAAAGGCTCATCTTTAGCGCAGCTTTATCTGCTTCCTCTGGGTTCATTCACACCCTGATGTCCTGGCTCTGCTAAAAATACTGCACCCTGCATCTGCAGGATCCAATATTTCCTCAAATAAAGGTGTGTGTGTGTGTGTGTGTGTGGGTGTGTGTGTGTGTGTGCGCGCGCGTGACTGTGTGTGTTTGTGCAGAAGTCACCTTGGTTTCACAAACTGGGGATCTCAGAAACCATTCCCGCTGCATCCTGTTATCTTTACTCGTCTCCTGCTTTAGGTCAGTGTTTGATGACATTTACATTTTAGGGGATGGAAAGTTGTGACAAAAGTTACTTTATTTTATGTCATCGTGTTTTAAAAAAAAAGAATCCATGAAAGACAGGAAGCTACTAGACCTGCAGAAATTTGGGATTTCTGAAAAAAGGTGATTCTATTTGAACCTTTTCTAGATACAATTTCAACTTGAATTCATTACCTGGCAGGAGAAGGCCACGCCCCCCTCCCAGAACATTAATTGAGGTCAGTGCAGATGTGCTGTGGAGAGGAGGGAGCCTCAAATTGACCTTTGACTTTTTAAGTTTCAGTATTAAGTGGGTTTGAGTTTGGAAATGAGTTATTTCTGATTATTGATTTATGTTTGAGGTTAGTAGATGCAACCTGAATTTTCTCTTTGTTTACAAACATTTTTTGACCTTGTGTTTGTTACAAGGTTGCCTAATAGGATGGAAAAACTAATGAGCCATCAAGGCTGTGGATCAGAGGAGAAGATGTTGATGGTATATAAGAACCGCTCGGATGAAAATGATGTTTTTAACATCCTCTTGAGGCAGTTGTTTCATGATGGAGAACTTATCTAAAAAAATCTTAAAATGGTATTTCTGAGTATTTCTTTATCCAAATCTTTAGGAATCAGAAGCAGAAAAAAATGCTGTTTGTAAAATCATATTTGTTGTGTGGAAAATACACAAGCTCCCTGCTCGAGCTCTCAACAACGGAAAGGGGGGCGGAGTTGCCTGCCAACAGCCCCGCCCACAACTTCTGAGCTGTGCATTTCTAATGAACTCCTGCCGCCCTGCAGAAACTATGTCCTAGAAACGGACACAGGATTTTGGCTAAAACGATCAGAAAATAGATCCGAAGATGATCAGAGAGGGACTTTATGTATTGATTACCCAAACAACCTGCAATGTGTTGACCTTTAGTGATCAGACTGACATGGGGCCAAGCTTTGGTTTGAACGTGATAGTCGGATTCCACCAGGGGACCCTCACCTGGAAAATGCTGGCTCCATATGGCGTCCTCCATGCATTTAGCAGATTGTCTTTTCCTGTGCTCACGAACCATTTTCCTGAAAGAACCCAGACACACAACACCGCGTGTTAGCAGGAGCACGGAGAGCGCCAGCGCTGCTCGAGCGTTGACAGCGTCCGTACCGCAGAAGGCAAACTTGAGGGAGAGGACGCAGCTCTCGTGGAGGTGCAGCTGGTATTTGTCAGGTTTGGAGACGTGCAGGACTTCCACGTTGCTGCTCTCCATCCCCACAGCCAGCCACTCGCCTGTCGGACAGTAGCCCAGAGAGAAGATCTGAAGGTGAAAAAAGAAGAAGTGAGGCAGGAAATGGTTGGTAGAAAAGGATGATCAGGAATCTCTGCTCATTATTAAGATTACAAGGATTATTAACTTTAGAAATGTCACCCAAATGCAAAACTCAGTCCCACAAGAGCATGACCTGGGATAGGACGGCAAAGGGGTTTGGAATCGCTCAGGTCGCTGTGGCTTTGGAAGGGAATCGCATAAATCGCTGAGAAAAGCGACACAAGCTGATGATGTCATCCGCTCTTACAATTTTACACCCGTAGTGCAATGGTGCATGATGCTGCATTTTACCTGTGCTTATTCTGAGAGATTAGCCTTTTTTTGAGCAGATTGGATTCAGAAAATGATCATTTTAACATCCCAGTATTTCTAAGACCAGACTGCTACTGCATCCTGAATAAAAGAGCTGGTAGACACCATTTCATTCTGACTCAGTCTAAAAATAGAAATAAAAACACAACATGCAGCTATATTTTCAAGAAAAAGAGGAGGAGGTGAATCATTTCAAATGTTACTTTTAAAAAAAAATATAGTTATTTGGTTTGCTTTTTCTACCATTAATTAACCACAAACGTATTCATATGGATACAAAAGCCAGAGCTTTCTGTATAACGGATAAATAAATGGATATATTTTATATATATTGATGTTATCATCACTTGGTTCTGCCACATCCACTACAACAGCTTTCCTCTGTCTTTCAGAGGCGTTTCCCACTTTGACTTTGGGGTTTCCAGTCCATATTCTGCTGCTTTGGGGGAAGGGATGCTTTGGATCAATGTTCTTGGTCAAAAGTTGACATCTGGTGTGAAAGAATCCAATGACCTGTAAGTGTGCATGCTAGCAACACCCCCGCAGGCCTGTACGACCCAGAGGCAAAAGGGGGTTGATTCAGACCGTGTGCTGTGGCTGCAGGAAAAATGGCCTCAGAACGTCTCCATCTTGAAAAAACATTGGTTATTCAGCTTCTGGATTCTGTTTCTGCAGTAGGGGAGCAATACGATGGATGTGACGGCAGATCGCTATGAAGTAGAAAGCGAGGATAGTCTTTAAGGACTGGGAATTCAAATAAGTGCTGTGCCAGACAAAGGACCCCCCCCCCGATGCGACTCCAGTGAGATTTTTATTGTTTTCTGATTTCAGGAAAAAGCGAGGAGGCGTCACAGCTGTCTAGCTGGAATCCAGAAGTCGTTTTTTATTCTCAACACTGGTGTGCGATTGAAACCGATCAGAATTTAGAGAGGAGGGGGGAAGCAGAAACACTTCTGAGATGTTCTGCACCAGAAGCAGAGAAGCTGCAGGTTGAGAAGACCAGATAGACATTTCTACGGTGGCCCTGAAGTGCCATAATGCTAAAATTAAAAAGGCAAAACCAATAAAAAAAACAAAAAAACATTAAATTTAAGAAATCAAAATAAATTTAAATAAATAAATCATAAAGTAAAAGTAATCATCAATTCAATCAGTGATGTCCTATAATACCTGCCTTTTCTGGTTTCTTATTTTGTTGAACATTTCATTTTGATTTCAGTTAATTTTTTGGATTTTGTTTTTGGTGTCTGGAATTCTGTTTTGCTTTTTTATGATTCCTTTAGTTTTTTTTTTTTTTTATTTCTGTTGTGATTTTTAAAATGTTTTTGCGCAGTGAGTAATTTGTTGATGTGATTTGCACTTCAGGGCCACCGTACGTTTCCACCTCCAGGCTCATCCAGCTTCACCCACATGAATCATTTTCAAACACAGTGAACGCTCCAATCCTGTTCAATCCTCCTGAGTGTTTCAGGGATCAAACTCCGGATCGGATCGGGATTTTTCCCAGGTTTTCTCCATAACCAGACCTAAACTTTGGATGAATCAGACGCAGCGTCTTAAAGCGCTACAGACCTGCCGGGCTGAGAACTTGGCTGGTTTCTTTCCCAGCTGGATTTGCGTGAACTTCTTCAGGTTTTGTACCTGTGAGGTGAAGTCGTGCTGCTGCAGCTGCCGGCCCTCCCTGAGGTCCCAGCAGCGGACCGTGTTGTCCAGGCCTCCCGTCCAGAGTTTGGTGCCGTCGTTGGAGATGTCGATGCAGCTCGCCCCGTCTGTGTGGCCCTGGAACTGCCTGCAGGTGAACAGCAGACACAAAGGAAGGACTGAGAGCAGGAAAACCTGCAGGTTCATGCATCTGTTTCTATTCCGCTGCAGGTGTCAAAAAGGATGGAATTTTATCCTCCAGTCCCTGCATTACCACGTGATGGCCACAGGACCTACGGCTTGGTGGCCACTTTGTGGCAAAGTGTGAAATTTTCACAAAATTTTACACAGATGCTTCCAACTGAAACTTAAACCACAACCAAGGTTTTGTTGACTTTTGACCACAGGAAAAGGCCATCATCATGAAATTTCCAAATGGATCACCTGGGAAAAATATTGGTATTAGCAATTTTAGATATTAAATGGTATTAGCTTGGCGAGCTCGCCAAGGTAGCATTTCTTCAATGCTCGGACATTTTTACTGGAATGTTGTGAAAAGTCCTATTGGCTCTAGCTAAAAAGAACAATGACTTCCTGTATGAACATTGTGGGCGTGGTTGACAAAAAAAACCCTCTGTTGCAAAGAAATCCCAAAATGTAACTTTGCTGATTCTTCTAAAAATGACATGGAGCTGTTTGTCAGACGACCAAAAACGAAATGGTTGCTATGGAGATAAAACCAACAGAAGAGCTACCATTTTGAAAAAAGTGTTTTTGTTTTTTTTTAGTTTTGTCACATGCAGCTCTGACCAAAGTGGCAGAGGCAGAAGTGGACATTGAGGGGTTTTGTAGCAGCCGCTCAGCCAGTGATGGTGGGTCTAACGGAGCGGCAAGTTGGCGCCTGGCTTTACTGTTGGCTTTCCTTCTCACCTGACCAGCGTCTGGTTGTGCAGGTCCCAGACGACGATGTTGCCGTCGCTGCAGCAGGAGAAGCACACCTTGTTGTCAGGGGAGATGGCCAGAGCGTAGCAGGCAGGGGCGGACGACGTCAGCTCCGCCTTGATCCGAGGGGTGGGCGTGGCCAAATCCCAGATGGACAGCGTACTGGCCTCTCCGCCCACAATCAAGGTTCGCCCGTCAGGAAGGATTTTACAGGATCGGATGTAGTTATCTCTGTTCTGATTGGACAACACAAAGGAAGCAGTTGGATCACCTGTGCGATACCTGCAGAACGACGCTTTGTTTGAATCGGGACCCCCCCACGCCTCACCAGACAGTCCAGCTGCGCCATGGGGCTCTTGCTCCCCGGTTGGCTGATGTCCCACACTTTGACGCAGCCCTTGCCTCCAGTGTAAACGTGGCGGGTGGAGGTGCTGATGGTTACGGCGCACACCACCTCTCCGTGGTTCAGCGTGTGGATCTGACGGGCGTGGCGCGGGATGCCCGGCCCCAGCAGGGCGTCGGGAGGGAATGGCACCGGCTGCATCTGCCCGTCTGCACTGACGTGGAACGAGTAGGCGCTGAGGAGGCGGGAAGGACACCAGCAGAAAAAACGACTTTAGGGTGAAAAGGGAGCAAAGTCAAATAAGTTCCAACACTAATGAGTTCAGTAATGCCCACACAGCTGGGCTGGCAGGTCTGACGGCTCGGAATTGGCCTTAAAACTCAGGTAATATTTGCTCAAACTGGAGCAATTACTGAGGTCAGAGCAGCTGTGGGAGGGAACGGAAAACGGCTTTGTTCACAGCTGATCAATACTTCAGCAGCTGAGGGGGCCGGGACTGCTTTATCATTTCTAATTAGATAAGAAACGGAAGACAAAAGTGCTGCAAAGCTCAGAGATCCTCCAGACTTTCACAGTTCTTTGTTTCATATAATCTTAACTTTAATCTCATTTTCATTTTCTCCATCCACCTTCAGAACCGCTGTATCGGTCACAGGGTTGCTGGAGCCAAACCCAGCTACTGCTGGGCGAGGCGGCGTTAACCCCGAACAGGCCGCCAGGCTGTTAGTTTAACGAGAACACATTTTAATTTTTTTATTTGACTGCAACAGATTCTCTTGTTTAGGATCGCTCTTTTACATGTGGATTTTACAGAAAGCACATGAAACAAATCAATGACTAATTAACTATAAAACAGTGAGATTTGAAATGTTCTTCATTTTCCTCTTTTTTAGATAAACCAGTGGCCTTTGGGGTTATCAAAACATGCACACGATGTGTCTCAGGTTTCAAGGCCACAAGTATGTAAATGTCCTTTAGATTATGTAGGAACAGAGGTCAGGAAAAGCCACATCTTGGTTTCAGCTTCGTCCTGCTGTCTGCTGCAGGAAACACTCACGGTTTGCCTCCAGAGGATCCTGGAAGAGAGGAGGACAGCCCTGGAGCCCTCAGGTGGGATCTGGTGTCATACGCCACCTGGTGGGGAAAGAAGGGCAAAAAGTCAGAAGCATTAGAGTCAATCAGAGCTTCGTCTTCACTCTCCAAGTGTAAAAGATAAATGAAATTTGATTAAAGTATTCATTCTGTCCCGCAGCAGTCCTGGACTGGAGGGCGGATGTGAAATGTGGACAAAATCTCTCATGAGGATCAAAAATATTTCAAAATCCACAAACCAAAACTCACATGTCTGAAATATCCAAAGGATGTTTTGAAATTATTATGGGATGGTGGTGTTGTGGCAAAGTGTCAACTTTTCCCTTTTTCTCACAAAAAAAGCTTTTGTTCTTCACAAAAGTTCCCACAGGTTAGGACTGCAACCTTTGACCTCAGGAGGAGGCCGTCGTTTTGAATTTTCCAAAAAATTCCCCTTTAGCATCTCCTGCAAATTCAAACTCATCCCAGTGATTTTGATCCGTCACCTCCCAACTGCTCGAGCATCAATGGGAAACTATTTGGAAAGAAATTTGGAGTTAGAAGCCACAGAATTTGGTTGGCGTTTGAGTGACAACCCCACAAAAGCGGTGCTTTCCTGCTGCGTGCAGACTTTACCAGGAGGTTGTGAAAACCAGCAATATGTCATGTTAGAAATGTGGGCGTGGTAAACCATAACCCTCAGTTGCCAAGGAAGTCCCAAAGTTTTACTTCTAAAAATGACAGATCTGTTCGCCTCCCTCAGTCAACCAAACCATTTTATGGTTGCTATGGAGATAAAACAAACAGAAAAGCCGCCATTTTACAAAAACTGTATTTTGTGACTTTGACCAGGCTGGCAGAGCGTATTGGGGGGGTGTAGCCGCCCCTCAGCCAGTGAGGGCGGGTCAAAAGAGACTGGCGTGGAGCATACGATGCTGTGATTTGTTTTACATCTGAACTTGTGGCAGAAACAACAAATTATTTATTCAAGCGACTTTCTGCAGTCAGAATAAAATCCTGCTGCATCTTAAACTCTTCTGCTCGATCTGACGTCACAGACAGAGTCGCTCACCATCGGGCTGCGGGAGTACGCGCCGGCTGCTGCGCTGATTTGGGGGGAGAGGGTCAGGGCCCCCCCGAATCCGCCAGGGCTGGCCAGCTCGCCATTCAGTCCTGCATGGGACACCACGCCAAAATGAGCCGGGTATGAACCGGGGGGCACAGACATGGGGCTGCGGAGAGCTGGGGAGGCAGGGAAAAAGGAGGGAGCGCTTGAAGGACAGGAGTCAGGGGGGGGGGCAGCTTAAAGTACACAGCTAACAGAGGGGGGGTGGGCAGCAGAAACCCCCTCTGTCCATGAACTGAGCAGGTTCCTGCCTCACCCAGGGGGTCTGCGCTGCTCGCTGCTTTGCTGACCAAGCGAAGGCAGGAGGTGCTGGGGCCCGGAGCTCCTGGGGCCCCCGGGGTTACAGCTTCCCGGTGCGATGGGGACGGCGTGCCAGATTTGGACAGCGGAGACTGGGACTTGTCCATCTGTGGCGTCACCAAACATGAAAGAGAAGTCCTGAGCGACGTGATCATGAACACGCCTGACATGAATCCCCTCGCTTCTTACCTGTGCAGACTCCTTGGTCTTCCCCGGGGTGGGACTCCGGGGGTTTGGGGTGGACGGAGCATCTCCTGTGCTCGAGGAGCCGGGGAGCTCCTTCCTTAGGGTAGGGGCCCGGTCCAACCCATTGCCGTGAGGTGAATGAGGAGGACTTCCAGCAGGAGAATTTGGCTCCTAAAGAGCAAAAACATGAAAGAAGTTATTCTACTTTTATTTGAATCATCTACTTTGGCTGGTTTGGTTTTTCAAGCTATTTCAGCAATAAAAACACAAAACATTAATAAATGAACCTGGATATGAAATTGATGATCAAAACTAAGTACATTAGAAAAAGACAATAAAAGAAAAAAACGATTTCTTCTTTAGAAATGCTCCTAATCATAAATAGACATTTGTACTTCTACACGACACGCAGAAAACATTAAATATAATGTACATATAGTTGGAATATTTGTTTTTGTTTTTACATTATACAAGTGGAATTTCTTAAAGAAAGATCACAGGTTTAAAAAAAACAGAACATGAGGCTTCACAAAAATATGATTTATTTAGCTTTTAGCTCAGCAAAATTTAAAACACAATAAAAATATGTGAATCTCAGTTCTTCACAATTCCTAATGCACATTGAAGAAAAAGCTGGATTTAGATTCATTCTTTGGTTGATTCGATTCGGGAGCGTCTTACGTTTTGTTTTTGGGTATAAATCATTGTTATTTATCTTCTGAAGTCGCCCATCAGTCTGACAAAATCAACATCAGCTTCCGTCTCAGAGCACGATCAGAGCTGAGTTTTGTCAGCTGTTAAATGGATAAATTATGAATGAAAGCGTCCTTCCACCACAGCTGCAGTGTGAAAGTAAAGTTGGAAATAATCTGTCGTTTCATTAGAACTGACTATCCTAGATAGAAACAGAACCACAAATGCATCCGTTTGTGTGCTAATGAGGACTGAAATCAGTCAGAGGGAATGCGCTGCACCTCACAGCGGGCGTCCAATCACGTTTGAGTTTTAAGACTCCAACACCTGTAATTCAGACTCCGTTGATGAAGGATTCAAAGACAGCCGTTTATCTGATTGCTCTGGGTCAAACTGACCCCTTTTGAAATTTCAAATATAAAAAATAGTTCCTCCTGTCTGGATTTCTTGTGTATTCAATAAAATAAAAAGGGTTCCGTTACTCTATTTGTAATTAGAAACAAACATCAAAGTTGTTCCTCAGAAACTAACAGGAGAATTTAAGGAAGTTTATTTGTGACGCACATTATATTACATGATATATATTACATAAAGAAATATTAACGGAGTGATCATTAAAATAAACATGTAAAGAAATCAGAAAAGAAGTGAAGTTGAAGTAAGCTGAAAGTAACCGTGCGAATGAATCCAAACTAATGAATGCAGCTGAGAACAGGTGAGTCTTTCACCTGGATTTAAAGACACTGTTCCAGCTGATCTAAGGCTTCCTGGAAGTCTCTTCCAGATCTGCAGAGCATAGAAGCTGAATGCAGCTTCTCCATGTTTGGTTGGGACTCCAGGAACTGATCCGGATGAGAGGAGAAGTCTGGCCGGTACATCCGGGGTCAGGAGGTCAGTCATGTGTTTTGGTGCTCAAAGTGTTCAAAGCTTTAAAAACCAACAACAGAACAATGAAGTTTGTCCTCTGGCAGACTGACGACCTTTAGAACTGGACTGATTCCACTTTCGCTTGTTTGGGATCTGGTCACTTTAGGGCGTGGGATTGTGCACGGAGGCTTTCCTCCCACAGACGTTCAACATACAGTCTAGAGCGACAAACTGTTCTGTGATTATTAGCTGGACTGAGAGTTTGGGGAATAGAAGCTGCTGGTACAGCAATGTGTGGACCTGGAGACAGCACTGCTGTTACGGATGCTGTCATTACTGCAGCCACTGTGGGGGCCGCGCCGCCTCCCTCACAGCAGAGTGCTGGAGTCAGCACTTCTCTCTGGGTCACTGGGATACACACACACACACATGCACATGCAAACAAGCACTCACACACACATGAAGCTCCTTTGGAGTCAAAGTAAGAATCAGTGCCGCATGTGAGGTCATTTTCAAACATCTACACAGTTACTGTATATCTTTGGATAAGTGCAAACACGCCTCAGAGCTGATGTGATGTTCCAAGCCGTTCTGTGAGAGCTTCAATCCATCTGGAATAATTCATCTGTGAAATG
Source organism: Oryzias celebensis (assembly GCA_014656515.1). Taxonomy (NCBI): domain Eukaryota; kingdom Metazoa; phylum Chordata; class Actinopteri; order Beloniformes; family Adrianichthyidae; genus Oryzias; species Oryzias celebensis. Next base: position 2,675,705 of record BNCR01000004.1, read on the forward strand.
AATCTTCAGGCACGGTGTGAACATGATTCATCCATTAGGGCAAAAGTTCTCACACATACGTGGAGATCAGTCACATAGAATGCTAATTCTTTTTTCACACGTTTAACACAGATTACTTGATTTTTTTTTACATTTTCTGACAGTTTAAAACTCCGGTTAAACAAGCTAGTTCCTGGTTTTTGTATTTAGTCAGGTCGGATGGGTAAATCCACAGGTTTTTATTGGTTTTCCTCTTCTTTCATATTTCATTTCGTATATTTAAGGTTCTGTTTTCCTGGGTTGATGCCATTGTGAGCAGCAGCTCAGCAATGAAGCCTTTTCTCATGATGGAGAACATCTGGGAGCGTGGACAAAGTGTGAAGAAACCATCTTAAGGTGTCCTTCAGGGACTCTCAGAAAAAGATCATTTAAGTCCAAAGGACTTCAAGGTGAAATGTTTGTACCTTTTTGAAAATAGCAGCTTTTCTGTTGGTTTGACCTCCTCAGCAACCATTTAATTTTTTGGTCGCTTGGTGGTTTAGAAAAAGTCTATGTACTTTTGAGAAGAATCATCAAAAGTCAACTTTTTGGTTTCCTTAGCAACTGAGGGTTTTAGCTAACCCCTTTTCTAAAGGGGAAATGTCAAATCATGTCGTTCAGGTTGAGCCAATAATTTTGTTTTTAGAAAATCAAAATCAAGCTGGCAGCCTGTTTCCAGGGTCAAGAGACAACAAAACTTGCATGTGTGTGAAATTTCATGAAGATCGTTCAATCAAGTTTTCTTTTTCTACATTGTGGGAAAATCTCCAACTTTCACACTTCAAGCTGTATGTCCTGTGGGCATCCCAAAATCATTTCAAATCTGACGTGCTTTGGTGTCGTTGGTGGATTTTGTGGAGTTTTATTTGAGCCTCTTATTTTCACCAGGTACTAGGTGTGTGCAATTTGGGTGAGTTTTTGATTATGTGCTGGCTCAAATTTTCACTCAAACATGCAGAAAGAAGGAAGAATTGTGAAAGATCTGGAGCGTGCGGCTTGACTCAGCTGGGGGACAAAATCATAAAAAAAAAAAAAGTCCCAAAAACAATAATTTCCTTACATTTACAAGTCATTTTTCTTTAATTTTGTACTGCTTTGGTTTGCAATCTAAAAACAGACGAAGCTTCATTAAAGTCATCAGGGAGCGCAGCTTGAATCATTTTAAGAGCTCAAATATCCACTGGTTTTGTTGATATGGAATGAACCAAACTGAAGAAATGTAATGAGAGGAGGGAGGTGGAGCGCCGGGACAGTTAGAGGAGAAGAAACAGAGTCTGCGGAGAGACAGAGGAGCAGAGGAGTGGGAGTACAAAAACTCAGCAGAAGAGCTAAATGAGAGATGTGTAAAGGATTGGTGAATGCGTGTGGGGGTGTGCGAGCGTGGAGAAACGGCAGCTGATAACGAGCTCGCACCAGAGTTCCTTCTTTTTTAAAGAAAACTGCTGCAGAGGAAAGCTGAGCCAGCCGCTTACCTGCTGACTTGTTTCCTTTCACGTGCACACAGGAACGCATACATGCACGCATACATGCATGGATACATGCACACATACATGCACACCATAGCAGCGTGAGAGCCTGCAAAACAGGATTTGAGCATTTGTGCAAAAACCAACCGGACTTTGAAAGTCGTGCTCCATTTTTTAACAATGTTCATCAATAACGTGAAGATTAGTGTTTGTTTGAGATGGAAAGCATTCAGGCTGTGGAGGAGATGCTCACAAGTCCCTTTTCACAAGTCCAAGTGTGTAATCTTGAGTCCAGCCTCAAGCTTTAACACCTAAAATACATGCTTTATAGTTCAAAATAGTCATTAAACGACCTAACAACACAACAGGGAGTCGGTGTTCCTGGATTCCTGATGGAAAACCTTACGGAAGAGACTTGTTTGTTTAGACCGGATTGTGACATCCCCTGTAGATTTATTAGATAAATGAATATTATTCACTCGTCCCAAACCTCCAGTCTCAAGTTTAAGTTTCCATTTCTGTTTTTTCTGGTCACAAAGAGGACTTTATTCCTCAGAAAAACATGTAACAGAAGGTTGAGTAAAGCAGAAGGCGTTTCTGGAGTCCAGTCATGAAGAAGCTCAGACTGCATCGTTCAAAGCTCATATGAGTCGCTGGTTCTTCTGCTCGATTAAAGTTTAGGCTGCAGCATCACAGCAGAGAAATGCTGACGGACAAAGTCTGCCTGTTACTCCACCATGACGCGGTGAGGTGATGATGCTCTGCAGCAGCTTTGCAGAGGAAAGATGAGAAAAGTCAGAGCTCTGACAAAAATAGAAAATGACCAACTTTTGTTAAGATACGTAAACCCAAGTGCTCCTTAAATCAACTTAAGGAAAAAGGTTCCACAAGTTCCTGCTTTCCAGCAAGAAATGTTTTTATCATTAAATAAATAATATTTGTTTCAGCAACATGTTTATATTCAACTTGTAGGACTGATGTCAAACTTCTATAAGATGAGCAAGAAAAAAGATTTAATCTCTGAACTGAGGCCACAAACACAAAGGCATCCAACCGTTCATTCTTTTCACTTTGAAAGATCTGAAGCGGAGCAGCATCTGTGGTGGTTTTGGATGGTTTTGGTCTTCTGCTGTATGAATGAAAAGCTTTAGTCCCAACTGCCCTTATGGGTGCATATGGGCCGTCTGTGGGTAAAAAATGGTACAGGGCACCTTCATGGCCCGCATGAAATATCAAGATCGTAGATCGCTCGATGAGCCTGTGCAGCAAAAATGTTCATGCACAGTTTTTTCTACGGGTATGCTGCAGGTCGCAGCAAACGCTTCTGTGCAGCCTGACGGTCAGAAACGATGAAATTAGACAATGAGAGTGTAGTATGTGTGAACATCCTATGGACATGTAGAGCGTGGCGTAAGGACATCGTACGACATCAAAAGTTTGTGGAACTTCCATTGTCCTTTGATTACTTCACAACACATTAACCACACAGGTGACAATGGTTCGCTCCATTTTTGTGACATTCCTTGAGGTGGCCGTACGAACCTCAAGCAACAAACCTGCAACTTCTCCTCTTTAAAACCCTCCACAGGCCCAACCCGTGAACACATGTGCGGGTCAACCTGTGCACATGTTTATGTGACTAATGAACCGATCCAGCAGAGGAGAAGATAAACCACAACCACGACGAGCGATTGACTTTCTGATCAGAACTTTAAGAGTCTTAGTTTAAAAAAGCAGAGCGAGCTTTTTCATTGTTCTGTGCTAGCTTATAACCAGGCGGTTCACTCCTTTGTGAAATCAGCTAAAATGACCCCGAGTACATCTATCTTTGCAGCTTTCTCCATCTGATGTTGAATGTCTTTAAACTTTGACTAAAGAATTTCATTTTATAGACTTTAACCTTTTTTTTTCTCCTGTAAAGTAAAGAACTACCAGGGCTTTGAGTTGAGGTCGGAAGTTGTTTTTCATCGTTTGTTCAAAGATCCCTCCAGCACAAACACACTGCTGCTACGCATCTTTGTAAATGCAAATGTTACAAAGCAAATTTAGATTTAACGAGATATTCATGCAGATCAATATCTGCTCAACTTGAAGATTTGATGCCAATTATTCATTTGTTTTTTTGTCCAGGGCAGCACTGTGAAGGCAGCATTTCTGCATTTGTCAGAAATATGAGTAAGAGGTCAAATAAAACAAAATCAATGGAGAATTTGACAAAAATAATCCACAAATGAGGATAAAGAGATGAGACTATCAAAGTTAGGTTAAGCATTAGGTGCAAAACAGACTGAGAATTCACCTCGTTGGAGACGTCCACAACAAGATTGTCTTCACTTTTGTCCCCGTCACTGTCCTGTGGTGCAAAGAAACAAACATAGAAGATGAGATTAATGCAAAAACAGTCTTTCCTAATCAGCCACACAGAAGAACAGAGCGGCAGCACCTGGAAACACAAGTCTTTATTAATAAAGACATGCAGACCAGCACGTGCAGATCAATATATCAATATGACAGGAGGCCCGTTGCTTCCTCCAAGAGTCCTCCGTGTAAACATGCCGTACGTTCTCGCCAACGTCAACTGCCCTGTTTTTCTCCATGACACATTGTTAGCTCTTTGGCCGGCCATCTATCTCCTTTGTTCGAGGTGAAAATGTGGCCCTTTGTCACCATGGTAACCATGCCCGATATCGCTTTTGAGAACCTAATCACGCCAGAACAGGACAATGCCTCGAACCTGGAACCAAAACATCAGAAACATCAGGCAGGACGAACTGAGAGAAAAGATGCAGAAGAAGAAGAAAAGAAGATGAGAGGAGCTGGAAAAAGTAAAGAACACAGAAGAGCAAAAAACAACCACCGGCACCGTCTGCTGGGAACAATGTGGAAGTCGCCCGCGACTCCAAACTGATTTAGCTGGAGGCCGCCCTGTGTGTCAGTCAATCCTCCAGACTGCAAACACGCCACCGTCTAATTCATTAAAGCTATCTGGCTCAGCTGTCTGTCTCCTGCCGTTACACCCCCCCGACAAACCAAACAAAACCAAACGCCGCTCTCACCAGCAGCGTGTGACCTACACTGTCATCAGCAATGTCGCTCAAGCACACACAAACCACGAGCTTTCATCAGGTCTGTGTCTTTAAACGATGACGGCATCCATTCAAACATCATTTATAACTTCACGTCAAAATAAAGCATAACAATTTAAAATGTGACCATTGACGATATCTGAGAACCGGATCAACTGTGACATCACCCATAGCACTTTGGTAACTTCCAACTTCAACCAAATGAAGTCTTTTACAAATGCCACCAAGTTGGAGTTGGACATCATCAGTGAGCAGTCCGAGTCTGAGTTTCTATTGGGGGTGCATCTTTCCCTCCAAGATGATTCTACACGCATCTCAACACACGCTCCACAAATCCATACGTAAAAGATTCAACTTTGTGCTGATATGATACAGTCTGATTCTATTACATAAATGGATAGAAATAAAAAAGGTCCTCGTATGTTTAATGCACACAACAAACATCTCTCACTGCGGTTCAGCTTCAGCTAAGTGACCTGACTTTGGAGAAGCAAGCTTGCGATTGGGCAAGAGGATGTCATGGGAGTGGACTTCAACTCCAGTCCCTCTTTGGTTGGTTCCCACTCTCGTCCTGTTCCCGTTAGAATTTGATCCCATCTTGTCCCAATCCCATGATTAATTAAATCCTACAGGAATCCTGCGGGAATCGCGAGCCTCTAGATTGGACATCTTTTTGTTTGCATCACGTCCGTAGAAACGTAAAGAAGAGAACAGAACAGGAGGAACTGGCAACGTCTGGCAGAAACAGATTATTTTTACTTTGATTTATTTCCTTTTTACCAACAGAATCTCGTTCATATCTGTGCTTTTAATCCAATACTGCTGTTGCTTGATTGATTTTTCAATACGTATTTTTATCTTTTACATCCCCAGTTACTACAGCAACCACTCTTCCCAGTGGAGCTTGTTAGAAGGCCACACCCCTACCACACCAAATGTGTCAATCAAATGTTTTGAATGTTGGTCGTGGTGGCCAGCAGGATGAGATGCACGTTTTCTATTTCTACCCACCACAACGACGTTTGGTTTTGTGGTCTGACCAAAAGGGAAGTAGACCTAAATGGTTATTCTGACCAACAAAATGGCATAAAGAGTACCAGCTGTTTATTTCTCTATAAAAGTCTTTGGGATTTTGGCTTCTTGGAGCCAGCAGGTACTTCCTGTTTGGAACACCAGGGGGGGAGGAGTCACGCTGCCCAGTTCTCACATAAAGCCATGAAAGTGGCCGTCTGACCAACACTCCGACAGGCATCTATTTATCAGAAATCCTCTAAATCTAAGAGAATCTTACGTAGGGGTGAGGAGGCAGAGCGTCTTTGTCATCACAGCGCCTCCTCTTGGCCTCGGCTCCACCTTGAGATGAGGAGAATCCGGCTGACGGACCCTGACGGTCCTCCGTGGGCTGGCTGTCTGTTGATGATACTGACTTACTCTGTGGACAAACAGAGACATAATGAAGAGGGGAATAAACATCATTTTCCGTTGCAGAGACGACAGAAAGCGTGAAGGTGCACTTCAGAGACAGATGTGCGTTCGTCCTGAACTCATACGCCCTGCTCTGCAGAGGGACGCAGCAGCAGGAGCAGCCCACGTCAGCACAGCAACAAACAGGGCAACCTACAAGCTAATTAGTGCTCTGCCCTCAATACACCAGCCCTCCTGAAAAATATGACTCTCATTATGAGGTAATAAAGCCATGCAGGCATATTTACAATGCAGCCTGCTCTGTAGTTCAGAGCTAAAGAAAACCAATCAAAGCATTTTGCTGTTTTTGTATAGGGGTCGGAGCGAGAGGCTGGGTGAGGGCCACTTGTCATTCCCCGTCCTCCTCCAGAGAGAACACAGTTTAGTGATTCAAGCAGCCCAGAGGAACTAATGGAAGAGAGGAGGAACCGCACAATAAACCTTCAGAGCAACAACAAACTCCTCATCTCTTTCATTCCCCTCCTCACATCTGCTGCTGCCCCCCACCCCACCCCACCACCTCAATTTATAACACTGAATGAATGGGGCTCTGCCGCCAAATAACATACGTCTTTATTCTGCCTTTCTGCCAAACATCTCTTTTGCAGATACTTTAAAAACCTGAATGAGAGCACCACAAACTCCAGCTTTCAATCTCTCTGTGGTTTCTGACAGGAACTGAACTGACCTGGCTTTTATTGTGGAGGTGAGACACAGCGGTGCTCTGAAATCCTTTCTATGTCACATACACGCAAAAAAAATAGACTTTGGATTAATTCCAAATTAGTGCAAACAAAGCTTTATTTAATGAACCAAAAAAACCTCTGACTATTGAAAGACACGACAAACTTTAGAGAAGTCTGTTTAAAGACCCACTTCAATGAAAATGATGTTGTTGTGCCATTTCCATGTTTTTAAGACAAGAAATTTAAGCTTAAAGTTGCATTTCTGAGTATTTCTTTGTTCAAATCCAACTATACATTATTTTCTATTGTAAAAGCACTCCCATTGTTTTTTAATTGTAATTGTGTCGTTTTTAGCAAAGATAATTGTTGTGTTTTAAGTTGGGCGGTCAACATTAAAGCATGTGTCAGATCAGACGAGGAAAAAGAAAATGCTAAAGGATCTATATGTGAAAGTTTCAGAATTGTAGTGAAGAAAGGAGACTTTGACTCACTCGTGGCAGTGGTTGCATCACAAACCTGATTTTTTCAAAGCGCTAGGTTTTCATCTGCTCCTGATTCAATGCCATTTGAATAAAAAAATACTCAGAAATGCAGTTTTAATCATAACTTATTTTATACATGTCCTCCATCATGAGAAAATGATACAAGAACATGTTAAAAACACCAAAAAACCCCTTTTTTAATGGGACTGGGTCTTTAAAGGGCTTTGTGGACGCAATTTATGAATACAAACTTTGTAATTAATAAGGTTTTAATCCACTTCCTTGTAACCCCTTTCACGCCATATCTCGCTGATTTGCAACGTAGCATTAAATCCAGGACTAATTTAGCATCACCTTGAACAGAAAAACACTGAAGAAAACAGTTTTATTTAATTAGAAACAATGGCATACATGAAAAGGCTAATCTTCTGCATTTGCAGAACATTTGTGCAGACAAAGATGCGGTTGCTGGGTTTTTATACGAGTTCATCACTGAGCAGCTTCTGTTCTAATGTTGGCTGTCATTTACATTTTTTAAAGAAAAGTCTACAGTTCTTTAGGTTGCTAAAAGGATTCACACAGTGGACATAACAGAATCATTTAATTGTTCACAAACACACAACTACTTACCCTGCTGGGTGCTCCTTCTGGGATGAGGGAAAAGAAAGACAAGAGAGAGGAAGAGAGGACAAAAGAGAAGGTTTGACGTCAGTCCAGATAGTAATAATAGCAACAGAGTCAGGCAGGTTTAAGCTGAACTTTGACTAATCCACTCTAATAAAGACACAGACATGCTATTGTGACTGATTCCAGTCTGCTCTGCCCTCGCTGTTCTCCAACCACACAGTTTGATGTCTTTCGCTGTGCTTTTGATCCTTCTTCTTCTCACACGAGGAGCAGAAACCCCGGCAGCTGCAGGCAGGCATTACCCAGATGACAACGGGAAAAAACTGCCTTTCTTTTTCTTAACCGCTGTGTTCATGAGTCTCTGTTGGAACAGCACATTTACTGGGGGTGAATGGAAGTTCATGGAGACGTGTTAAAAACAATTCCCCACCCTCACTGCAGGGATCTGCTAGTTTTATTAACATTGGAGTTGTGGATTTCATTCAAACATAAAAAACCCACACAATTAATGATGGAAAAACGTTTTGAGCTAAAGAAAATTATTTCACAAATTAGCATTTTATTGTAACCTTCCAAAGAACTGGTGCAAATTTTAAATGTGATGAAAGAAAAAATAATAAATTCCTGTCCTTCCAGAATGAAATATCTGCTCCAGATTGTGTTTCAGCTGCTGTTTTATCTACAAGGCTTAGATTTTAACTCTGAGTAAATGAATGAGTTCAGCTTTAACCATGGTCCATGCTCCATTCTCATTGGCTGCAGGGAGCGATTAAAATGTGATAGAGAACACATAAAAGACAAGTCCCAGTTACATAGGTTGTGTCTGAATTCTTTCACTACTTAGTGCACTGTGTATCGCGTTTGCCATTTTGTAGAGCTGTCTGAATTTACAATTCCCAAATCCAGTGCCCTAAAAATTTCCCAGAAGTCTTTGCAAACAACTTCTTTGCAAAGACGGTGCAATTATAAAATATCTTTGTAAAATGTTCTGTGGACTTTGTTTATTGCAACAAACTTTTTCTTCATTATCTGGACAAAAGCTAGTGGTAAGAGGTGAACTTTCCCTCTGAAATGAAGCTGTGTTTGACATATCGTGACGTTAAACATATGAACCTCTTCCCTGCGCTGGTTAGTCCTCAGAGAGCTGCTGCAGCAGAGGTAGCTGTTACCATGACAACGCGTCACACCGTGCATTACATAGTCTGCTTCTTGTGAGAAACAATTTAAATGTAAAAAAAAAAACAAGATAAAAGTACTAATAATTGACATCATTTCTGTTGTGAGTGACCGTGGTATAAGATGGATAATGACCTTTGATGTGTCCAGTATCAGAAATGAACGGACAACTGTTCACGCCTCCATTACTTTCTGATTTTGAACACCTCGCCTGGCATCGTCTCTTAGTTTGTTACCAGAACTCCAGGTCTTAATTAAAATCTGTTTTTTGCTTTTTTTACCTCTGAGAAGTTCGGGGTCGATGTGGTTGCGCTCATCTTTAGAGGCCAGATGAGCTGAGACCCCCAAGGCGCCAGTCAGTGCCAGGAGTCCCGAGCCCCCTGCCCCAAGCGACAGCCCTGAAGGATGCGGTGTCAGAGGGATGCCAGGGGCGTGGTGAGACAGGTGCTGGAGCTGCTGCTGCTGCGACCACAGAGACAGAAGGGAGGCGGGGTCAAACAAACAAACAAAAAGGGAGTACATGGTTAGAAAGATAAAGTCACAAATGGCCGACGTCAACTAAAAAAGGATAATATATGGGAGCGCAGTGCTGAAGGAAAAGAGCAAATTTAAGAGTGAGAGTGGATAGGGAAATGAAAATGATGGTAGATAGGATGTAGAGAAAGATTAGCAGATTAAGAGGTGAGTAGGACACCAAGGATGAGGAACAGGAACAAGAAACCAGAGCAAAAGCAAATCCAGTTACACTGAAAAAAGGAACAGAGAGTGAAAGAGCAGGCGTGGGTGAAAAGATCAAAAAACAGAGGTGATGGGATTTATAAGGAAAAGGAGGAGGAAGGAAGAAAAAATGCAGAAATTGGCCAGGAGGAAACCGCAGAGGAGATAAGAGAGGAAGAAAAAGGCTTGAGCCGAAGAACAAACGATGAGGTGGAACAGAAAGCGAAGCAGGAAAAACAAGAGAAATTGGTGAACATGAGAAGACAATAGGAGAGTTAATGCGAGCAGGAGACAAAAATAAGTGTGCAAAAAAGGAAAAGATAGAAAAAGATTGATAGGCAAATCCAGAAAGAAAAAGCAGGAAAAAGAGAAGAATAATAAGAAAAGAGCGAGTGGAGAACAAGAGAGCATTTACAGATAAAGAAAGGCCATTATGCTGAGGGGATCATTATGATGTGTTTTTGTGTGAGCCAGAAAACACACACACACCAGATAACACACTTCAGGGACAGCAAACAAAGAGCTTTAGGTTAACAGTAAAATGATCAGAGCAGTAACACTCAGGAGCATCCCTGTTTCTGTGAGCAAATCCGTCCCAAATCAGCATCTTTGGGACAAAAAAAACATGTTTATGTCACTAAACCTTGATTTAGAAATCAATCCTTTCACCACTGATCTGACACGAGATGCTGTATGTTCTTCTATAATGGCTGCTTTGGAACAAAATTCGAATGTTCTTTAATGGAAAAGATCTGGTGTCCTATTTTGTTGTATTTTTAAGACAGTATGCAAGTTCAAAGGTCAAAACATTATTGGCGTTATAGTGTTTTCACATGACATCATCATTCATTGGCTTGGATGTCCCAATCCCATTATGGTTTTTCAAACATGTAGCTGTAGAGTTAGAGAAGCTAATTCTTCTGTAACAGTTCTAGCACATCCCTGTCCGTCCTGGGAGAGGATCCCTCCTTCACGTGGGCTTTCCAGAGGTTTCTTCTTTTTCCCCCTAAACTAGGGTTTTTTAAAGAGTTTTCCTCACAGAGAAGGAGGGTCTAAGGGCGGGAATGCCAGTTTAACTTAATCTGTTTAGTTTAGTTTAGCAACCAGCTATTGTTTATATGTATTTATGATTAACTTCATGTTCTTTGCATAAATACCAGTGTGAAGCCCATTGAGATGGCTATATAAATAAAGTTGAATTGAATTGTATTCAAGGAAGGTAGAAAAGCGCTAAACAAGCATCACTTTACCATGACGTTAGGATCCGGATTTGTGACTTCAGTGCAAACACTGATAGCTCAAAGAATAAAAGGATAAATAATCAACAAGCATATATTAAAAAAAGGTTACACATATAATAATTCTCAACCATAAATAAACAGCTTCCTGTCGGCTCCAACAAAATCAAGTCAATTCAATTGCCATATTTTTGTAATACAAATGCTGCTGGAGTGAGATGTTGGAAGTCCACAACCCTGCTGAATGCAGGCCAGACCAAATCTATGACATTTTTTGTTTATTATTACAAATCTTTTTTTAATTTTTTGTATTTTGATTATTCTTTTTTGTTTTACTTTTTAAAAACAATCTAATCTAAAATAAAAAAAAAAAATCTCTCAATCAGAAAACAACACAAACTTTTTGATTTTTAAAAACTGCATAATTGTATTTGAAAGACCAGTGGAAATGATTTTCATCATCAATTTAAAATCAAACAAACAACAATGGCTAAACATAATAATTTAATAAATAAGTGAATAGAAAAATAAAAGCATCATAAATAATAATAATAAGCTTTGATGATAAAACATAAAAGAAAATATTGAGTAACAACAAATACAATTCATCTTGAATGCAAAAAAACAGCAAAATCTCATTTATGACCAAAAGTTTGGCTATAAAATTGAGTCCTAAGTCGAGTCTTAAAACTTGAATAAACAGAAGTAGAAAAAACATACTTGGAATGGGTCTTTAAAAAAAGCCAATAAACACATTTGGTGAACCAATGTTTGCTTTTTAAGTGACATTGGATTTGATTTGGACAAAATGATTTTAAACTCACAGCTATAATAGCTTTTCTGGGTATTCATTTTCCTGATTTTTTTATTTTTTAAGCGAATGACTTTTAGTATCATAGAACTATTTCTGGGCAACTTTAAAACTTTGACTTCATTTTAGTTCAAATAAAAAAATCCGTATAAAACCTGCATCTTTAGAGAGAGCGCATCAGAAACAGAAGACACTCAGCAAATCTCTCATGAATTATATGTCAGTATTACTCATTCGACTCCAATAGTTGGTGTTTGTGTTTCTGTTGCGTCTGGAGGTGACTCACCCCGATGATGGCGTTGAGTTCTGCCATGGTGACCTGCTTGGCCCTCTCCACTGCTTGGACCACCTGCTGCTGGTGCTGGACAAACACAAACGCACAAACACAACAGACAACATGAGTGCCGCGTGTAAACACACAGATTTTAAACAGCCGGCAGAAAGCAAACACAAATGCAGGCTACACTGTACTATTGACCACAATGTAAACAAACCAGCCCAATGCAAACCTTATATACACAACTCTGACGTTTGTGTCTCACAAACAACATGCGGTGAAAGGATTTTTTCTAACAAAGCTAAAAAAAAAAAAAAAAATCTAGATTACGGGATAGGATTTTGTACACGACAGAAACACTAATATGAAGTTGCACAAACACAGGAGGTGGAGACAACTCTGGATCTACACACAATCTCAGCTCTGTTTACACTAACTCCCACAGCAACGAATCACACAACCGCAAACACACATTTGCGTGACAGTGTTTGTACAGCCACACACACAGGGAGACACAGCGTGTCAATATTGATCAAAGTGACAGTGCTGTGACCTTGCTGTCTCCAGGCAGCGCATTCATCAGTGCGCACTGACAAACAGAGGTATCTGTGGGCTTTCCATCCACACACGCAGCCCAGCCAGCCTGACACCACTGCTGTCTCTACATTTTGTCATTTTGCCAAAAGCACAACCAAAAGCACATTCTCACCGTTTCAGTTCCTTATCATTTATTTAGGTTTCAGTAAACAGACTCAAAGACAGGAGCAATTAGCAGAAAACCAGCTGAAACAATGACACTGAATCCAAAAATATGTAATATTTTAAACAGAATAATGTGTGTAATAAATGATCATTTTGATAATAAAGATAATTGGGAGGTAATCTAGTAAATAAAGTTTCTACAGGAAAACAAATAAACAGTTAGTGCATCTAAACGTCCCAGAAGACCTTCACATATCCAGGCAGTGTGGATGAACCAAAACGAAGCCGTGTTGGAACGGCGTCCTTCATCCCCCCCAAAAACACCAGGAGATCCAACCGTCATCATCACAATCAGCTAGAGTTACAAGGAAAACCAGCTAATTGACTAAACACCTGAGGTCACAGCGTTTCTGTTCAAAGCTGCAACCATCAATACATTTGGGTCAGTCTCCGTTTTGTACTATGTGTCTCACTCAGACATTCCTGAAAAATGAAAACAGAAAAATCTTTAAGGAACGAGCGGTCCACCAATCATCCCAGCACATGAATACCTTCTTACCAACCACATGCACGCGCCCCATAAGCTAACTCAGGTTTCTTGGGTGTCAATATCCTAACTGTAAACCAAACATTTTGCCTGTGATGATCCTGGAAAATGGCAATCACAAGAAAACTCGGAACTTGTTAATAAATCCCCTTTGAGCGGCCTATGCCTGAGTCCCAACTGCCCTTAGGGTTGGATACGGGCTGCCAGGTGAAAACAGGCAAACTGTGTGGGCCTTACTCTGGACAACTGTGTGGCACAAAGACACTGTACCACAGCATCCGCCGTACATCATAAGTGCGTGTAACTTCCATTATCCTTACGAATACTTTACGATACACTTACCACACACGCGACAATGGTACGTTCCATTTGATGCTGTCTCTTCTCCTCAAGGGAACTGCAAGACAAACCTGAGCTTCCCTAAAGATGGAGCCGCTCCTCTCTACGAGCCTCCACGGACACGGACAACCAAAGACCTGCTGCACCCCTGCTGGTTAACCCTTGTATGGCTGGAGGAGACTAAGGCTTTGACAGAGTTTGAACTATTGTTTGCTGTCGCCTCACAGAGACGTTTTTTTGTTTACGTATAACTGAATCCTCCAAAATAAGCAAAATCGTCCCCTTACACACACACACACGCATGCGCACACACACACAAAAGTGACCGTGAAGGTTGCAGAGATACGGATTTAACAAATGAAATATGGCAAGAAACTTCAACTCAATCAAAGACTTGTATTCCTTTGGTGAAAAGCAAAGACGTGTCTGTGAAGAAAAAAATACGGATTCATTTTCTCCAGACAGAACCTACAAGAAAACCTAATGAGCCGTTCCTTTATCAATATGCACACATGCGGCATGTTTTAATGAGTATATGATTTGTGTCAATTAACAACACCACGCCACAAATTAGAACAGTGCTGAATATCTACACCTTCAAACTTGCTCTGCTGGAACTGATATGTTTGTGTTTGTCGTCAGCAGACCGGAGGTGTGAGTCGCTGCTTCTCTTTTTGTGTATTTGGTGTGTCTGGCAGCAATGGCACTCACCTCCTGAGAGAGGAAGGGGATGATCTGAGCACAGATGGCGCTGAGACGTTTCACAATCTCTGCCTGAGATGGAAAAGAAGACAGAAGGAGGGAAAAGAGAAATGAATTCATGTTTTGTTAGATTTAAACACACAACCAACACAAAGCAAATGAGGAATACACCTTTGTAGGGGAAACACCTTCTGTGAGAAATGGAACTTTTTTAGTTGAGTTTAGTAAAAATCCTCCTATCCAATCACAGTCAGGTTCACGTTTAGGTTTCTTCATCAAACAAAGTTTTTAGCCACCAATCTGGTCCAACACAAAGTCATGACACCTTCAAGATGGGCTGTTGAATGAATCATCATCATCATCTTCATCAGAACTTCTAACACCTCCACCCAAACATGCTGCAAAGCAAACACGCGTTTGTAAAAATCTTTGCACTTCTTCTTGACAACACAAAAGGTTGCTACCCCTTTTTCAAAACGGCCTTCCGAGATTTTCTTTATCTTCATTCATTCACACTTGGAGCCCAACCTTCAAAAAAGCTGCAAACAACAAACACAGACACTGCAAAAACACAACGGACACTGCAAAAACACAACAGATACTGCAAAAACACAACGGACACTGCAAAAACACAACAGATACTGCAAAAACACAACGTCTCAGTAGTTTTGTCTACTTTAAATATCTTAGTACACTTGACGGAAGATAAAGTAACTTTCTAGTAACTTTTTTGTAACAAACTGATTGAGGACAATACATTTGAATCCCCTGTGAAGTTATTTGATATTGAAAACATCTTATTCTAAGCAATATCTCCATTGAAACGGGTTTTTCTTTGACTTTATTCTTTTTTAAGCAGTTTTATTGGTGAATGCGATGGATCCAACTTCAAGAATAGACTTGCTTTATTTTTTAGGGAAAACTTTCAGGGAAACTGTAAAGTTTTGTTTGACACATAACTCAGAGCAAATGCATTTAACAAGAGAAGGGCAAAAGTTTAAAAGCAGACATATTTATGTTTTGTTTTTTAGGCAAATTTACTTTAAAATGTGTAACCAGTCTTTAAAATGGTTATGGTCTAGAAAGAAAGATAGTTGGACTTTTGTAGCGCTCAGAATATACTTTATGTTTAGAGGAAAAAAAGGGAATTTGTAAATTAATGGAATGAAACTCTTCTTTTTAATAGACATAATATTTGCAATTACTACAGCAAATTAATTTATTGATCATTTCAAGACGGAATTTTGTCTTTAAAATAAAAATAAATAAATTGCATTTGCAGATTTCACTAATCACATTTATATATTATATTTTTTACACCCCTTTCCCCCTCTATGGTTGGTTTCTCCTCCAAGCTCAGGTCCTCTACCAGAGACCTGAGAGCTGTTTTATTCTGTGCTTTTAAAGTTATTTAAACATTTTTTTGTTTGTTTAGTTTGAATAGCAGCAAACCAACAGCAGCCAAAACATTTTACATAAAAAAGTAAAACTTAAAAACAAACAAAAAAAAAAAAACGTAGAGAAACAGAAAAAAAGAAGCCAAATGGGTTTTAAAACAGCAGGATGGAACATGTTGTTTTAAGAAATATGACAAGTTCTATTAGTTCCATTGTTCATTTTTTATGTATAACAAGGAAAAACATCTTGCTTTTTCTTTTTTGACTTGTTTAAAGGAGGATATTTTTTCGGGTGCACTTCTGCTGCCACCGCACACAGACCTCTGTGTCTAATTCTATCTGTCTGAGTGCCCTCAGCCTCATTTTGTTCTCGTCTTCACTCAGCCGTTCTCTCTTTTTCTGCAGCAGCTCTCCCACTGAGCCATTATTACCCTATTCATCCTCTTCCTACCATCCCTCACTCATCCCCCTCCCGTTTCTTTGTCAGCCCCCCTTTCATCACTCTACTTTTCCATTTCTTCCTCTATTTAATCTTGCTGTTTCTTCCCTCTGTTGCCCTTTGTCTTCCTCATCTTCAGCCCCTTGCATCTGTTTGCATCTGTTGCATCTTTGCCATCTCGCTGTACGACAGACAGGACGGTTTATTCCTCCCTCCTCTGGTTGTGCTTTTCCTCTGTATCACTTTATCCTCTGTAACACGTGTCCCTGACACTTCAGGATGTCAGGGAGGAGAGAGAAAGGCAGCAATGGAGGGCAGCATGATGACTGACAGACCATAATACAAAGGCTTTACCACACACACGCAAAATCCAGCCGCCTGTCAATGGGAGCCACTCATTATGGCTTCAAAAACGAGACATCCTCAAACACGGCTCTCTTCAATGCAGCCTCACACGCGTCTGCATATGCATGAGTGGGAGGGTGATTGTCCCTAAGCCCCTCCGTGTGTTTGTTACTGTAAGCACCTCGTGAGCGCTGACCACAAAAACGGACGCGGAACGGAACATGTTTGTATTTTCACAATTGAAGACAGATTAATGTGACGGCTGCAGTCAGACCTGCGCTGCGTTAAACGCCAAGTAATCATCGTCTAGAGTCCAAGCATTTCGTTTGCTCCAGTTTCTTCTGTAGCAGTTTTAGTCTGAGGATGATGATGATGATGATGAGATGCCTGCAGCACCATCAATAACATCTGCACGGTGACTCCGGTTGTATTTCAGCACAAAATATTCTTAGCTCATGTCTTATCAGATGTTCAACAGAAATAGAAACTTGTAAAAAAGTCACTGAATATTACAAGAGATGTTAACCTTCATTTACATGTTTGAGTCTTTTTTCTGTGTATTAAAAACTACATTTCAACCTGAAAGGATCAAATATGAAGTGAAGATCACCTGACTATGAAGCTGTTAATGTCAATAACAAACATTTAAAGACCCATTCCGATGAAAATTGTGTTTTTAACATGTTCATATGGTATTTTTTTTAATGATGGAGGACATATTTAAAGAAAATTAAGCTTAAAATTGCATTTCTGAATAATTCTGATGCATCCACATGTAGACAAATAAATCCATGAACGTCTTTGCTTTCCTTGTCTGAGCTGGAATCTGGTTCCAAACTGTACGTCTGGATTGCTCTGATAGCTCTAATATTGATCACCACTTTGTTGCATATTTGTTTCTTTACATTCTTACATTGTATTAGCGCTACCTTTCTGCACATGAAATGTTTAGGAGATTTAAGGTAATAAACATATTCTGGATCGTAAAATTAAATGGTATCATAAATAGTTGCAAGTGTTTCTTAATTTTAGTTTAGGATAATTACAAAACAGTCTTGGTTTATTATATATAAAAGGTCATGATTCATACGTTAAACGGAAGGAACTCATTGATGTTTTAAGGTTATGTTCTCTTCAAGAAAACAAAGGTTTGGACATATATATAATTACAAATATAATTTTCATACATAAAGAGACATATTAAAGGTAGAAAAACAACTGTCCAAATCAAAATAAAACAATGTTTCTATGATATTCATTGTATTGTTTTACATTTCAGATGTTGTCAACCCTTTGTGTCTTTGTGAGTTGAGTCTTTTGTTTTTGGTTAACAGCTTTTTATTCTAAATACAGCTATCTTGGTCTCTTTCAAAAGCCTTTTAAATGAAAGTTACTTCTTGCATCTTTTAGGGTAAAATAAACTTGTAATCTATGATATATCCATGTGTTCTCCTGAATCTCTGCTTGTAAAGAAAATCCCCCAAATTAGAAGGCTGTGAGACCTCTTAGAAATTTCCAGTTCATTCCTGCCGTCTAAGAAAAAAGGAAAATGTCCAAAAAAGACAGAAGAAATGAGTTCTGCCGGGGTTATGTGGTCTGAGCTAAAGCAGGTGTCAGAGCAGCATATCAGAGTCTCATTCCATCGCTGGTCAAAGCACAGCCACCAGGGAGAACCGGCAGCGGATGCAGGGATGGATCGATGGCCAGATACAAAGCAAGAGCGAAAACTTGTCAATAAACTCTGGAGGGCGCATTCGCTGCCAGCTGGCATGGAAACAGATAGTGATGGAGAGGGAGGGACTCTCAACAGGAGACAGATCAAATGCAGGTGAGCGCAGAGACACAGCAGAAATATTCACTGAACAACAAACCGCTTTCTTTCATGAAAGAAAAGAAAACATTTAAAGATCCACTCTGGTCATAAAATCGTTCCCAAAGGTCTTTTAATTAGGATTTTGGCAAAATCAAAAAACCCGTGTCGTTTTCTAGGACATAGTTTCTGCAGAGCAGCAGCAGTCTATGTTGCTGAGAGATCTCTGTTCACATGCTCCTATGCTAGCTTAAAGCCCCGCACACCTCTAGCCTAACGTTACTAATGCAAAAAAAAAAAAAAAAAAAAAAAAAAACGTGAGCAATGTTGGAGCTATCCAGCGTACAGTTTAGAGCCAGATTTCAGCTCAGACGAGGAAAACAAAGACGTTCGTGGGCTTATTTGTCTGCAAGTGGACGCATCAGAATGGAGCAGAGCAGGGAGCTTGAAGCCCAGTGTGTTTTCTACAGAACAAATATATTTTTTAAGCAGCATCTTTTTCATCTGCTGCTGATTCACTACAAGTTAGTTCAAGAAATGCCAGAAATGCCATTTTAAGCCTAATTTTATTTGAATATGTCCTCCATCATCAGAAAAATGTCCGAAACAGGGGATGATCAGAATGTTTTGACCCTGATCTGATTCTGAGTCATCTGATTGGGATCCTGATACGGAGTCCCGATGCTTTTGCAAAACATACAAAAAGAAAAGAATGTTAGAAACTGATCCAGGTTGGTCCCTTATTTTTTATTCACTGTCGTCTCTGTGTTGGTAGCAATAAAAATAAGCAAAAACACAGTCTTTTTTTCTGTTTTAATGCCTTCGGAGGTCATTGCTCGAGTGACGACAAAAAGCAAGAGACACTTGCTGTCAGTTTTAATCGTTTTTTTAAGCGTTTTTGAGCCCCGACTGAATATCTGTATTGAGCTGTTTTTATTCACCTCCTGCTCAAACTGCTGCTGTATTCCGCTGCACTTCACAGCAGAAAATGCAATCAACTCCTGAAAGGCAGACTTCTACTGGAGCATTTATTTGTAATAACAGCTTGAAATACAGAACGCTGATCAAAATAATAAAAAAATATAAATATCCGATCCTGATCAGAAGACCATGTCAGATTTGGATCTAGTCTGAAACCACGTGATGGGATTGGGACATTAAATATTAACTTGTGTTTTAGAAGGATATTCTTTTGCATGTAAAACATTTTCAGACTTTAATCTATTTTCAAAACTTTTTTATGTCATAAATTCCCAGACCCTTAAAAAAAACTTGACTTTAGGAATAATTTTAGACCAAAAGTGTCTTTACTCCCATATTTGATCTGTTGACCTCTGAACCTGCTTTTGCACAGAATTCTTAAAACATGTTTCATTCTTCCGACTTTCCTCCCAGTTTTTGCAGCAACAATTACACTCAAACACAGGAAACAAACCAGCAATCCATTGCATGCTGTCTTGTGCATTTTGCATGTGGGAGAGGGAAGCAGCGAGCGTTTCCTTCTCTGCAATTGATTATCGCCTCAGCTGCTGCTGCTCTCTCCACCCACATGTTCAACCCACAGCCTAAACGCTCCTACCTGATCTGTCAAGGCACATTCTGAACAAAATGAAGGGAAATTGAAGCTTTCATTAATTAAATGAGCAATTGCTGACTGACTGACGGAGTATCTGCATGCAGATGTTTTTAAAAATAATTAGCTGGATAAAAAGAGGATCCTAAGTGGAGACAGAGACGGGACACGACTTCATGAGGAATCACACCGCTTATGGAAAACAAAATATGAAACAGGATTCCCTGATTTCTTATCATTACAATAAATTTGACTTTTCATTTGCGACATTTCAGTGAGCTTGACGAGCAGCCAAACCATCATCTATGAGGGAGCTGCACGGCAGGGACCAGTGGCGACCGGGATCAGCTTCCCAGCAGCACTTTGTGGATACATTCTGGGTTGTGATTGGTCAAAGACGTTTGTGGGAAAATGTGTCAGAGATCCTTTCTACTCAGTAACTTCAAGCAAAACAAATCTCCATCATTTCTCCTTCATTTATGTTTGACTCCTGTAGATCCAAACCAGAAGGAATGAGAGTCCAACTTTGACATCTGACAAAGAATCCAACTTCTGAACTTCTGACTCTTGATTTAAATGAAATGTTTCTTCAGTTTTTCTTCCTTGTTTTGATAAAGTTTGGTAAAGAAAATGTCTTACATTATTTCTGATGCCAGTTTTCTTAGTGAATCTAACATGTTTGATGGTTAACTTAACATGGATCAAACGCAGAAGTGTCTTCCTCCTGACCTCCAGCTCTCCTTGGATCCTAGAACAGACTAAAACTGAGGTTGAAAGAATTTTAGTTTTTTGTTTAACAAGATTCTGGAAAATGTCTTTAACAGAAAGTGACGTAATTTGCTGATCAAACCCATTGATTTCTAAGAATATATATCTATATTTTCAATGCTTGATAAGAAGATAAAAAGTTGATACGAGGACGTGGACGAAGACGTCTCCTGGTTTGTAAATAAGCTCAGTATTTTTCCAGCTTTTCTGATTCCGCCTGGATGAAGTTAAAGCTTCAAAGAAAGTGTTTCTCATTAGTTATGCTGTGAAAAACAGGAGCGAGTGTCATGTATTCAGTCATGTCCAATGAAGACACGGGAAGATCACAGACCTCCACTGAGTTCAGTCGGAGCACAAAGGCTTGACTCTTATCAGAATAAATACATTCGATCAATAAAAAAGAGCCAATCGTGATGAGGGTGTCGGGAACATGAGTAACAGATTTCAAATTTTAAACAAATAATTTATTTCTTCTTGATTTCCTTGATGGAGATGAAATGAAAGAAACACAAACGATGACGAGGTTTTCAAAAAATGCTAAGTGTTGTAATTCAATACATCCGGAACATCCAGATTCAGCCTTAAAGTCATGACAGCCTGTAAAATATGGAAAAATTGTGATTGACTTTTTCTACTCTGTATCTGTGACATCATGTATTCCTTCACACAGGTAAGCTGTGTGTCAAAGTTTGGCTCTGTAAGCTAAGAAATCTCCTTTTCTAAACACTTGTAGTCTTTTCTAAACTCCGTTTGAACCTTGTTGTGTCTGAATTTATTTCAAAATGTTTTAATATTCTGTAGTGTTTTTTCTTTTCAAGGTGGTGCTAAATTATGTGGATTCCTGGATTACTGGGAGCAAATGAACGACATACTGCATGAAGGGATTAAGAACACAAACAGAAAGATGTTGTAAAGGAAGCTGTTTTGACTGGATCATCCAGAAGAACACAAACATCCTGGATTCATGGGTTCATGAACATGAATGAATGAAATACATTTTATTAGTCTCCACTCTCTCCCGCCAGAGCACACCACACCCACAACCTAACATTACCGATGAAACAGAAATGGCGAGCAATATTGTGGCTGTACAGTTTAGAGCCACAGCCGCCCCACGTTCTCCATCAACAGAAAAACGGCAAAAGAA
This sequence comes from Oryzias celebensis, assembly GCA_014656515.1. NCBI lineage: Eukaryota > Metazoa > Chordata > Actinopteri > Beloniformes > Adrianichthyidae > Oryzias > Oryzias celebensis. The sequence goes on from BNCR01000004.1 coordinate 2,697,522, forward strand.
CACGTCAGAAAGACTCATCAGTGGCACATTTAACACTAATGTCTTTTAATGTCGGTATTTGAGCTTTTGTCCTTCCTGTACCGAGCAAACATTCTGCATTTTGATGCCAATGGGTTCACTTTTACCACAAATGTCTGCCTTCTGCAGGGGTTGATCTTGAGTTTTTGGGCCATGATGGCGCTCTTCAGCTCCCAGCTGCTGTGCTCTGCAGCCTAATTGCTGCTCGGCCCTGTGTGGACGGTTCCCAGGTAAATGTTTGCAGCCTGTGAGGAACTAATCATCCTCTGATTAAGGCTGCAGACATGTAGCTGTTGGTGGGAAATAAGCATCTCTCCTTTGCTGCTTTCAGGAGCCCACCCCCTCGCCTGTTTTCCAGCTCTGTTGGCTCATTCTCCTCTTCCCCCGGATCTCCGTCTTTCTGACTGCGTCTCCTCGCTCTGTTTTCCCTCAGTGCACTTGGCCTCCTGCTCTCTTTCTGCCCTCCTTTTTCTTCTTCTCCTCCTCACTGTATCTCTGTCCTTCTTTTCCCCTCAGAGCCTCCCTTCTCCTTTCTTGCTCTTGTTTTTTCCTCCTCGCAGCTCCTTCCCTCTCCCCCGGGCTCCATGCCAGCTCCTCTTCCCTGGCGCTGAGCCACCCCCCCCTTCATCCACAATGCCACTGATTGATGGCCCCTCTATTCTGGAAGTACAGGAAGAGAAACAGAAGGAGGGAGGAAAGAGGAGCAGAAATGCACACACATGTAAGCCCTCTCAGCACCGTGCACACACACACGTGCACACACATGTATGCACACACGAGCCGCCGCATACAGTTGTGCAAACACTCCCGAAGCAAAATGGCACACAGAAAATCAACACAATAGACAAAAGGAGCGAGGGACACACATATGTGCACACAACCATCAGCCTCCTGGCACAAAACCAGCAAACGCACACAAACACACACACACAAACACACACACAACTCAGCTGTCAGAGCAGAAAGGGAGACAGACAGCAGATCACTGAAAATGAAAAATGCACTGATACAGCTCACTTCTGCGCTCAACTCAAACACAAAGCTCCAAAAAAACCACGCCAAACGCGCCACAGCACACGTATGACTGCAAGAACAAACATGGACCGTCCACCGCGGCGTCCGTGCACTGAGGGCTCGGACACAAACGCCGTGATGTCACCACCAAACACCTGAGTTTTTCCTACAGTTCCCTTTTTATATTTGTAAACAGCTGTTTGGGTTCGCTGTCCCGCACTGGCTATGCGTATTCTCACCAAAAGAATACCCATGTGCATCTGGGCTCCACAGTATGTCTGCATGAAGAGCATTTCAAATCCATGTGACCCTCATCAATGTTCACGCATACTGCCATTTGAGCCAATAGCTTCATTCCTCACCTTCTTTTCTCAGCCAATTACAATCATATTTGTGCTTTAAAGTCATTATAGTCATTATTTATCGGTCTGCACTTCCCTCTTCAAACTGTAGGTACATGCGTTAGTAACAAGAGTCCAGTGTGAAAGTGCGTTCCTAAATGCGCCGCACATGACCAGTGGATACGTAGCTTGAAGGAAACAGAAGCTTGAACCATTTAAGAGGCTTTTAAAGTCAAAACTCTGATGGTGCATCAGAAAAATCAGTCCGACGAAGAATTGAACACGAATTCTTTAAACAAAAACAGGAGAAACATCTTTGTTAAACCTCCTGTTCTGTTCATTTCTGAGGAACAGTACTGATGTCCCTGGGTCATTTTGACCCGGGGTACATTGAATTCTATGAAAATGTCAGAAACCAAAAAGTCTCCAATAACTTCCTTTTTCAACAATGAACTTTACTGCTCACAGATCATGCTCCACTTTCTAAATGCTGATTTGACTCAGATAATGGATACACATGTACACAGTTTTGCAGGAAAGTTCACCAAAACTCAGTTATTTACCTTTGACACAGTTTCTGTTGACACACTGACTTTTTTTTCATTGATCTGGTCTGGCAAGGTGTGGCAACTACATTTATTACCCACTTTGTTGAACATATTATTATTGTTTAATATTTATTAGAAATAAAGGATACTTTTGTAATCATGGTACTGCCCTGTTCAGCAATACTCATATTAAACCATGTTTTTTAATGCAGAAAAGTTGGAAAACGAAGGAGAGTTTGATCAAAGAGGTGGTGATGTTTGTTGGGTCATTTTTTAACTGCGATGAGAAACCTTCCGTTCAAAGCCAAAAAGAAAAACACCCCAGTATAGAAATCCGTTGTGAATGGAAGCATCAAGTTGTCCTTCATTATTTAGATTAAACAAACTGAAGTGAATTGAGTGAAACTCCTCTGATTGGCTGACTGAAGTCTAATGAACAGGCGAGTATCACTTCACTGATCTCTGGTTTCATCAGAAATTTGAAATGTCTTCAAATGTCCTCAAAATGTACACATTTTCAGATCTCTGTATTTCTGAAGCTCATTTTCACAGCAACAGGGGATAATTCCATTTTGCATCCAGCTGTGAGTTCTATCAAAGTCTTTTACACTGAAGGCTTACAGTTGCATTGAAACATGGAGCCTCCATTAAAGCCATTACATGTTACTGAGATATTTACAACATGAGCGCTACAGCCAGCAGCTCACTGCAAAACACAAACACGTATAAGTCATTTTGTCCAACTTCTAGTTTATAGTTTATCTCTTATTGTTTTATTTATTGTTTAGTTTATCTCATTGCACTTGATATAAGACAATATCAACTTACGAGTAACTTTTTAGAAAGATGTAATGTCTTGTTTTAAGACAATAAGTCTTGAATATTTTGTTGAGTCATTTCATCTTAAAGAGATCTTTTGTTAGTTAATATTTCAAATGCAACTATTTTCTTTCCTCATAATTTATTTAAAATGTTGACAACTAGATACTAAAATCTGTCATTCTAGTCCTATTTTAATTGCGAAAGAAACAGGGATGGTTAGACTGTTGTAGCTTTAAAAATAGGGGTAGAAATATGAATATGTAAGCATATAAATGAACTTCCTTTAAACATATGAACATTTTTTAACAACACACTTATTATAAGACATAATATTTCCAATAGTAGTAATACACCGAAATAAGAATGTTTATAGGTCATTTTGGAAAAAAATGTTGTCTTACAAAGTCAGGACCAGACAATTTAAAGAAATCTTGCCAAAACAAATCAGACTAATTCTATTGGCAGATTGTTTTCACTGATATTAAGGGAAACATTTTGTTTGATATATATTTTTACATTTTTTCCAGCTCACAGACTCAAAGTTCTGACAGAGCTGGATGATAAAACAGTCTTTATGTGAGGAGTTCTATTTCCTTCTTTCTTTTCTGTCTTTTTATCCTTCTTTGAGAGTTGAGTTTGTTATTTGGTTTTTGTTTGTAGATTTTTCCCCGTTTCCTCTCTCATAAGGTCACGACCCCTCCTCGGATGAGGTTTGTGTCTTTTTTGCTGAGTCATTGCCTGCATGAGAACTGGACTGAGTGGGAGCGACATTGAAAATGTTTTTTTTGTGGCTCCAGTCGCCATTCTTTTCAGGACATGGATGCCGCCATGTTGGAGCTAGATGACGTCGATCAGTGGTGATAGGTGTGAAATCTGTCAAAGATTTCTAACGCTGAACGTGGGGGCCAGCATGCACCACACTTTTATTAGGGCATCTGATTGGTAGGTTTATAAGAAGTATCATGAAAACGTAGAATTCGGAGTTTCATTTTTTTTCCATTTTTCTTTTTTTTATTTACAATGTATTTTTCACATTTTTCTAAAGTAATTTTTCACATTTTCAATATTTCCTTTAGGTTTACAAAATGTACTTTTGAGTTTAAAAGTTTTTTGTTCCATTTTCAATCACATTTTAAATTTAACAGGCTGGTTTTTCATAATCCTTTACACAAACCGGATTTGATGCCAGAATTTTAGATTTCATTTTGCATGAACAGAAAGCTGCTGCTCTTCTGAACCCATATCAAGATTACTGATAAGCCTTTTTTTTGGTAATTCATCTTCAGACCAACAGTAAACCGTGAGATCCACACATGATCTGAAGAGGGAATGAGACGAGATGCAGAGGCAAAGACATCAAAGCTACACAGACACACACAGATGCTCCAACACGTGCAAAGAGGGACGGCACACACCGCTGATCAGACAGAGTGTAAACACCCAGCTCAAACAGCACACGCACATTCAGAGTACTCCGACCTCCTGAAAGTCTGCTCTAATCTGCCTCTTTAAACAAAAATGGGTTTCAAAAAATTCCAGCCTTGGAGTGTTAACAGACGGAGAACAAAAACGCGAAGGATGGCATCAGAGAAGAACCAGGAGAGAGACGCCAAGCCTGTTAAAAAAGTAAAACAGTCAAGGCACATCTTTACTGCGAGGTGAGGATTCAGGTCACTTCTTCAGCCAGACACACCAAAGCAGCGCATTCATTCAGGCGTGGGCACAAACACGCAGAAAAAAGGCCAAACGGCTCAGGATAATTAGGCTGGCAGATAAGCGCCGGCTATACACTTTTACAAGCAGATAAACAATCTCTAACGCTCCACCTCCTCCTTCTTAATCTGCCTCGACTTCTCCATGTCTGTTGTATTAACATCACACTCTCAGTTTCTTCTGTCTTTATTTTGCCCTGTTTCGTGTCTGACACACACTCATGCGCTCAGTCTCACGTGTGGTGGTGAAATGAAACGAGGGAGCAGGAAGGAAGGACAGCCAGCTGCTTCGTCTGTCCTCAGGAGTCCGTGGGGGGAGCAGTCTGGCTTTAGAGCATCCTGACTGTCAAACACAGCCTCCTATCATATCCTTCCTGCTCTGGGAGCCACACAGCCTCTTTATTCTCACACCGAAAAGACTCGCTGGTTATACATGCATGTACTCATGTTAGTTCTTTTACTGGCTCATTTGAAAAGACAGAGATTTTCCTCGATGAGAAGGAGGGTGTCAGGGCGGGATGCCAGTTTAGCTTAGTCTGTTTAGTTTAGTTTAGTAACCAGCTATTGTTATTATTTTTGACTGTCGTTGTGTTCTTTGCATAAATACCGCTGTAAAAGCCATTTAGACGGCTATGGTTGTGATTTTGGGCTACAGAAATAAAATGGATTTGAATTTGTAGAAACAGAAGATAATACAATAATAATAACAGCCGTGGGCGGCGTCGTATGGCCCAAAGTCCCACCCTTTGACCCACCCTCTCTGGCTGAGCGGCGACTACACGGCCCTCATCCTCTCCTTCTGCCCCTGCCAGCCTGGTCAGAGCTGCAAATGAAAAATTCATGAAAGAGAAAAAAAAACTTTTTTCATAATGGTGGCTTTTCTGATGGTTTTATTTCCATAGCAACCGTTGTATTTTTTGGTTGCCTGGGGGTGACGTACATGTCAATTTAATTTTTAGAAGAATCGACAAAAGTAAATGTTTGGACTCCCTCGGCAACTGAGGTTTTTTTGACAACCACGTTCACATTCCTAATATGGTCGTATTTTATGTCACTTTGTTTAGCTTAATGATTTATGTACGGTTTTCCATTTTCACAATATTCTGTTAAAAACAGAGTGAGCAGTAGAGAAATCACATTTTTGTGAGATAGTTATGCTAACACTGTTCAAAGTCATAGTTTCAGCTAAAGGGGATTTTTTTAATTTAATTTGATTTTTTATTTTATTTCAACATGACAATCTCTTCCTGCGATCAACAAAACTTCATTTGTGGTTGTAGACATACGCTGGCGGCTTGTGTGTAAAAATTATAAAGATTGCTCAAACTGAAGGTTTTTTTATTCCACATTGAAGGAAAAAGAGAACATTTTCCACAAAATTTTCCACAAAATGGCCGCCAAGTTAAGAGATTTTGGCCCCATTTATTTTTTGATGGTTTTTCCCGTAGTGATGTCATCTTATATTTATTTTTTGGGCGTCACAGTATGCAGCGCAACGAGACTGAAGTGTTTTCAGTTATGTTAAAATAAACAAGTAAACAGTGGGACCTGTTATTTCCTCTTCGATAACGCGACGATCACTGCTTCCATTTGCTCACCGGTGGCTTCATTCCTAATGTGTTTACATCACATGACTTTCGATTCGACTACGGTGGCCGTTTTGGTCCAGTTATTCTGCTCCCAGAGCGTTTTGTTTTTAGACTGAGAGTTCTCAATGCAAACCGAAGCTCAGGCTGATTGGAAACGATCCGGTACCACCTCGAAAGATGGGTCAGACTTGCATGTATTCAGACTGAACATTTGTTCCAGATTATCAAAAGAAAGGAACTCTGGTTCAGTTTAGGCGGACCATGTGTGTTCAGTCTGAATACGCCCTTTGTTTCTAAATGACATAATTTGTGTCAAAACGTATATTTTTTGTCTTCTTAGACAATTTTAAGTGTTAAAAAACAAGTGTGGAATGTATAGTATTGATTCTATTTCAGATTTTTCTTATGTTGCTCAAAATAAACAAGCGGATTCCTAACCTCTGATTGTAACAGTAAAAACACAAGAAGCGTTCAGCGTTGACCTGTTTACTCAGCTGTCGGGCAGGACAAGATTAACCACAAGTAAACGATCAATCATTTAGATGAGCAAACTGGACATTGATTTTTGATGTTTGTATTTAAAGTTTGACCGGTTTAACACATAAGAACACCAGCTTGGATGTTATGTTGCTTCACTTTTTTGCCTTGTCAGCTTACAGGGAAGAAGCTGCACATTAAGGGCCCTGCAGGATCTTTCTGCTTAATCCATAATTAAAGCAGCTTCACTTCTTCACTGCAGTCCTTCATGTCATCATGTCCTTTCAAGGCCAGTTATTTACAAAATTATTTCTCCGCCAAACCTAAATCTAGTCTGAGAGCAACATGTTTTCTTGCTAACTGCTGCTCCTCTTTAAAGTTTGATGAATTTTCCCAAAAACAGAGTTTGGTTTTATGGAGCTTTCATGTCAACTAAATGTTATTTTGTGAAGTAGTGTCAGACTGGAGGAGCACGTCCGCGGGCGGTTACTCAAATGCTGCCACAGTAACTTCCCCGTGTTAGCTCGGGAGGGCGGGGGTCCTCCAGAGGACACTGCAAGATAGAGAAAATGCATCCATGAGCTGAAAATGCACTTTACCTCATGAACTGTAGAGACGTGTGAGTCTACGGTTTATGCACATCAACCAAAAGTCTCCCTGCACCAAAAACACACAGATGCTGCCAACTTTAGAGTCTTTTGTTAGATTTTGGGGGGGCTGCACTTTGCCTCAAAGCAAGTAGCCCCTGATCTAATTCCCAGCTGTGTACAATCTGTGTGAAGCTTGCATGCTCTCCCCATGTATGTGTGAGATTTCTGCCGGCTCTCCAGCTTCATCCCACAGTCCAAAAACATGCTTCATCCAAAAGAATGTATCCATCAATCGCAGGTTATTGGGTTTGAGTGTGAGGCCCTGCAACAGTAGCTGGGTTTGCGCCAGCAACTTGAAGAGGCATTCAGAGAGCTCTGAAGATGGATGGATGGATGGATGGATGGATGGATGGATGTTGGATTTGGTGCAGAAAGAACATTTTGAATTGACTTTCTGCTTTCTTGCCTATTAAAATACCAAAGCCAGCAGCAAAGCTGTCGTCTGCAGGAGCTTCCTGACCTTTGAGTGGGTCCCATGTTGGTGAAAGTCTGGTCCCCATGAAGGGCCATGCAGCTTCATTAATGAATACAAAACAGAGGCCCACTTCAAGGAAAACTGTGTTTTTAAAATGTTCTTGTTGCGTTTTGCTGATAAGGACATATGTTAAGAAAATTACGATAAAAGATTAGGGAAGTTCCTATCCGATCACGTAATCGGAAATCAATCAGAATTCTTCTGAATCTTCGGCATCTGGCTCCAAACTGTACAGCTGGATCGCTCAAATCTAGCTTCCCATTGTTGCTGCGGCCGTAATATTAGGTTGGGCTGAGAGGGGCTGTGAGCTAGCGGGAGAGAGGGGAAGGGGAAAGGTGGATTGCTCCAAGCCAGCAGTCCCGCCCACAACTCAAAGGAGAATTTCTAGGGAGCTCCAGCCGCTCTGCAGAAACTATGTCCTAGAAAATGATACAGGTTTATTGATTTTGGATGAAAATGACAAAATAATAATTAAAAATACCACTGGGAACGCTTAGAAAATAGATCAGAGGATGATTGAAATGTGACTTTAATGCTGAGCTTAAAGAAAGGAGGAATCGGGTCTCATGTTTAGAGTCTTGACCAGATTTGATTTGGACTTTTGAACGCACAACATACCAGTCTGAGGGCAGACACTCTACCACTAAGCCATTTAATTAGTAAAATAGCTCTTCTGAAATCAATTTGTTCCACTATGAGAAATATAATCAGAATAATTAAGTGTTTAAAACAAAAAAGCGACTGAATCAAGTCACACAGCACAGCCCTTATCACAGACTTACAGGAACACAGTTATAGAAGTTTTTGCTATTTTTTGTCAGAAAATCATGTTTTGTTTTTTAATAAAATGTGTTTAAAAAAGTAAAGATTTAAGTAAATTAACTTTTGTAAATTAGCTTTTATTTGCCAGCATTTAATGAAAACACTGTCAGCAGTAACAAGACAAGCGCTCCGATACTGACAGTTCCGTGAATCCGGGTGACTTGGAACACCATCCCGGTTGTTAAGTCCAACATGAAGATGCTTTGGGTTTTCCAGCGCCACAAATTCTCCCGTGCTCCGGACCCCCCCCACAGCCTCCCATCATCCCTTTCATTTACTATTAAAGCTCCAATTCAATCCGCGCACACATCACAGCATGGAAGCACATCCATTACCCCCCCTGAGCCAAAAAACAGGGTTCACTTTCAAAGTCAGTGACTGTACATGGTGTGCATGTGAACATCACTGCAGAAACAAGGAATCCTAGCAGCAGGAGTGCTACATCAATGAATATCAAACAAGCAGCCGGAGTGACGCACCTCCTCTTCGCCTCCTCCCTCTCTGATCTCGATCCGTATGAATATACGTTATGATAATAAAGGGGAGCTCATGTGATGCGTGTGTGAATAGGTCACCACATCCGCACAGCTCTGAAAAGAGGAGATGTCATCATTCCTGCTCCTGCGCAGATACAATCATCACAGGCGAGGAAGGAGGGAGGGAGGGAAGGAGGAGAGGGAGTATAGATAACGAGGGAGAGCCAAATTTAAAAAAGGAAATAATCAAAGGCGGCAAGAGATGACTGTTACAGCTCAATTAATGCCGGGCCAAGAGACGGCCCCGCTGCTGATAATGAAGGGGGGGCTGCAGCAATGATCTCAACAGGATGTTGGGAGGGGGCCGGGGGGGGCAGGAGGAGAGGAAATAAGAGCAGATACTGTTAAATCTATTCATGATTCATTTTCTTGCCGCAGCTCAAAGCTCTCCTCCCTTCCTCGATGTCCCTCTCCCTTTTTATTCTGCCACCCCCGTTCCCGTTTTTCCACTGCTTTTCGTTTCCCTTCACTCATTTCTATCCTCTGTTTTCCTGCTTTCATTCCTTCTTTCAGGTTTTATCTTGTTTTCTTATGACCCATCCTTCCTGTTTACCCTCTCCCCCCTTTGACCCCTTCATCTCTGGCTTTCCTCTCCTCCTTTACTTGCTTTCCTTTCAGAGTTCCTTTTTGTGTTTCCGTTAGTGACGTTGCTCTTTTCTTTTTGTTTCTGTCCTTTTATAAAAATGATTGCAGCTAATGAATCCATCAGTACTTTTCCAACTTTCTCCTTAATTTCATTTTTTTCTTTGCAACTACAGATCTATTCCGCTGGTCTCTTAATAATTCTTTAATATCTTTCATTTGCTTTTTATGATTCCAGTTTTCCTTTAATCTAGTTCTTCACTTTTTCGCTCTTAAATGTGCCTCCTCCTCTCCCATATATCTTTGAAAATTCTCCTTCTACTTCATTTTTCATCACCCCCCCCTCCTGACTGGCCCTTCTTCCCTTCACCTTCCTCTTTCCTCCTCCTCCTCCTCAGAGGTGATGCCAGCAGCCCCATGACTGATACTCAGGGACAGCCTCCCTCCCTCCATTCTCCTTTATCTGGTCACTTCCTGCAGAGTCCGTTTTTCTTTTGAGATCAAAGTAAAACTTTATCGTTTAGTTTGCTACTAAACAACAATTCCAGCACCAAACTCCAGTTGGTGCATGGACCCTTTTGCGTGGAGGCTCCAGAGCCACATGTGGCTCTGTTACCCCTCCATAGTGGCTCTCTGGCTAAAATGAAAAGGATTTCAGCCCAAACTTCAAAAAAATGACTTAATTTCGATTTATTAAGGTTTTTACATTAATGTGCTCTTAGAACAGTAAGATATACTGTAAGTTTTTACAGTCCATGCTGACACGTCACTTCCTCCAGAATGCACACATTTCAAATACTATCAAAACTCTATACTACAAACTCTACTGTAATATCATTTCAAATACTATAAAACTTCAGTAAAAAGCTTGATCTTCTCTGATCACTGAGTTTAAATCATCAAAGTTATTAGCTTTACAGAAGGCAGTTGCTCATCAACTTATATTTTAGTATATTCTATTTCTGTTAAATCCTGAACCAATTAAGTCATGTTCAGGTTCAAATCCATAGTAAGTAGGGAAAAGAAGGTCAGCGTTAAGAAATAACAGGAGAAAATGTCACGTTTGGCTTTAGTTGTTGCGTGCTCTTGGCGGGCGCTGCAGTGCATAGTGACTGTGAGAAATGAGGAAACTAGACAGTGTAGTTTTTGTGGACGTCCGACAGGCACTTATGCATCATGTTCACACCCTGTGCATGCAGTGTTTGTGTGCGGTCAGTAAAACGTACTTACATCTAGTAATAGCTTGAGTGTGACAGCATTACCCGTCGATCTTAAGGGCGTTTCACTTACATCAGTCTGACAGATACTTCACAATACATTTACCGCACGCACGTCAATCAAAGGTTTCATTTTCATGACGCTTCATGACATAAAGGTCAGTTCCTGAACGGTTCACATGAAAAAGGGAAAAGTTCTCAGTTTAGGATATTTGGTGAAATTTTTGTGAAATTTCGGTCATGAGTCACCAAAAAGGCCCACTCAAACAAATTCTAGAAAAAGATTCTGAAAAAACTCCTCAGTCAACACATTAGAATAAATGCTCCTAGTATTTAATCTGAATCAACTCGGTGTTTTTAATTCCAGGAACACAAACACGGTTTCCAAGAAAAGTGCCGATTCATGTTTCAGCTTCAGAGCTGCCAGCACTGAAGCAGCATTCACTCCATCGACAGAAATCCATTGTTTGGTGTCTCGAAGTTACTATACAAGGTAAAGCTATAATGATGTTACCAAAGACGACTTGAAACAACAAAGCGCTTTTTGAAGGTGATTGCCAAGAACTCATGGGGAATCCTGGAAAATATTCCCCGCCAGTCCAGTCCAACAATCCGACTCCAGTTTTGCATGACAGAGAGCCGCCTTAAAAGAGATGCAGTTCAACTAGGTAATGGTTCTGCCTTCCTGTGCACACGTCTATCAGCTGGAACGGGTTCAATGCCTCTGTGCACCCCCCATTACCACCTCCACATCTCTCTGCCTCCATGCCTGTCTGTCTGTCTGTCTGTCTGTCTGTCTGTCTGTCTGTCTGTCTGTCTGTCTGTCTGTCTGTGTGACTGTGTGACTGTGTGACTGTCTTGCTTTGCCGATGACGGCGACAGCTATTTCTGACCAGCAGTCTTTGGCTTCCCAGAACAAACATTGCTCAGGATGCATTACATCTTAAGAACATCTCATTTCTGAAAGGATGTGTGAAAACGTCCTTTCATCAACGCTAAAAGCTGGTAGTTGATACAAAGAGAGAAATGAGTTTTACGCTGCTGCTTAAAACAACCACACTCTGTGGATAAAAGTTATTTCTGTCAGTTATGAGTTTGTCATTAAAAGCTTCATTAAATACACTTTCTCATGTGGATATTACTAGAATAGCGGATAACAAACGAGCTGAGCCTCTTTATTAAACCTACGGGCCAGCCATTCACTATCTTTATTTAACGTGGGATATTTCAATTAAATCCATCTTTTTATCAAATCTGCAATAAAAGAGCAAAACTTTTAAGAATTTGTGTCGACTCTGTTTAGGAGTGTGGGGTCCATCCCAATCCTCCACAGGTTAAAACATGTGGTCACTCACTAAGAGAAACATCAGACAAAGGTTTAGGAGGACTCAAGCAGGGAGGAAACACCGTCTTCACACAGAAAAAAATAAAAATCAGTGATGCTTCCATATGCGTCATTTGGCAAAAAATATAATGTATCAATGCAAAAGTAAATGAGAAAGAAGACAAGAAAGAAAGCTGACAGATGCCCAGTACACTCCTCAGTGGTACTCCATTGTTGTTTTTCATAATTACTTTCCAATAAATTAATAAATCCCAGAAAAACACACATAGAATGATATAAATGTTCAAAAGAAGTTCTGTCGGAATGCTGCATGATACTTATTACTTGTGTTTCGTCTCACACACACGGCTGCTTCTGACCATGAAGATTCAAAACTTTCTGCTCTTTTTTTTAAAAAAAGATCAAACATTCTAACTTAATGCAACTGATTAGCTCCCAAATGCACAATATTATTTATCTTTGACGGTCAAAGACAAAACCACAAACAGAAACTGGACACATCAAACCTTTTTAGAAAAATAAGGAACTAATTAAGTCTATTAGTGAAGATAGAAGCTTCTTTCCTCAGCCTTCTAAGACCCACTCGGATGAAAATGGCTTCTTGGTATTTTTAACAGGTCCTTGTGGCATTTTTTTCTGACAATAAAGGACATATATAAAGAAAATTTAGCTAAAAGTTGCATTTCTGGGTTTTTCTTTATTCAAATCCTTGTGTATCAGGAGCAGATGAAAAAAAAAAGCGTTTTGAAAAAGATGGTGTTTGTGACGTGAGCTGGGCCACAAGCTCCCAGCTCTGAACTCTCAGCAAAGGGTTGGGGGCGAGGCTAATGGTCCCGCCCACAATCAGAGGTGAATTTCTAATCAACTCCTGCCGCTCTGCAGAAACTATGTCCAAGAAAACCACAGTTTTTTTTTTTATTTTTGGCAAAAAAAACGACATCACAATTAAAAGACCACTTAGAAAGCTTTGAAAATAGATCCAAAGATGATGGGAACGGGTCTGAAATAATGAACAGAAGCGACATACAAACACATGACAAACCTTTTCTTTCTTACCTGTTTGTGCATCTCGATGTTGAGGCCGTAGGACATTTCATAGTACTGCAGAGACAAAAACAAATGACAGAGCATGGTTGGCATTTTGTTCCCGGCACACATTAACATTCCCTCTTACACAATATCCCCCACCGAACATCTGTTGCTCCGCATCGCCACATATGCTGCTGTTCATCATTGTTGTAATGGAAGAGAAGAATGAAAAGAGGGAAGAGAGCGTGTGTGACAGTAATGAGGTCTTTATAGCTCGGTGAAAGTTCGATGGCATCACTGTCTCGGTGTGTGTACGTGCGAGCCAGGTTTTGCGTCAGCATTTATGTGTGCGTCCAACATAAAAACAGTCATTTCTGGTGTTTTTTCTGCAGGAGGACGTAGGCGTGCCACCGAACGCAACAGGTTCCTGCTCAGAATGTTTGTGACTAAAAAACTTTTGGCACACCTGCATCATTGAAATGAAGCGTGGGATATTTTTAGCGTAATTCAAACTGTCAGCGTCGCTGCAGCGCTTTCAGACCAACCCAACCACATGGGGGGGGTTGTATTGTGACCACACAAACATCTGCATTGGGTTCCTATCTTCTTAGGAGGGAATAATGAACACCAAACAGGACTCCTTTTTCATTTAAGCAGCCCGATGAAATGCGGCGTGTGACAATAATCTGTCAGCTCCACAGCTCAAACAGCTGCAGAAGTGGGTCACAGAAAGCAGCAAAACCTTATTTATCTGTGTTTGAATTTCCCTCTGCTATCAGGAAATATATACTCTTCAGTTCTGATGTAACTGACAAGCACCACTAACGCTAATCTCCTTAGCAGCCCTTGTCTTTGATTTAGACCTAAAGCCCCTGACCACAATCCAAGCAGATTAGTCTGAGCTGTGGCCACAAACACAGAAATCCAAGCCTCGCAAAAGCAACCGTCGTCAAAGCAGAAAGAGGCAAAACATTCCTTTAAAAACCCACTTCCATGAAAATGTTTCTGATGATGGACGATATATAAAAGCAAATTAAGCTAAAACAGCATTTCTGAGTATTTCTTTATTCAAATCGTTGTGAATCAAGAGCAGATGAAAAGGTGCACTTGGAAAAAGATGGTATTTGTGATCGTATTTATATGCTCCACACCATTCTGATGCATCCACTGGGAACGCTTTGAAAAGAGATCCAAGGATGATCGCACTGAGTCTTTAAGTCAGAGCTAACATTGTTAGCATGCTTCTAATGACTCAGTTGTCAATAAATGATCACGTATAAATTTAGACATACATTTGACCTATTTGATCTATTCTGCTGAGTTTATATAACAAAAGGAAATGGATGATTTTCACTTTTAAAGTTTAAAGTATTTTTAAACTTGTCCTGTGCAGCAACCAGATGAGAGCTGAGGGCCTCTAATATTGGACATATTTAACTGCTACAATGGGGGGGTTATTAACCTCTGGAAGAATGAGGGGTATCTTTGTACAAACCTCTTAAGGATAAACTTAAAATGGAAAAAGAACATGTACTGTAATGTGAAAAAGACAAAAAAAAAAATCGGTTGTGAACTTTGGGTCAGAGGTATGAAGCGTCTGGAATGCTGATGACACCACTTTACTGCATTTACAGACCAATCAAGAGCAAAGAAATAATCAGCAGACTGATTAGCATAGAAATGATCTCAGGTTTGCTCCAAACCAAACTATGTTTTCACACATAACATGTGGATAAGGCAGAGATAAAGAGACTCACTTTACATTCAAGCACGTCACACTGCTGGAATATATCTGTGTTTGTGCACCTGAATGTGTCAGCGCACATTAAACTGCCTGCTCGCTAAAGGCTTTGTGCATCCATGTGCTTCCTAAATGAGTGGGGGTCTCTTCCGCTCCCAGGGTGCATCAGTGATGTTCCAGGAGGCGAGCGGCGCACAGACATTCGTCATGGTGACAAAGACGTCCTCTGCCTCTGGACGGGCGACGCTCTGACGGATGTGAGGGAGACGTGGCTCTCCCTTCCTCGCTGTCTTCTCACTCATTTTCACTGGAGCGCTGTCCTCTCTCTCCATTTATTCTTTACCTCGTTCAGCCCTCACCACCACACACACACCTCTATCTCTACCTCACAGTGGCTGTCAGCTTGCTTCTTCCAACCCCTCCAGTCATTCCTTCCATTCTTCTGACCTATGAACTCTTTTTCTGTCACTTTTACTCTGCTTTATGGTTTTTACAGGCATTTATGTTTCAGTATGCCGCACTCTAGTTATTCCCTTGTGTTCTTCCTTTGTGGAAGGCCCGTTTGGAATATCTAAAGGTTTTATCAATGAAATACGGAAGAAATTGTCGAGGCATTGTGTTTCAGACAGAAGAAAAAAAAAAGACGCTGGAGAAGTTGAGAAAACAGTCAATTGCCATCATTTAGCGTATTTTTTGGAGTATAAGTCACATTTCTTTTCATAGTTTGCCTGGGGTTGTGACTTCTATGTGATTTAGTTTCTTTTACATAAGCAGGCTCATATTTTTGTTGTTTTTCTACTGCTAGAGGACAATATAGGGGCTTCTTCTTTTATTTTTGTTTTTATCTTTTTCTTCCTCAGACTAATGTGAGGAGGGAAACTGGGTAACAGAGAGACAGAAGTACCGCTGAAAGCGCCGTAATTCAGACACGGTAGAATCTCTGAATGATGTCATGAACCAACACATGGAGACGTGTTTACCGACGTTTCTGTAGAGCTGTTCAAAATGAATCTCTCAACATCATCCGTATCATCCGTGCATTGTAATTGAGATATACAGACAGTGTTTTTACGTAGTGATGAGGTTAACAACTTGAGGCTGTAGCTCCTCCCACACACTGCGATATTATTGGACAAACATCCAGCAGCACATGTTTTTACGTGTTCAGAGAGGCGGTGGGAAAAAATTTGATGTGGGAATCGCGTTCGGTGTGAACGTAGCCTTATGCCTGGCTTGGCAAAGTTGTTCCTTCCAAAATTACTCGAATTACTCCAGTACAACTTAGGGTATACATGATTTTTTTCTTCTTTATTACGCATTTCTTGGTGACTTGTAGCTCAGAAAATAAGGTTAGTCTTGGAGGAGGAGGATTAATAAAGTTTTACTTGTGCAATCGTTTGTACCTTTAACTAAAATAAGTAAAGTAAAAAAAAACAAAACTGGGTCAGTCTACCAAAGAGTACCCGCTCATTTCCAGGAGGCTTGACAGAAACAGAGTGACACGGTTATGGCAGAGAGAGGAGGCTGCAGCGCAGTGTGTGTGTGTGGAGACAACAATAAATGCTGCTTTCTTTAAACCATGACCTTAATCTAGTTGTTTGTGCTCTGCTGTGACCAAATGCTACAAAAAAAGGAGTCCTCCTGCTGTCAGGCGCCTGTCTTCACCATCTTCATCTTTATTGCCATTTCTGTGCGTTTTTGTTTTACTCATTTGCTGCTTTTTTTTTTGCTTCCTAGTTTCATTCCGGTCATTTCCATCTTTTCTGTGGTTTTACTTTGTTTTTGCCATTTAGTACCCTGCCCCTCCTCCCCTCCACATGAAGAGCAGTATCGATGCTCTCCACCTTCTTGCACCTGTCAGGCTCACCTTTCTTTTATTTCTCATCTCTCTTGTAACCAGATAAAAAATGTTTTCATGCTGACACAGACATATGCAATCTAAGAATCTCTTTCACATGGAAAACTGCACACATGCTTCAGTCAAGCAGACAAACAAGTGAAAACACACACGTGCATTAGCAGCACACAACAGAGACACTACTTGACTAGCCCTTTGTGCTTCCAGCTCTGCCTTTCCTCCTGCGCTCTCCACATGAAAGACGAGTGACATCTCTCTTTGTTCTGCCTCTTCCTTTCTCTCAGCCTCTCCTCACCTCTCCATCACTGCTCGGCCCTCCTCATCTTTTCAACTCCGGGTCCTGTTCATCTCTCATTAATTCTCCCCTATGTTACTGAAATCAGCCCTTCCACCTTCCACTCATTACTCAGCCTCTCCCTCTACTCCTCTTTCGTTCTTGTCTCTTTCACATCCTCTCCTTAGGTTGTGGCTCCTTTTTTTATCTTGCAGCGCCAACAGCAGATTGACTCTGAGGAAGCTCCAGTCTAGAAGCACAATTTTTAAGGTATAGATGCTTAACACAGCAGCTGCTGAATCAACACATTGATACAAATTACTTTTTATTACAGATGAATGCAACTATAGGGGAAAACAAGCTAAACTCTGAGGGAAGAAATAGTTGATGGAATAGCTGGATCAGACAGGAGAACAACTTTCATCCTCATCACAAAGGATTCATTGTCCCCCTGATGATGGGAAGCCAATGATCACAGACACGGAAACGGTCCTGAAATGTTTGTTCATAGGAGAACTGAAGGGAAATCAAATAGGAAACAGTTAACAAACACGCTCCACTTTAGAACAGAACAAATGAAGAATGGCTCACCATGTTCTGTTGAAAAACAGAGCAAAATGACAAAAAGCATCCCTTAAAAATAAATAGACGTCTTTTACAGACACCCAAGGTGCCCCCAAAACAACGTTTTCCTTCAAAAATCCACATTCTTTGGCAAAGAAGCCTGCTTTTCTATTAAAGAAATGCAACGAAGGCAGAAGAGCCAGTAGAAGAGCAAAAGGTAACAAAGGAGAGGGCTGCTGAGCATTTCAAACAAACAAAACACCTTTTACAGCTCCTTTTGGGTTCATATAAAAAAGGAAATGTAAAATCTAGTCCAAACAGCATTCCAGATTGTAGGAATTTACACCATTCTTGACCAACTGATTTGATTTTGTTCTGAAAATCAGTTGACAAACGATGAATTGGTATGTAATAAGGGACAAAAGTTAAATTAATAAAGGAAAAGCATTCATGGTTTGTTCATTAGTGCATGTGAAGGAAGCAGGGTGCCGTGCAGCATGTCAGCTGATGGCTGTGTGCTTCAGCACTTGGCAGAACACACAGAGAAGACAGACGTGCCAGTTTTTCCACAGAGGTTACAGAGCACTAACTGCAGGGTCAGACAGCATCAGACTGATGATTCTGAGAGCGGCTCAGTCCACCGAAGATGGTTCACCATTTCTGTGTCTTTTTATGACAAGAAAAACAATTACAAAGGGGAAAATCTATATTTTCATGATGGATTTTAACATTTTAAGTTGTTAAAAAATTGAGAAATAAATTAACTGCAGGGCATAAAAACAAACAAAGAGCTGTAAGTGTAATAATATCAAGAGCAACGAAGACGTCACTGTAAAACATCATGAACATCTCTATTCTGCAAAATGATGCACTTACAGTTCAATGTTATGTGTATTTATTCATATTTAAAAATCTTATAGATCCATTGTTTTCTTCTATCTAAAATGGCCTGTAAGTGCATACGGTTCTGATCCGGTTCTACCAGCTCACCGATAGATCTGGCAGGTGTGAGTGATTTATAAACTAAGCACAGCAAAGTTGATCAAGTTGTGGCTTTCTGGTGAGCTCTGAATCTTTCCTAACTTTTGCTCTGTATTTTTCCAAAAATCAGCTCTTCTGTTCCCTTTTCAGAAACAATAAGTTAACTCAGTAACAGGTTTGACTGCATCCAAAAGTTTTGCTCTGAGCAGCAGCAGAGTTTAATGTTGACACTTCCATAAAGCTGAGAGTCGTCTGCATATCTGAGGTATAAAATATTTCAAGTTTTTATTGTCTGATCCGACAAGTACAGGCAGAAGTCCAGCAGAAGTCCAGGGATTTGTGCATCTCCCATATGATCACATTCAATGAATGAAATAACAGGGATGCTACAGGAGGTTCTTCACTAATGTTTACCTTAAAGAATTGTCATTATATAACATCTAATCCAAATAAAATGTGAAAGAGGTTACTACTGTAAATATGTAAAGATGCTTTTAAAATGCAGTGATGACACGATAGACGTAAAAACGTAAACATTTGAACCGGTGGTTTTGTTCCTGTTTGCACCAAAGCCTGATGCTCCTAAAGAAAAGTAAAACATTTCTAAAAATGGAAAAAAAAGCTAGGAAATGCTTTTGTTATTCAAGTCCAGTAGGAACATGAGTGGAGATTATTAAAAAACAAAAAAGAAAATCACAATTGCTGCTGTTTGAAAATGTTCTTTTACTTCTTCATGAGAAACTGCATTAAAAAACTAGTTTTTTAATTAAGTTTCTTGTGTTATCAATGAAACAATCATGCAGAACTCTGCTTGTGAGGGTTGTGGCTGTGAGTTCCAGCATCAGAACGCTGGGTAAAGTCTAGCATGGGGGGGTCATGAAGAGTCTTTTATCAGGAACACCCAGCCAGAGGGCAGAGGGGCCTCAAAGGGGAAGAACCTCCTTCTGTCATTTCAGTGAGAAGTTTAACTTTTAGCTCAAACTTTTAGCTTTTCTACGAAGCCTCTATAAACCCAGCAAGTTTTGATTTACTTTTGAGTACAATCTGCATAACCTTTGTGAACCAAACACAAAACAAACATTTACTTGTGGGAGTTTAATACAAGAAAATCATGCAAAATCCATCCAACTCTCACATAATTTTTGCAAATAAGTGCAAATCTCCTCCTGACTTCTGTAATTCGGTTCATCTAACAAAATAAAACCTTTCTTTTCAGTCCATACCAGTCATTCTTACTATTCTCATACATTTTCATTGAAAACCATGCTTATAAAAAGGAGGGCAAGCATCCATCCATCACCTTTTCTAGATCTGCAAACATCCTCAAACATTTGTTTCTCTGGAGCCCCAAAAATCTCTTCTGAACAAGATTCATTTATTTTTGACTGAAAACCAGGCAGTCAGAGAGAATCAGTGCAAACCTAAAGAAGAGAACCTGTGCTTGGTAACACTTCACTTCTCTGCCTCCCCTAAGATTAAACAAATATTCCCAGACTTTTTTCTTTTTTTAGATTTTTTTTTTTTGCTTTATGCAAATGAGCAAAAATCTTGTGCAAGCAATAAGCTTTCCTACATTTACACAGATTGTTTTAATTTACCAAACTTTGCCTAAAATAGAGTCAAAGAGAATTCAATCAGACTAGATGCAAAATAAGGTTATTTGTTAATCAACATTCCGCAGGTTCCAGTCTGTCATCTTCACCACAGATACACATGGAGTTGATTTAGTTCTAGAAATTAAAAAATACTAAAGACAAACAAGAGAGATATACATCTATACGTGGATATTCAAACTTAGAATGATTAGTCTGAATTTGTTCGAGAAAACAAAAACTAAAAGATACAGATAAATACACATGTACACATGTAAACTTTTTCAATAAAGAAATAATCAGAAATGCCATTTTAATGTCATTGTTCTTCATGTCCTCCAACATCAGAAAGATGCTACAAAACATGTTAAAAAACACATTTTCATTGGAGTGGGTCTTTAAAACTTTGAAAGTCCAAATGAATGAAGTGATTGCTCCACTGGTTCCCTGAACGCCACTCAGAACATGACGTGCAGAACCACAAACATCTCTTGCTGAAAAGGACTAAACACATTCTTGCGTCACTCTTGGCGTTTCGTGAAATCTCTTCCGTGCTCTGTGTCTCGTCTGGTGTTTCTTTCTTCCCTTCCACTTTTTCATTCTGCAGGGAGTTTTTTTTTTCATTCCCCCCTCCCTCGTGGACTTGGATGTAAGACAGCAGAGCCAGACTCCCCCTCTTTCCATCTCCTCCATGCATTCCAAAAGGAATTCTGGCAGACTTTAAAATAAGCTTTAGGAAGTGGGTCTAATCCAAGGTGATTTCTCTAAATGGGACATTTTTGTGTGTGTGTTTCTCCTCTTCCATGCATGTGTGTCGCTGCGATGTGTGCATGAGTTCCCCCCAGTGTGTGTGAGTGGGTGATAATAAAGCTCAACAAAAAAAGTGCTCATAGATGTCTCTCGGGTGAAGTTTCCTCTTTCATCTGCCTAAAAACACACACACACACACACACACAAATACTTTGGCACAGTTTTACACTCTGGTCCAAATTAGCGTGTGCTGGCAAATCCTAAATAGCACCGACGGGAGTGTCCGGTTCTGCTGGCGACGTTCCCGAGGTGCATCGATCAGCAGGCCGAGGTGCAATCAGCTCATTTGAAGAATGACCACAGCAGTCTATCATCAGCAGTTCAGCACAACCGGCAGAGCGGGTATTAATCGAGGGGGGGTCATTTACAAACAGGCCGACCTCATTACTACAACCCACCAAAAGAGCTTGATTTGAGGTTCATTTCTAAAACGTGAGAAGTGGCTGAGAATTCAGACTTCTTTGATAAGCATTGCTACACTTCAGTGATTAGCTCTGTTTTGGTTTCTGTCCAGATTCAACATATTTATCCAGATAATTCCCCTGCAGATTTAATTAGTTAGATATAATGTGTTTAAAATAAATTAAAATCAAAGAAACATTTCGTCACAACACATTTTTGGATCCCTTAAAAAAAAATACAAACTGAGACCATTTTCTGCAGGTGGGGAGAATATTAGATCAACCTGCAATCAATTACAAATTGATTATAGTTTGCTTGTAACTTTTAAATTATTTACTTCTTGAAATTTTCTGTCTGAAAGAAGCAAAAGAAGACCAAGACGCAAAATTACCATTTTCTATTTGACTCTCTTCTTTCTGTCACTCCAGCAATAATGAGCTCAAACACTCAAAAAAAAAAAAGTTGAAGGAAAAATATGTCCTTAAAACATCACCATGTTTGAAATACTGCTGCTATGAAGAATGGATTTAAAGCCTTTAGTAAGTAACTGCTTCTGCAGACCTGCTCCTCTTGCAACCAGTTACATCAGCAACTGGACATTGCTGCATTTGAATTTGGGGGATTTTACATCTTGTTATAAGTGAAAATATCTGCCAATGGAAATAGTAGAATTTGTCTTTCTATGAGATTTCTTTAAAAAGAAAAAAAGCTAGGATGCCCTTTTAGGAATTTAAACTTAAAATTTGCAGAAAATACTCTTATTTAGGCATTTGTGCTATAAGTCAATCATTGGTTCTTAAAATAACGTTATTTAGAACATTATTTAAAAAAAAAGTTTTGGGCTTAGAAGCACACTGCAAAAACTGAATATTACGAAAAGATAAAAGACCCTTCTGCTTAAAGAAAAAATGTTTTATTTTCTGTCTTGCAGGAAAAATAATCTTATTAAGAAAGTTTTTTAATAGCAAAATAATGTCAGTTTAAGAAAATATGTCTTAGTGAGCAGAATGTTTTTCTAAAGTAAAAATTATTGGTAAGAACATCGGCAGATTTCTTGGTTATTTAAATATGTATATATACATTTTAAGAATTGTTGACTTATTTCTAGTGGGTGGAATCTCCATTTCAAGCAGTTTTATTATCGTTATAAATATTAAAATAGCATTTCCTCTAGCTGAGCTGCTTTTAAAAATATTGCTTTTTTATTTCTGCAATGCTTAAAGAAGCTTCTATTGTTGATTTCTAAATCTTTTCCATATTTATGCTAATATTGACTCAAGGGGGTAAGTATGTGGGGTGAGGGGTTAGATGCCCACCTTGCTGATCCATAGCTCTGCCCTTGCACTGTTGGTTTACATACACATTTTCCCCCAAACCTATCTTATATAAACATAATCTTCTTAAAATGAGACTAAAATGCCACATTTTCACGTAAATGTAAGAATAAAAATTATTTTTAAATGTATGTTTAGGTTCAAACTTCAGTGCTTAAACTGCATTTGTTGTTCATACATATTATTTCTGTACAGAGTCAAATAAAATGTTCTGGTGTCTTTAACTGAAGCAAGGTCATTTGTTTATACAACAACATTATACCAAAAAAACAAAACTTTTGTCTAAAAATAAAAATAAAAACTTGCATCCTCAGAGTTCTTCCTTAAAATAAAAAGGTTTTCAAGATCAAACGACTCAACATGATATTTGAGATTTATTGTCTTATAAGTGGTTTCATCTTACTAAAAAGTTATTAGTAAGTTAGTTCTGCCTTAAAAACTAAACAAAATCTGTGCTGATATTTGTGGTTTTAGCATCGTAGGACTCAGTGCATCTTAAGAATAAACTGCTTTCCCTCCTCCTGACAGGTCAGTGGGTTCAGATTCTGAAAACAGGCTCAGTTCTTCACTACATTTGTTCATCTTAAATCCTCCGTCCTCTAATGGAGGCTGAGCAGCGTTTAGCTTGACAAAGAAGACACACCTCCTCAAATCTTGACCTGCTGCCTCACATCCTGTTTGTGTCCATCACACTCAAAAGTACGTTTCTCTTTCTTCTATTTTTTTCTTTCCCCTCCCTCACTCTTATTCCATGTTTATTTTTTATCTGTTTTCTGTGATGCACCTCCTCTTGAATATGTCTTTAAGCTGTGGTTTTTCCTCCTCCCCTCACCGCAGACACCTCCTTCTCCAGCAGACTAATGTTGAGGAGAGCCCGGAGTGTCAGCCTGAATCAGCCTGGAGAGCAGCAGGAGGCTGAGGCTGCGTTAAGCAGACACACATCATGGTTGTTAAAAAGGCTGCAGAAGCAACCACCTCCAACACACACACAGTCCTGTTGTTCTAATCAAACATCTTAAACACAAAGATACAAAACACACATACATTCATCTTACAAATAATAGGACTTTGGATTATGTCGGAAAAAGTCAGGCTTTGTGTTTACGATGCAGCTAAAACCAATCTCTGAACAAACCAACATTTGATTGGTTTTGTTTGCAACAAAAAAGCAACAACCATCTCCGGAAGTCAAAAAAGACAGCGATCCGACACAAAACAAACAACAGAAAAGAGGAACAGTTTTAAAGAACATTTCTGACTATCAGTGAAGCCACTGCTCTGCAGAAAGAAGTGAGAAGGACGTCGAACAGGAGGGTAGAAGGCTGCTGTACGCATCATGTGTCCCTCATCAGCCTTCATCACAGCTGCTCTTTAGGGTGGATACGGCTGTCTGCAGGTAAAAATGGTCAAACCTTTACGAGGAACGCAGGTAGCCTCCACGAAATTTAAGATAATAGACCTCCTGGTGAACCCGCAGAACAACATGTTTGTGCACATTTTCTTCTCCTGCTGCAGGCAACAGGTCGTGCTGTACACAACAAACACATGAGGGGAAGTAAGGGGGAAGTAGGTGAATTAAAAATCTCAAAAAAAGTATTTTAGAACCACAAACAGATGGACACAGGGCCTATAGTTTGGAGGCCATTTAATGGCAAAGTTTGAAAATTTCCACATTTTCCCACAAAATGGGAAAAGAGAACTTTTGTCCAAGCAATCTTAACGAAGCTTCACACACACTCACTACCAGGTTAAGTCTACAGCCAACGTTTCTGTGACCTCGCTAACAAGCTGCCATCTTGAATTTTCCACAAAAATCACCTTTAGTACAAGTTTAAACTCGGATCTGTGGTGTCCTAACTCCTCGAGCATCTTTGGGAAGCCACTTGGGACAATAATGTTGGTTTTGAAGTTTGTAGATTTTGTCGGGTCAAAGCTGTAGCGAGGGCGGCGGCGGCATGTAGAGGCAAGGGCGGTGGGGCGTAGAAGATCCAACGCCGCTCGCAGCTTTCTTATTTTTGTATTTGCAAACAGAAAAAGCTCAAGACTGGCTTCTGTTTACTCTCTGTAAAGATCTTCATCAAGCAGCAGAGTAAGCCCTCTCCTGACAGAGTCGTGTTTGCACTGTGTGAATGTGTGTAACCAGGCCCCCTCATTAGCCACAGCCACAATGCAATCTTATTTAAAAATACACAGTGGAATTTCAGGAGAGCAGTGAAATCTGAGAGCCATGAATTATAAATACAACAGTCTGAGGAGCGCGTGACGCCCACAGACGACACGGGACTTCATGTGTGTTTGTAGCCACAAAATAAAGAGGAGCTGCGCCTCTAATCTTAACACATGAACAGATATTAGCCAGCCTCGTCCTACAGCCAACACAAGAATCCATCCAAAACGCCACAGAAACTGGCTCTGCCAATAAGCCAAGTCACAACAATCAGACCTGGCAGGCCCGCTTTTCCACAGCAACACTTTGCAGACAGAAGCCATCCGAGAGGGCTGCGGTATCATCTAGTCAACCGTGTAATGTGTGGAATTCTAGTCGCCAAGCGTAGAACAAAAAAAGTACAAAGAAAAATTTCAGTAACAATGGGTGACAATAAAACATCTATTAGCAGGATTAATGCAGCAAAAAATAAAGAGAACACTATTAAATTTAATGTCGGACACAATTTCCTGTTTCATTTTTCCATTTTTATGTATTTTTGCTTTCATTTATAGCATATACTTTTCTAACATAGTTCGGTCCTATTTGTTGTTTACGATTCACCTCAGTTCTATTCATTATAGTTTATAACTAATAAAAACTCAAAATCTAGAATATTGTCAACATATTTCAAACTCACAGTGTCACATTCAAGTGAATTAACTGAAAAAAAGGTTTCCTGAGCTTTGAAATGCTCTCAGTGTGGACGCTACACAATCATGGGAAGACTGCTGACATGGCAGACATCCAGAAGAGAGTCATCCACACCCTTCATAAGGAAGACAGGCCACAAAAGGTCGTGCAGAAGCTGGCTGCTCACAGAGTGCTGCGTCTCGGCACTTGCTAAAGGCAGGTAGCTGCTTTATTTATATTTTTTAAGCTCTGTTTTCCATGGAGTGGAAGGAGAAGTGTGACCTGGCTGAACTTTTTGAACTCTGACAAAGATATTAATGAAAAAAGTCTTTCTATGTTAAATAATGTTAATAAAGAAAATAGTGAGTATTCTTCTGTGTGTGCGTGCGTGCATGTGCATGTGTTGGGGGGGTACTGTTTAGCTGTGTTCAGAATGACATTGGACTTCTGCAACAAGTTGCTTGGCAAAGTGAGGCCATTTATCACCGAGACAAACACTGCAATGCAGTCATGGGACGCCGAGAGTCCAGCACCTGATCGGAACCAGCTGCCGGCTCACCGCATAACCGCATGCAAGCACCACAACCGCACAGACACAACCTATGGAAGCCAACATCCATAATTCCACTTAAATGTGACAGAATACAAAATCCAATATTTATTTCTAAAGTTTATGGATCAATATTTCTTTAAAGTAATTTCTGCTCACAGCTTGTCTGTTTGCTTTATGTAAAAATATAATATCTTAATAATAAACATTTAACCATTTTCTAACCAAACAACATAGACTTTTATATTAAAATATTAAATTAAAGTTACATTTCTGAAAATGTCTTTATTCAAATTGTTGTAGCCGTAGGTTTGATGTAGCTGCTACAATCGGCAGGCCTCCCAACCCCGCTCCAGTTTGATGCATCTAGAAAAAAAAGATCCATATACGTCTGTGTTTTCCTCGTCTGAGCTGACGTGTAGCTGAAAACTCTACGACTGGATAGTTCCAATATTGCTCTTTATTTATTTTGGACCGGTAATGTTAGCTGGGTGTGTGACGATCTGTAAGCTAGTGAGAAAAAGTGTAATCAAAGGTATAATGGGAAATGAAAGCAGGCTTACTCTGCACAATAATCCCGCCCACAACTCAGAGGTAATTTGCTAATGAACTGCTGCCGCTCTGTAGAAACTATGTCCTAGATCATCATAATGAAAAGATCAAAAGATAATCGGAGTGAGACTCTAAACAAATATCTTCTGTTGGAAAATATTGCCAAGTAACTTCCAGTGGAAAAGGTGAAGAAACGTCATCAACCAACCAGGTGAGGTCCTATAACACCTACCTTTTCCACTTTCTTCTTTTGCTTCATGTCATTTAGATTTCTGGAAAGTATTTTTCTAAAAAATCCTTTTGATTTTTGGAATTGTGTTTAGTTTTGTTTTTGGAATTACATTTTGGTTTCTGGTATTCTGTTCTGATCTCTAAAATGTAATGTTGTTTTTTATTATTTGTTTTGCCATTGTTTTTAATTGCCAAAGTAATGATTTGTTGATGCGCTTTGTTGCTTCAGCACCAGTGCAAATATTTTGTCATAAGATAATAAACACATGCTTTTAACTCTTGCACATGTGGGTACTGAAGGCTATCAGAGCATTTCCCATCAGAGCGCTGCGTCGCTTCATCATCTTTGCTTTGGTGGCTGATGGTGTAGAAGGACCCATACTGAGCACGCCACGCTGCAGAAGTGCTTTTGTCAGCTGCAACATGGGTTCACTTGTGTAAAAACACTGCAGGGGCAGAAACTTCACCCTAAAAGACTAAATGATGATCATGCAGAACTGTGACCTGAAAAAATGTATATTTAGATATGTAAAAAATATCAGTTTAAAATCTGCTGCAATCAGCTGCAGATCCACCCCCCCACACGCACACTTTTTCAGATTCAGGTATTTTGAATAGTTAATGCTGATGAATGGAAGAGGCCTGAGTGGACGGGGGGCAGAGCCCCCGCCTGTGGAAACAGGCCTCAGTGTGGATGACAGGCCTAACAAGCTAAATATAGCCTTCTGGGTTATCTCCTCTGTGGGTGCAGAGAGTCCGTTGTTGCTGCACATTATTTACGTGTCTGTGCGTGCACGCTCGCTTTCATTTCACCCCGCCCCCACCCCAAACACACCACTATCTCTTTCTCTTTAGTGCACACAGTCCTTTTCCTCTAAATCAACCCTTCTCTCCATCCATTCGTCTTTCCTTTCTCTCCCAGCATCTCTCTGTTTGGTTTCTCCCTGTACAGCGCCATCACTCTCTGGTCTCTTTCATCCCTCCTTCCCTGAGTAGCTTCCCGGTATTTTTTTTCCCGTCTTGCACTCCACAGCCTCTTTTCTCTGCAGCTATCTTTCGCTCCCCCCCACCTCTCCTTTCTGAGTCATGCCTTTGAAGCAGCAGCCCCGCCGCCACGTTAGCCATCCACTACGCCACACTGATTTCCTGTTTAAACAATCCAGCCCGGGGGGTGCTAAACGTCTGCCATGCTAACCTACATGGGAGTCATCAGCATCTGCAGCTCCCTGCCCTCCTGCCATGAGGAGCTGCTCCAAACCCCGCCGCTGACCTTAAACGTACAGTATGCGGCGCCACTTCCCCCCTGCACGCTCACCGCTGCAGTGCTGCAGAGGTTACAACATCAAATATGCAAAATGTTCAATTAAATGTTGCATAATGCCCTCATCCGCAGCTGCGATGCTGGGAAGCCACTTCTCGTGGCGTGGAGGAGCAGGCAGAGGGTTCTCTGAGCTGAAGGTGGACGTTTGTCTGCGATCCATTCAGTCATCCTGCGAATCCACAGCTGAAATCAGGACACCTGAGGTCAGGTAATGAGTGGGCATGAACATGTGCTCGTCTCTTCCTGACCACTGCGTCTTCATTTGGACACGTGACGCTTTTTTTCCTACAGTGAGTCTCTGTTTTCATAGTAGCTCGGTCTTCAAAAGACCTTAACACCTTGATGACTAAATTTATTTCCAGATTTTTAAGAAAAGTCTTTCTAGAAACTATTTCTTTCATTATTTCATAATAAAATCAAATATACTCTGGTGTTCCATTGTTACGATTCCCAAATGACATTTAGACCAGGCTATGAGACCGGAGCTTCTTTTTAAGGTTTAATGGATCAGAACCAAGTATTCATTGGAACATGTCATTTTTGGTTGGGGTTGTGAGGAGCTGCAGGCTTTTGGGAGAGATTACAACAACGGGATGATGGGAAATGAAGACAGGCTTTCTTCAGTCCCGTCCACAACTCAGAAACCAGTTTTTGATGAACTCCTGCTGCTCTGCAGCAACTATGTCCATAAAAATGACGCAGGTTTGCTGATTTTGGTTAAAAACGGCACATTCGTAATTAAAAGACCACTGGGAACAATTTGAAAAGAGATCAAGATAATCAGAGTGGGACTTTAAATAGAGAGGAATCCTCTTAAACATCGACATGCTGAAATAAACTCACATTTTTGCTTCATTGAAAGAATTTAGTTTGAAATCAAGAATCCAAGATGCTAATTGTTTGGTGGACATCAGGGATGCTTTATGGAACCCCAGTCTTTACTTGTTCTTTTGTGTTCACTATGGAGTAAATTTGTGTATTTTTGCTGCATAGAAACAGCTCTGATCAGGAGTAACAGCTGGTGGTTTTCTTCTTTAGGGATTTAAGAAAGAATTTCTGTCATTTTGGTCTTTTTTCTTTTCATGGGGTTGAAATGAAATACATTTCTTAAGGATTAGCAGATGCAGCACAAGGACAGACTAGCAGGATTTAAGCAGATTAAATAAACAATAGTTAAAAAGGCAGGTAACATATGAATCTCAAGAAACATATATTTAACCAATCCAGCAACAGATATTCAAGTAAAAAAAACACTTTAAAAAATGACAGAAACCAATAACATCAAACACGGCCACAAACACTCTTCTCATCTGCAGTGAAATTTAATTTAGGTCTCCAACAAACCCTCCATGTTAATTATTTTGTTTTCTCACATAATAAATTCTTGTTGTGTGTTTTTAACACCACAATGCCCATCAGACGAAGCATTTTTTCTGTTGACCTCTTTGTTTTCCATTTGTCTCAAAGGCAGTGTTCCTGCTCATCTGTCTGCGTCTCCCTCTTTCTGGTTACCCATCTATGTGTCTATCTCGTTTACAGCCCTGATCCCGCCTGCTCTCCCAGGTTTATGAAATGCGAGCAGCTTAGCAGATGGTGCATATCGTATTCTGGTGGGCTCTGTGTGGGTTTTTGTGCCGCAGACGAAGGCTTACGATACATGTGAGCCTTTAGTCACAGAGACGCTCCGACACGGAGAGCTCAGGATGCTAACGCTGGAGCAGCAAAAACAAGGTGGAGCTTTGAAAACGCAGGAGCAAATGAAGAAGGTT
This sequence comes from Oryzias celebensis, assembly GCA_014656515.1. Taxonomy (NCBI): domain Eukaryota; kingdom Metazoa; phylum Chordata; class Actinopteri; order Beloniformes; family Adrianichthyidae; genus Oryzias; species Oryzias celebensis. The sequence goes on from BNCR01000004.1 coordinate 2,727,517, forward strand.
TGGGATCAGGTAAACATTGTGAAAGAGAAACTCATGGTAACAGTGGAATCTGCAGCCCTCCACAAAACTGACAGTCTTTCATTCAAGAGGGTTTTAGGAGAAAGACCTGACCACAAAATATTTCAAAATAAAACAAGGACAGCCAGACAGAGGAAAATGATCTTGTTGTATCTGCTCTTTACACACCAACACAAGATGACAACAAATACTGATAATAATAAATAAACAAGAACTCTTTCCAAATTCATGACTCCTTCCAGAATGATCCATCTATTTACAGCTGAGTTCCACACAGAAACTGTTTGTCACAGAGTTGCAACCGAATAAGGACTTTTGAAATAATACTTTCTCCTAATATTATCATCTTCTGGAATTTTTGTCCTAAAAGAGATTTTCAAAGAAATAGAGAAGTTTAAACGGAGGGCAAAGTATGCATCTTTGCAGATTCAAATATTTCCGTTTGGGGCAGAAATAGACGTGATAGAAATGCCAAACAGTAAAAATTCTAGTGCTGTGTTTCACTTTCACACTAAGCATTCACATTTAAGGTAAAATTCCACAAACTAAACCTTAGATCGCCGCATGCTCACTCTTTTATGGTACATTTAATCCCATAAAGCCAGTTCAGTCTGACAGCAGATTAGCAATCTTTGGCCAGATGTGATTCTGATTTAGATGAAGCTCTAAAACAACCAGAGCACATCACGAGAGCAGGTTTTTTAAATGAAAAATAACTTGAGCGCCTGAGGAGGACAGAAAGATCGATGCCAGATTCCCAAAGCTGATGATGGATTGATCTACAATGAGGTTATCTGGTCTGTAAATGTTTGGCTCTGGTTTTCCCTCGAAAGTATCAACAGGTGAAAATCAGGCTGGATTTACTGCATCCTAAAAGAACTGAATCTGGGATCCCGCACAGCTTCCCAAACACCACAGTGGGACTCACCATGATGTAGTGCCTCTGCATCTCCGTCTTCTCGCTGGCCAGCTTCTCACACTCCAGCTTCAGGCTGCACCAGAACCCAAACAGACACAAACAGAGAGAAGCTGAATGGCTTTTGCTTGGAGTAAAGCGACAGATCGCTCTGAGTTTCAGAGACTCGGAGGTGATAGTTTGATGCTGCATCACAAGCATCATTTTTACTCCACGAGGCAAAGAATATGCATTTCACCACAGTTGGCCGTAAGAGTCTTCAGAAAAAGCGTTTTTTAGTGTCACTGTCCACATGAACAGTGAGATTCAAGCCGTCACCAAACAATATGTTCATAAACACGGAGGTTTGGTGCACACAGTGGTTAAATGAAATGTTGCAGATAAACATTATTATAATTAAATAAAAGAACAAAAGTTATGTTTGTCTATTAAAAAATATGAAAGATGTTAAAGTTAAATAAATATAATGTTTGGAATTTGGAGTTTATTGGGTTTCATTAGCAGGAATTCACTTATTGTCAAAAATCTTTTGAATTTTGTTATCAGATCATCTAGGATCCATTTTGTGATTCATAATATTATTTGATTGATTTTTTTACAAAAAAAAAACAACTTTAAATAAGCAAGAAATCAAAACTGCCGTGTTCTCATTAAGAATTCTTTTTTTAAGAAGTGTAGTCACTAAGACATGTTTTCTCAAACTATATTTTGCTTTTGAAAAACGTACCTAATTAAGAAAGGCTTCCTTATGTTTAGTTTTTGAAGAACAACTTCACAAAAAATGAAGCTGACGTTGCAGTGAAGAGCTTTCAGTAAAACAGAGATGAACTCATGTCATTTAAAGCTGTAGAGTTGCACTCCTCGTCCTTCCTGGAAGTGATTTAACCTTTCACAATAAAGCTTTGTTGCTGCTTCCCAGCAGGATGTTCCTGCTGAGATGTGAGAGCGAGAAGCTGAGGGTTTGAACATACAGTGTTTTGAGGTTCATCTCCGAGCCGAGTTCATTCCGGGTTCACCACATGATAGCGTGACCCCCAGTGACCTGCAGCTCCAGACCCTGACTTATATAGCTTGTATAACATGAACCTGGACTGCTGTCTCGTGCTTAAACTGCAGCTTTAACGCAAAACAAATTATGAAAAGTTTTGCTGCAACAATGTTGTCTCGGCTTTTACAGAACAGAGACAAAATATTCACTGACAGTCATAAATATTTTAAATTCTGCAGCAATGTCATTGGAGCAGAGCACTCCCAGCAGACTGAGGACAGGACAGGTCAGGGGGACGATGCGTGGACAGAGGCTATCTGAAGAATCTGTAATGGGACCTCTCAAATGTTTTGACATTCTGTTGTGTAACTGCTTTCAATTTCAATAATTAATCACTTATTTTCCCAATAAAAAATATAGAAACTCTCAGGCTAAAAAAAATTAAATAGATTAAAAAAAAAAATCACACTATTAATGCGCTCCAGGATGAGAATAAATGTTAGTTTATTTGTCTTTTGCAAGAGAAAGTTTTTGACATTTAGCCGCTAGAACTGCAAAAGGCTTTGCAAAAACAAACTTTTTGAGGATTAAATGTTAAATAACTACATGTAAAAGCAAAAAATTGACAAGATGTAGCAATCATATTTAGAACAAAAGGTATCAGATTAGGGCAAGGTATCACTCCCAAAATACTAACATACTAACATACAAAATACTAACATTAAGATCATTTATTACTTTGATTAAATATTTTTTTTAATATTTCAATCAAAACATGTCTTGTTTGATTTTCACATAAGAAGTTACATAAACTCAACAAAAGGAGGGTAAAAAAAATAATAAATTAAGGAATTCTTACTTTAAAAACTAAGTGAAAAGTTGTTTGTTTTTAATGAAAATCTATGATTTTCTTAATAAGGATTGATTTGATTTATTTTTTCCCTTCACCTTCACGATATCGTTTTTACAATTTCAAAAACTTTTCTCTCTAAAGTCCCATTGCAATGAAATGTGTTTTTGGTGTTTTTAACGTCTTCTTGTGGCATTTTCTGATGATGACAGACATATGAAAAGATCATTAAGATTACAATTTCATTTCTGAGTAGTTTTTTAATCAGGAGCCAAAAAACCAAACTGGAAAGGATCGTATTTGTGATGCCAAAAATAGGCTGGGCGGGGCCACGAGCTCCCTGCTCCGGTCTGACGCATCCACAATAGATCCATGTACGTCTGTGTTCTCCTCGGCTGAGCTGGAATCTGGATCAGCTGGAGTCGCCATTTTTGTTGCACCGCTAATGTTAGGTAGGAGTTATAAGCTAACAGGAGAGTACACAGAAAGTTCTCAGCTATGGGTGACAGGAAAGGGAGGTGGGGTTGCTCCCCATCAACACCCACAACTCTAGAGGTGAATTTCTAAAGAGCTCCTGCCGCTCTGCAGAAACTGTGTGTTAAAAATAACTGTTTTTGTTTTAAATTTTCCCTAAAAACGGCATCCTCATCATTAAAAGACCAGTAGTGGGATTTTAACCTTAGCTGACATTGTGGTTTGTCATAAGAAATGGGAAGAAGCATTTTACTGCTCAGAAATAGAAGAGCATGAACCTTTCAGAGTTAAACCTGCAGTGTGTTGTACCTGTGATACTGAGCCTGCAGGAACTGGAATTCCTCCTTAATGCGGTCCAGAGTTTCCAGGACTGTGAACTTGAAAGACTGGCCGGGCTGCAGGGGGACCTGCACAGGTAAAGGAGAAGGAGAACAGCTGAAAGAGAGGTGAACACGTGTGCACATCGGCCTGTTGGAGAGCGTCAGATTGCGGTTCCTTATCCTGTGGTGTCTGCATGCACCGAGCGTGCCGCTGAACCCACTTCATGGGGATAAAAAAGCCCCTATGACAGTGAAGGGGAAGGTCACTCCTCCTTCCCACACACCATAAAGTCTCTGCGCCTCTCCTCATTTAATGACTCTGCTTCCTTCCCTTCATCCCCTTTTTATCTTCCTCTCCTCTTCCTCTTTTCCACATTAGCATCCTCTCCACTCTGCCAAGTTGCCAATGTATTCCAGCCCACAAAGAGCCAAAAAAAAGAGGCAACATTAAATGAATAAGTTATGGGGAATCAAGGCCCTGTCTCACTGCTACAATTTAAAGAAGGCCAGACAAAACCAGCGGCTCCCAGGGGTTTCCCGCCACCAGCAGGCCTCTGTGTACGTCTAAAGAGCTTTTGACACCTCTATACTCTCCATGAAGCCAGAGGAGCGAGGCCATTGTTGATGCTTTTGATGCTACGGTTGTTCTCTTCAGGGACGGAGGAAGAGTAGGAGGAAAAGGTTGCCGGTTCTCAAAGGAGATCGCAGCCTCATTTTCTCTGTCCTGTTCTGGATTTTCTCAGTCTGAATGAGTTAAATTCCTGCTGTTCTGCGGGACATCAGCCCGCCTGGTGTCTCCTTTGCTTTCACCTCCTGCTCTGTCGTACACGTCTTCAGGTAACCTTAACTCACTGCAGTCGCTGCTCTCCTGGGCCGCCCAGAAGAATACAGCAAAGAGACACAGCAGAATTTCATGTTTTATTTATTCTTTCAGATTAACACATGTATAAAAGCCATAATCTACCATGAAACAGTGTTGGCAAAGCATTAGAGACACCTGATAAAATAGGGCTCTGCTGTAAGTATCTACTATTACTTTTATCAAAAGTCAAAATGAGCTGATTGATTCTTTATCATTTTAACAATGACACATTTCTGCGAGCAGCACCTCTCATTAAAGGAGATTTGTTTGGTTTCGTGGCTGAGACGACCAGGGGTCACGCCTTGATGTGATTCCTCACTTTCCTGTCAGCTCTCTGCACCATCATTTTTCTTGTTGAAATAGATATTCCAGTGTTTATACATTTTACTTTCTCTTCTCTTTTGTTGTCTACAAATACATGTTTTTTTTTCCAGTTTTCTGTTTGTCTATTTTCTTTTCTTCGTCCTCACTGCTGGAAGTATTAAATCATCTATTTAACATATTTTTGTGTGTGTATCCGTCTCTTTCTGGTCCTTTTAGACCTCATCGCTTCTTTTTCTCCCAACAGTTGTCTACTGTTCAGTCTGTATTGGAGAATATACCAAAAACTCTTTGATGGAATTTTGTTAGTCACTTGTAGACTTTTATTTTGAAAAACTTGTTTTGGGGTTGTTTTTTTTTTTTAATAATCTAGATTGAACAATTGGTGTAGTGGTTAGCGCTCTCACCTCACAGTGAGGAGGTCCAGGTTCAAATCCCAGCTGGGTTCTTTCTGTGTGGAGTTTGTGTGTTCTTGTGTATGCAAGAATCTAGCTTCCTCCCACAGTTCAAACATATCAGGAGGACCTCGCTGCAGACATCCAGACCAGAATTACCCCCCACATTGTTCAAAAAAACCTTTATTTTAACTGGCGATCCTAACAGTTACGGTTTCTCCAGTTATTAAAAGTTCTTCTGTGGTAGGAAGGACACCCGGCGTAAACATCTCTGCCAAACCAACTCTGTGAATCAGTGAGAGCTCATTTGCCGTGGCGACCCCAGACGGGACGTACAGTGAGGTGAACAACAACTACGGTTAGGGAATGAAACAGACTGGTGACCCCAGTAACTGGGATAGGCCCCAACAACCCATAACCCTGAAAGAGATTGAGTGGGTTTTGAAAAATGATGGATGGATGGACGGATGGATGGATTGAGGATTTAGTAAATCCATGACGGGGCTCTGAACCCTCCAACAACCAACATAACTTAGAGGTGACCATAACCAGCTGCACCCCAGCCGTCCATCGAGGAAAAAGCTTTAAGTTTATTTTGAGGAGCTCCCACATGTGATCCCAGGAGCAGTGCACTGGTTTCCGTGTGAAGACGGGGGAGTTGTTAAAATCAGAGCTGGCTTCGATGTGGAGCTGATAAGTGACTGAGACAAGTGTCATCATTTCAGCTGGGAACCGATGCTGGTTGTAATCATTTTCATGACAAACAACAGCTGAGAGGTAATCAGGTTTTTGTTGTCATTCTGGAACGTAGCTTCTTCAGCAGGAGAGTTTACTCTTCAGTTGAAAGCAGAGACGCTAACTGACAACCACACGATGAAGCCAACACTCCATTTTCCTCCCTGTAGATTTCAGCAGTAGATACTGTCACTCGTTTTTGTTCATTTTATCCTAAATTCAAAATGAGTCCCTTTATTTTTCCAGTTATTTATAAAAGCAAAGAGTTAATTAAAACTGGTTAATCATTATCAGACCGAACACGTTTGTTCCAATCAAGCTACTTTAACCTGATTTGGTGACATCACCGTTCATTGCTTAACGGTTTGTAAGCTGCGGCTGGGTGGCTATCGGCTTGCAGCTAAGACCAGGAGATTGGCAGTGTCAGTGGCGAGGCTTCATTAGTCTAGACAAGCACAATTCAATTAGATTTCAATTAGTCCAATGGCGGAGGTCAGAGGCGCGGCGGGTTCCCCAGTAATTAATCCGCAGAGCTGAGCCTGAGCAAAACTGAGCCGACGCAGAAGAGGTGGAGGCTGGATGGCTGGATGGGCGCAAACCCAGAGGGTGGGAGTGGGTTTGGATGGGGGGCAGGCAGATCCCCACTGACCTTGATCCACACACTTTATGTGGGAGGAGGAGGCAGGAGGGAAGAAGGGGGCACCACAAACAGACAAACGTACACAAAAACACAACAAATACAGTAAATACACATCAGCGGCAGAGTATTCAGTCTTTCAGGAAGGAAGGTGTTGATGGAAGGATGGAGTGTGAGGAGAAGATTCAGGGGAGAGATTGATACCCGTCTGTCTGACAGAGGGATGAATGAAGGGATTGATTCGCTGGTCTGACACTCTCACGGAGGAATGAAAAGCAGGAGCAGAGAGACGTGGCGCGGCGGTGACGGAGAGAGATGGCCGACCATGCATCCGCCTGACAGAAGCGGGTGGAGGGGGGGAAAGGACGAGGAGACGGCGGGAGCGATGAAGACAGACAGCGTCTGCGCTCGTTCCAATCGGCCTGTCCTAATACCGCTCCCACCATCTGCTGCCACGGCCACAGGGGCCCTCAGAGAGGCCGCCGCACAGCGCAAACACCAAATCCCACCAAGTACTTTTGTCTTGTTTAAAGACCCACTCCAATGAAAACGGTGTTTTCTGGTGTTTTTAACATGCTGGTTGAAAATGGTGGACAGATAAAAAGAAAAATTCAGGTTAAAAATGCATTTCTGAGTATTTCTTTACTCCTGATCGAAGTGAATCAGGAGCAGACGCAAAAACGCAGTTTGAAACAGATGGTATTCGTGACATAGAAAAAACGCTGGGCGGAGCCGCAAGCCCTGCTCTGCTCCATTCTGATGCATCAACTTCCAGAAAAAAACAGATCCATGAACGTGTTTGTTGTCCTCCTCTGAGCTGGAAAGCTGTTCGGCTGGATAGCTCTGACATTGCTCGCTGCGTTGCAGCGGTAATGTTACGGTAATGTTGGGGGCTGTAAACTAATGGGAGAGCACAGAAAAAGGAAGTCCTGTTATGGGCGACAGGAAAGGGGCGGGGTTGCTCCACACCGACTCAAAGGTGATTTTTAATGAACTCCTGCCACTCTGCGGAAACTAACTAAACTAAACTAACTTCCTAGTAACTTTTCAGTAATGACTTGTTTTAGGATAATAAATCTTGAATATTTTATTGAGTCGCTTGATTTTAAAAACATCCTAAATTCAGCAAAATCTCTACATTATTTGAAGCAGTTTCATTAGTGAGCAGCGAGTGGTCTTATTTCAATGGACAAACTTACTTGATTTAGGGAAACTGGAACTTTTTATTGGACTTACTTGACTAAGATCCATATAGTTTAAGACACATTTATTTAAAAAATGTGTCATTCTAAAAAATATATCTAAAAACATTCTTATCTACTTTAAAGATTTATAATCTTTCTAATAAAACAAACTGTATTTCTCATTACCAAAGCAATATGTTAATATATTAGTGTTTATAAGTAATTTTAAGATTTAATTTAGTCTTTAAAGGGTTATATTGAGAAGTCTTACTGAGACAAATATGACCGGTTTCATAAGCAGCTTTTTGTCGCTTAAAACAAGAGAAAAATCTCTTTTATTTACTATTTTTTAGCTTGTTTTGAGAAGGACCTTGATTCCTGTGTGGCGGGTTCCATGAGCAGAACGAAACCAGAACAAGACAAATCCAGAAACTCACAATCTCCAGAGCAGCTCCAAGAGAGACTGTATAACTAAATAACTCCTTCATCTTGGATTTATCGAGCTACTCCTTTCATAGACCTTTTTATGAGCAAAGAAGAAGAACAAAAAAGAGAGAAGAACCTAACAGCAGGAGGAATGTTTCTTGCAGTTGCTCTTTCTTGCAGGAAAATACAGCTGAGGTTTGGTTTGTGTTGTAAGGATCATTCACAAGGGCATAGAAGCCAAAATGAGGAAGACAGAGCTGTGAGCTCGGCAACAAACACAGATGAAGATTCAGCAAGTTGTGTTGTGCACAACAAACATTTGTTGTCTGTTTCATACTGAGTCTGCAGCAGATGGAAGCCCAGACTGTGAGGAGTGGAGTCAGTGCGTCACAGGGACCTAAAAACAGCCCAACGCCTCCTGAATTTTCATATGTTCCCTGTGCGTCCATGTGCCTGCGAGAGCACGGCGGCGGCCTGAAAGCCAACAATGATCGGGTTAGTCTACCGTGTGGAGCCGAGGAGAGAGGCACATCTCCTGTACTCTCCATGTGAGATGGCAGTCAATCACAATTTGGACAAGCAGGCGGCGGCCAGAAGAGAATTAAGAACGATTATCTCTGAGGGGAGGGAGGGGGTGCGTCTGAAGCCTCTTTTGGAGTATCGCATAACAGGTCGGAGGTCAGACCCGCTGGCCGTAAGCATCACCTGTCTGCGCGCAGAGCTGCACATCTGTCTGCGCCTGGTTCGTCTGTGCGTCGGTCTGTCATGTCATGACACTTTGAACCGCGCAGTTAGCTAACGCCAGAGGCGTGAGGACGACCGGAACATTCCTGAAGTCTCCTCATTGGCTGCATGAGGGAAGGCTTTTTATGGGGTCCAACCAGGATCAGCTTAAAGTGAAGCAAGAAAACAGATTTTAATTGTAAAAATAAATTACATTTTGAAATAAGTTTTATACTAAAGAGTATGTAAACTCAGACTAAAACTGTTATGCTACGGTCACAAATACAACCATCACCGCATAATGAAGAGGCATTGGCAGATTTCAAGCTGCCGCTTTTTTTTTTAAATGTTGCTGTGGTCATATGTGTAGATGGCCAGACGTCCTCAGTGATTGGTCCAAGTCAATTTGAGTCAACGTTTCTATGACAACGGCTCTCACTGATCTAGAGCGAGCTTGTTGGACGGCCACACCCTTACCACGCGAAAGAGGGCTGAACTAAACCCGTCAACATTTTGAACATTCAACATGAGACCACCTACTTTTATTGAGGCATCTGATTGAAGAAAAAATATTGTGAAAAAATCTAGAACATTTTTTAAAAAAGTTTCAGAGCAAGAACGGTTGTTCTGACCAACAGAATGACTGAGTAACAGCTGTTTATTTCTCTATAGAAGTTTTTGGCTTCTTGGAGCCAGCAAGTACTTCCTGTTTAGAACGCCAAGGGGGAGGAGTCACTCAGTCCAGTTCTCAGATACAGTCAATGACGCCACAACAAAAACGCAAAGATGAAGAGATATTTTTTTTATTCAAACATACAATCTGGTTTTTCATTCACTTTAGGCTGATTTGACCCCATTACCTTCTGAGGTGCTCGGATGACTTCCTGCATGTCATTACGGTGGAACAATGATGGACGCCACATGAAGATGACTGCAGCTGAATGTTTGCAAATACATCTGCAGTTTCTCATTTAAGAGGCAGAAAATTTTGTTACAAATGATTGCATTTCAAGGTAAAATGATCAGTGCGTGTAGAACGCATACAACTGAAGGCTAAATCTGTGTCATTTCATAAATATATATCCTTAAATGTGCAAATACATTATTTTCTCTGACTTATGATGCTGCACATGCAGTCTTTTTATTAAGTCAGAGAAATTGCAGCATTCTCCGTGCACAAACCTGCTTCCTGTAGAAACTCCACAGAAAAGATAGAAATATCAAGTGGAAATAGAATGTAAAATAAACCCTCAAATAAAAAATCTATGTCAGAAGTAAAAATCCAGATTGGATTACGGAAACAAACGTGACGGCCTCTCTAAAAACACGCAGATGAAAGCCATCCGCTCCAACGAGAGCGTGCTGCATCTACTGTTTCTTTGTCATAAATTTAACAGATACTTGCAGTGTCTGCACAGAAGTATGGGGGACTGCAGAATAAAAACTTTCTTTCCAGATCATCCTGTAAAAACAGGCTGAACTGGATGGAAATTCTCTGATGAGTAGCTAGCATATAAAACATGGGAGAGTATTTACATAAAACAAAGTTATTTACAGAGTTTTCTCTAAAACTAAAGACGGCTCCAACAGGAGGAAGTCACATAAAAGCCAAGAGAGGATTTCGAGGCAGCAACGGTGGATCAGACAAACATCTGGGACTTCTTTTTTTGTCTGTTTGTCTTCCTCGTTTATCTGTTTAGCCCCTGGCACACTTCCTACCCACATGTGAGAATTCACACGCTATCAGCAGGCATGTCTGCGCATGGATGCAAGCTCCGGAATGGAGTACCCACAAACATGTCATCTTTCTCCTGTCCTGCTGCCTGCATCTCCATCTCCCTTTTTTGGTGCTTTACTCCTTTTTTTTTAATCTCCTTTGTTCTTCATCTGCAAGACGAGCAGAGACAGAACCAGATTCAAGGCATTAAATAATATATCTGTGCTGAAATATTTAGGAAAAGGAACATTTATAGATGAGAAATAAAGGCGTGTGAGGAGCTGATTTTGAAGCTCTGAACATAAGCAGACGATGACAAACTAGAAAAATACTGAAGGGCAGAATGGAGATGCGTTTCAGTCAACTTTGTGTTGTCTTCTCTTGGACGTTCACATGCGGTTTAGTGTTTCACAAAAGACTCCAAGACCCTGACAGGGAGCAGAAAGCTGCACAAACTGTGAAAAGCCAGGCTGTCTTTCTCTGTCACTTACACCAACAAGACAGTAAACCAGAACTGTTCAGCTGGAAGTCAGTTAGGCTATCCAGTTAACACTGCAGCCCACCAGTCAGTCCCTAATCCAGCCTGGATTACAAACCAGGAGAGATTGGCAGCTCCACGAGTCTGTGGACTCCTTCCAGCCTCGCTCTGATCGAGTCTTTGATCAGAGAAGAAAAGAACACGCGACGCTGAACCGGAGGATAGAAAATGAGCTGTTTTTAATCAGAGGGCCAGCTTGAGTCTGGGATAGGACGGTTCTTCTAGAATCCAAACTCCAGGTCTGCTCGGATGACTTCAGCTCGTCTCGTTTGGCTTTCTCTCAGATTGTTGTCGTTTTTCTCAGAAATGCTGCTTCATTTTAAAGGCTCTGCGATATGAAATGTAAACAAGGCAAGGACAATAGAGAGGAGGAGAACACGTCGTCGTTGGGAGGTGACACAAATCCTCTGCTGTTTGCCTTCATTACAACCGCAGATGTTTAGAGGAAAAGAAACGGCTCCACACAAGTGGATGCAGCAAGAAAAGAGACTAAAGATCTGCTCTTTCTTTAGCTCAACCTCCTAATAAATGATAAATAATGTTACTGTCAAAAGTACAAAAACCATCCAACTTTAAGAAGAGTCTCTGCTCTCGCTGTAACTCTCATAATTACGTATTGGTTTGTTTGTTTAGCCGTAAAGCATCATTTTGCAGATTGAAGGCGGGTTCTGCTCACACACCATCACAGATGATTACAGATTATCCATAAACTTTACCACCTGCCCTCCTGCCCCTTTCTCCACACTCCTTTTTGCTTTCCTGGTTTAATCTTCTCGGCTGAAACTCCCCTAAACAGAGCTTGTGTTTGTTCCATTCCCACACGGCTGCTAGAAATCACACGTTCATCAAAGTGTGGGACGTTCAACACGTTCATCACTTCCATATTTCTCTTTCGTGTTACAGTCGTTTTGTTGGTTTTTGGTGTTCTTTTCCACAACGATCTGTCGTTTGTTTGCTCTTGATTTGTGAGTCTGATCAAAATCATGCAGAAAAACAAACCCACGCCCCGCCTGTCGAGGTGTGGCGGCCAATCAAAGGCTTGTGCATTCTCAGCCGCAGCTGAAGTGAAACTGGGAAATTATTTACTGTTATTGTTTTTGGCTCAAACACAAATCACCACTCCTTCCTCCTCCAAACACACACACACAGGTTGCATTGCTGAACATCCAAACTTGAGCAAAGCTTTTAGGAACCAACATGTTGACAGACCCACACTGCTGCAGCTGCAACACAACCAGCAGCAAAGCAGTGGAGCCGTCCTGCAGGGGATGGCGTGGCAACAAAACAGCCTCTATTTCAACATCGTGGTGTGAGATCGCAAGTTCAAACCAGCTCAACCCTCAGAAGAACCGCAGCGGCAAGTCTTTCAACATCAACTCCCACCCAAACCCAGCAGGACCCCCTTAACTAGCGATTCCACCTTAAACTTGGAAACAAAGTTTCAGAAAAATCTTCTCTTCCTATAGCTGTGACCCAGAGCTACTTTCAAACACTTCCTCTACACATGTAAGACAAATACAGACGCACACAGCTCTGAGGGCACAACAAAAGATAATTAGGCACACATTAAATAAAAGCACATTCCTCGACACACACAGTTCTGATAACGCTCGCTAGAAAAAATCCAGAGGAACCAATTACAGCCAATCAGCAGCCAGCCTTCATCCTTTCCCGGCAGACTGAGAGCAGAAGAACGGCGTCCTTCTCCGATTAAAGCCAGGAATGTTTTCATTCATGCGTTTGCTTCAGAGATATAAGAGCAGGAGGTGGAAGCGGCTGCATCCAGATCCCTGCTGGTGCCTCCAGGCAGCTTCTGAGGAAGCAGCAACAAACAGCTTCACCACAAAATTCGAGCGAAAAACAATTCCTGTTTTCAAAAATGAACCAATGCAAAAAAAGAGAGAAAAGTTTAACTCAACCCTTCACATGCCTTTATTATTTTGATGAAAAAGATCATTTTGATGGCTAGATTTCATAGATGGTCCATTGCATCAATCGTGTTCATCCTTACGGCGGTCATGTGATCTAGTTCATACTAACTTTGGCAGGTTTCTCTTGTCTGCGATAAGGAACCAACTTCTGAATGACGTTTATACTTTTTGAGTTTGATGATGAAATTGTTTCCAGTGGAATTATATTTGCAGTGATATCCAGGAATCTTTTAGATTCCGTTTTTTAGATATACAGTTTGAATATAAAGCCTGGCTTTTTTTATGCTAAAGGTTTTTTGAAGATGCTTACATCCAAGTGAAAACCTTTGTGGTTCATTATTGGTGCAGACAAGACAAACTAAATGACAGATCAAGGTTTTTTTTTATATTTTAAAAGCCTCAACATACTAAACTTTTAAAAAAAAGTTACATTTGAAATGATTCCCCACCATTTTCACCAAATATAACTAAAGTTATAGTTGCATTAGAACTCCAATTCTGAAGTGAAAATGTTATTTTTATTATTTCTAGAGACAGACTCGGTCTCTGAAAACCTGAGGATCCTCTGGTTCCAGTTTGCTCCACCATTGCCTCTTCTAATTACTCGTAATAAGTAGAGTCTAATTGGTGCGATATGCATACGGTTGTAGTATATTTGTAAATTTCCAACCGCGGGTGATGTCATCAGCTTCTGTCACATGTCGCAGGGATTGGGGCAATTCCCTTCCAATGGTCATGCGACCCACGTGATTACAAATCTCTATAAACCTTTCATGTATTGATAATAAACTGTTGTTATGCAGGAATAAAAGGTAAAATGTCACTTTTTTACAGGAGGGAATCCCCTTCTAATTTTCTGTGGGTGTAAAGCCATTTTTATTTTTGAAGTCAAAGAATGAAGGCAGAGTTTTGATGTTTATTTAAAGTCTAACAAAATACATCAACAGCATTCAGGTTTTTACTTGAAAGTCTTTTCAGCCACTTGACTGTCATTAGCAAACAGTCATATGGAGGACCTGTGGTCAAAGTTTTCAACATCAAAAAGCAGCAGAGAACAAACTGTTTTTCCTCTTGTTTTCATGGCAGACGGGAGTCAAAACTCTCATCTTCTTCACATCATTGACAATTTCAGAACAAAATACGAACTTTTTCTAAAGAAGACATAAAAAGATCCTCGATGGTTTGTTTTTATCCTTTGACCATTGAGCTCTCGCTTTCTGAATGCACCTCAGGAGCTGCCCGCTTAAGGGTGCATCGAAACATCAGAGCTCAGAGGGTAAAGGCCTCGTCAGATGATGCTTCCTTCGCCGTCATCACTCCTGACATACTATGATAACAGGAAGAAAACGCGCACGGGACCACGATTACCATCAGAGACAGAAAAGAAGGAACAGAGTAATTTTCAACATTGGACACGATGCAAATGTGTGTCATTGCTGTCAAACACATGGACCGCTGTGTTTGCTGCTCTGTTAACTAAAGGCAACACCTGATGAGCAGGATCTCTCTGGAGTCCTGGATCTGGATGGGAAGACGTGACTGACTTTGAATGTGGAAGCCCTTTTGGTGCCACACAAACATCCCTGAATGTTTCAACAACTTCTGGGATTTTCACACATCTCCAGCATTTAAGGGAAAAAAGAGGATATAGCACCAAGTGAAAAAAGAGAACCTCCGGACTGGATGAGCACAAACGATGGAAACAAGCAGACACGCACGCCTGCGTTGGCGTTGGGGACGGTTTCGCACCTTCCTGCAGATCCCATTTCACGGCAACACCAGAACTAAAGTTCTGCTTCCAGGGAGGAAGGACAAGAGCCAGGCGAAATGGAGAGAATGAGATGGGGGGGCTATCGATCGTCTGGGGCCGTCTCAATCTGCTGCTGAACTTTATCACAATCACAGAGCATCGCAGCAGGAAGCGCTCTGCTTCCGAGGCAGAGAACAGAGGAATGTTGGCTTTTTATTCCTCATCTCTCAGTCATTTTCATCTCCCTTTCAACCTCCAGCAGAGCTTTTTCTTTTCTTTTTTTTAACTCAACTCTTTGTCTCTTTTATTTCGTTCTGGGCTCTCACATGTTTCACTTTCTCCTTTTTTCTTCCAGCTCCATTGGATTTTTTTTCCCAGCCGCTGACTTATTAGCATTCTCTCTGTACATATAATTGATTCCTCATGCCTTCCTCTTGTGAAAATGTCATTCATAATTCTATGTGATATTTGGCTGACTGGCTTGCAAACTAGCCAGCTTGCTGTCTGACTGCCTGACTGACTGACTGACTGAGTGACTGAGCGGCTGGGTGACTGACTCTGAGGAAAACTGACTGCTGACCCATTTGTCGGGGATATAAAGACACTGACAACACAATTTGGTTGTGATTTCCCAAACAGCCACACTAAAAACCATTTCATTTAAAAATCTTGCTTTTTGACAATTAAGATGTTTGACCGGGTTTGTTTTCCAAAATCAACACAGTTGAGATTTTTTGGTTGTTGTCTCACTAAGAGCTAAGATCTAAGAACAAGGAAGTTATTCTTAAAATGAGTCAAAATCATTTTGTTCCAAACTCTTGACAAAAGAAAACTGTTTGTTAAACTGTTGTGTTGAAGTTCAATAAAGTTAGACTGACATTAAGAATGCAGATTTATGTTCTCAGAATAAGTGTTAGTTTTAGATTTCATGAGGATTTATTAAGATGGATCGAAAAATTCCCATTATGTTCTAAAATGACTCGCTTATTACACTGTTTTTTGTCACCGTAGTCAAACTGAACTACAATTCGCTTAATAAAAACTTCAATTAAAAACCTTTTGCTTTGAACTAGCAGAAATAAGACTTATTGGGCAGTAAAACATTCAGTTGGAAGTAATTGTATCTAACAGTTGTTTTTTTAGCTCATTTTTCCTTTTCCTTGTTGATAGATTTTGATATTTTATTATTAGATTTCTTCTTAGGTAAAAAGTTTGCTGTCCAGACAGATCATTTTACTAATTTTTAGTGATTTTCTTCTTGAGATTGGTGTTCTTCTCTTATATTTACGCTCCCTCTTTTTGAATGACGGGTGATGCGGGGAAAGTGGAGAGACTTTGAAGGGGAAGCACTCGTGCACTGAGGGCTTTTCTCACTCCTAACATAAGATATTTAAGCAAAACTGAAGAAAGTATCAAAGGATCTGAGAGCATGTGTGTTTACTCAGCAACAGAAGGAGCAACTGGACAGACAATAACTGAATCTTAAGCCAGACTCGTTTCACAACAAAATGTCTTATTTTCTGTCTTAAAAAAATAATCCTTTTAAGAAAGTTTTCAATCAGTTCAAGAAAACGTCTTAGTGGCTAAATTATTTTTATAAGAAATCTTAAGATCATTTTCTTACCTGATTGGCAGATGTTTTGCTTACAGAAAAAACATTTTTTAACATATTTTCGGGGGCCTGTTTTTGCAGCATAGTTTGTTTTGGACACGCATTAAAGGAGCTGCACACATCACAGAATAAACAGCGATTTGTGTGTGTGTGTGTGTGTGTGTGTGTGTGTGTGTGTGTGTGTGTGTGCGTGCACAGGCGAAGAGGAGATTCAGTTTTAGGCCACTTAGCAGCAACAAGATCTGAAAGGCCCCTGGTTCCAGATGATGAAGAGGGAGGAGATTTCTGTGTTTGTGTGCACATCACAGTGACTCTCTGCACAAACACCACCAATCATTTATCACCTCCCTGTACTCCTGTCACTACACTGTCCGTTCAACTGATCCAGAGAGGACACGCAGAGCAGCCAGAGACAAACCAGGACAGATTCGGGTCCAGAGGAGCCGTCAGGAGGACACAGAATCAGAAAAGTGTGGAGGAGATCACAAGGAGAGCCAGTTGGGAGAGTTTAGAGACGGTCAAAGAGGAGAAGGTGGTCTTACCGGATGCCTTCCCTGAGGGTACATGATCCCAGGAGAGGAGAGGCTTCCAGTCCGCTTGATGGCCAGGTTAGTCCCCTGGCCCTCCACTCCTCTGCCCTCCACTGGTTCCACCGCCACACAACTTCACACACAAACACACACCTTCCCACAGCCAGGCTCCAGCCGCCTGCACTCTCTTTCTAAAATCCCTGTTGACACACAACCGAAGATCAGTCGTCCTGTCGACTCATTTCATCCAACAACGTCATGACACATCAGACTGTACCTCCTCCTTCCACAGTCTCAGTTTCTCCTCGTCCTCCAGGGTCTTCCCCCTCTTTTGCCTCAGCTTGTGATCAGTTGGGGTCCAGGCATGATGACATCTCATCCAGGCAGACTCCCCTCTGACTTGTCCTCCTCTTCCTCGTGTGCGGACTCTTCCTCCTTCACCCCACAGTCTGTTGGTGAATCATCCAAACATAAACACGCACAGAAAGTCCCCCTTTCTGCTTCTCCTCCTTTGCTGCCTCTCTCTGACACACTGAAGTCTGGACTGCAGCAGGAAGAAAAAGAAGAGGAAGAAGGAGGAAGAGGAGGGAGGGGAGAGGAGAGAGTGAGGGCTTTGTTTTTAATCTAAATGTGGAAAAAAAAATGCAGGAGGAAGGCAGGAAAGAACAGCAGGTCAGTGGAGGATCCAGCGGGCTTTTCAGCAGCAAGCCCTAGACTGTAATATATTGTGCCTGTTGGCTTCAACACAAACACGACAGGCTGCTAAAGCTCCTCTTAAGGTGGAACTGAGTAGATGGAGGCAGCTCCTCAAACACAGGCGGGACACAGGAAAGGAAGAGATGGACTTCTTTTTTTAGCTCTGGTCACACACACAAAAAGAGTCAAGCTCACGTGAATCGATATGCAAACACATTTATGTACACACACTGAAAAGCAGCGCACATGCACACACATTAGTGCACGTCTTTACTCCGTCAGCCTTCAATTTTAGAAAACAGCTCGTGTTCGTTATCAAACCAAACCTAACCAGCCACAGATCCAGGTTTCCAACGCTCCAGGTTGCATAAAAGGGGGTTTTCCTCAGAGATAATTAAAGATTTGAACAACACAATTGTTTAGCCAACACAGAAAAAGCTGGAAACACGAGTCGGACCCTTCGGTGTCTTCATCTATGTGGGACTAAAGTTTAGCTGAGAAACCAGGAAGTTCACACGCTTCATGTTCAGCACAGAACATAGAATCTCATAAAGCAGTTAACTGATAGATAAATCTCCTCCATCGCATGTTATGAAGGTAAAATGTTTTATTTAGCTTCTCTGTGACACATGTCTACAATCCTGGCTCACGTGCATGATCAATCATCTGGACCTCCAGACCAATCACTGACATAAAAATGCTGTCATTCTGTTAATAAACTCTCAGACGGCTCTGTAGAGTCAGTTATTCTTTGAGATTTAACATTCAAGTCACATTTTCTGTGTGTCTTAAAGGGTTCCCAATGATATTTGAGACAGCCATGTTCCTGCCAAATACTGCACCAAGGTCTAAACTGTGAGTACCAACACCTCAACTCCTGCCAATTACTGCACCAAGATCTGAGATGCGGTTACCATCAGGACCCACTGAACTCATTACAGTGAAACAGATCTGAAGTCACAATGAGTGAATGCATTCACAGCTTACAAGAGACAAACTCGACATTTACTGAACCATTTCTACCTGTGAGGCCAAGGACAATTACTGCTTGGATTATAGATTAAAGAAAGAAGGACATTGAAGTCCCAGTGAGAAAGAGCAACCAAACAGCAGTCTGTCCTAAAACAAGAAACAAATGAGACTGATTTCAGAATAAAGGCTATGCATCTTGAAGGACAGCTTGTTAAACATGCAGACGCTGCACCACTTACTACAGGGATGTTCTCAAAGTCAGTAAATGGAGTATCTGGAGGATCACCAACATAACAGCCCAGAAATATCTCTGCCACAGCAGGATAAAAATGCATGCCTGTCTTCTTTTGAGTGCTAGAACTGGTGCAAATGTTATTTCCAGGAGTACCCGGAGTGGACTTAGACATACTGAGAGCTGTTATTTAAAGACTTTCCGAGTACAGTACACCGGGGCTTCTTTTGGCTCGCTCTATAATGAGTCCATCCAGGGCAGCTCTGCCTTTGAACTTGATCAAACAGCCGTTAATCCAACACTGTAGACTCGGACACAGTCAGTCCTGGCATCCGTGAAGGATTTTCAGTAAGATAAAAACTGCATTTGATAACTAGAGGGTTAGCCAGAGGGCAGCTCTGGAGCCTCAATTAAGAACATGCAGCAATATCCGACCATACCAAACACTACACGGCCTTTTGGGAAAGAATAATACCTGTTTATGTCCATCTGCCCTGAAAGTCACTGTCAATGTTTGATATGTGGAGGCACAAGAAAAGTGAAGTGGTGATTATCTATCAATCCATCTATCTTTCCATCTAGATAGAGATCAAAAGCAAAACTTTCCTTTCTTTATAAAGTATGAAGAAACGCTCAGTTGTTTACTGTAATCTAGTAATCAACAGATTCTTTTCATCTTCAGTGAATTCAATCAATCCCGTCTGAATCTTCACAGGAACCATTTGATTGTTTTTGTTCTGCTGGTTCCAGGCAGGACTCTATGGGGTCTGAATAGAATCCGCTTAAACCAAACGAAAAATCAGACTGAAAACTTGAAAGAAATAAATTGGAAATTTGAAAACAGCTGCAGCTCAAAAGTACAAATTATAAACTTAAAGGAATTATTAAAAATCTAAAAATTAAAACTGTAAATTTGAAACTGTAATAAAAAAAAAACTTTAAACCTTAAACTGTAACCAAATTTTAAAAAATGTTTATGAAGTTTTTCCTTCTTCGCTTTCAGTTGACAGTTTGAATTCAAACTTTTTTACTGCTGAGCTTAATTGTGTCAAATTTTCAATATTTCTTTCAAAATTCTATTTATTTTCATGTTTACAGTTTTATTTTTCACATTTACAATTATTCCTTCATGTTTACAAAGTGCACTGTCAAGTTTTAAACTTTTTTTTGGGTCAAATTTACAATGTCTGTTTTTCAAATTTACAATCTAGTTTTTCATTTCTTTTTAGCTAATTTGACCTCATAAAACTTCAAAGGTTTTAACAGCCAAGTTTTATTTCTTCGTTTTGTTAAACCGTTTCCATGAGAAGCATGAAAATCAAGCACTTCTTCCTTCAGGGGTCCATGGTCGGATTGTTTTGGTTTTTGGTCCGATCGTCACCTTTTTTCCCTCAAACGTCACCTTCAGCTGCTGTTAGAGTCTGTGGTTTCATCAGTTTACTGTCTAACTTTCAACTGCATCACTGCATTGATTTTTGTTTTACATCTCATGAGCTTGAGATCATGACACTGTTGTGGAATTCCGCTTTCTGCTCACGCTTTAGCTTTCAGATGGATGGTCACATGTTTTCCTCTGAAATACTAGGGTGGATGTCCAGTCAGACTCAGCAACTTCTCCAGATAGGATGTCTTCAGTATAACAAACTCTGGAAATGTACAAATTTGGTCAGCATTTTGGTTCCATCCCAGGAGTGTGTGTGAAAGTGTTTGAACAGGCAGAAAGAAGGTGTGAAATCAGTAGGAGGCAGCAGAGCTGAAGATGTTGAGGATCTCTTTGGGAGTTCCAGTGATGGCGCAGAAATGGGAACATCAGAGCAGCTCCTCCTCCAGGGAGACGGAATGAATTCACACAGACAATCTATGAAGGGATTTTTTTTTTGCCACCATATTGTGAGCAGAAGTCACAGATTTGAGACCAAAATTTCCTGCGTTGCAAGAAAAACAAAGTTTTAAGAAAAAAAAACGTTATAATTTGCAAATGAAAATATTAAATAAAAAAAAAACAATCAGCGTGACGCGCCTGCATCTCACCTACTTTATCCGTACTTATCCCTAGTTTTCACCCTCAGCATGACCGTAGAAAAAAAGGTGCAAAACCATGTTTGCTCTACGGAGTAACTGAGTGGTATATAATCTGAGTTTTCATGTGGGACACCTGCATAGTACCTGTAAAGGTTTTTTGACCTGCAGACAGCCTGAATCCTTCCATAAGACTTTTCCAGTGTCAACATTTCCATCTGTTATACATTCAGACAAATCCACAAAAGAGAGAGTGAGGCTGCTGACCAAATATGGTGAAAAGTTAGAGATTGATGGAGGTTTTAAAGGAGAAGGTGAGGATGGTTGATGGAGAGCTCAAACAGAAGCAGAGTCACTGGGAAGAGAGCAGCTGAAAAGAAGAGCAGAAGAAGACATGATGAGTCTTTGACCTTTTTTAGAGGTCAGGGCAAACAGACCGCCTTAAAACAAGACCCCAGCTGTTTGTCTTCAGGGTCCTAGAGGAAGCAGGAAACTTTTCCTGGATGTTTGCCAGATGATTATGATCAAAAGGAAAGATCAAAACATGAAAACTGAACATCATTGTTGGTATCAGCTGGTGATTCAGGAAACATTTCGATGGTAAAAATTGGAAGATAATGAGAGCGGGACATTTGGATGAGAAACATCAGCAATAGATCTACAGAAAGGCCGTTTTGGGAAAAAATGGGCGCTTTGAACAAGCAGGAATTTCTCTCTACAAAGGTCAAACTTTGCAGAGAGAAATGCTGTAAATCAATGTGTCTCCTAAATAAATGTGCAACTTTTTTGCTCCTCATTTGTTCCCACAATCGTGTTTGGCAATGAGGAGGCTTACAGTCGACAGGGCAGGTCTAAAGGTCACATTTTGAGGGGTTCCCTCATCTATTCCAAACTTTCACAGCAAAGAGAGGGATCCACAATCCAAAGGCCAAAGGTTGGTCATGAAAAAAATCCACGTAAAACCTGAGAAATCCAGATAGTTCAGATCAAACGTGAACACCAGCAAACACGCAGAAGCTGCTGCTGATGAGACGGCATTGCCCTTTCCAATCTGTTCCCTACGCTGTTACGATGCTAACTAGCTTAGCAGGTTCTGAGGGAGGAGACAGCCACAGAACAGTGTCTTCAGAGACGAGCACCTGGTTGGAAAGGTTTAAGCGACCTGCAGCTCTGGAGGACAGGAGCAAACAGAGGAAAGGCGCTTCGGGGCACGAACATGAGCTCTTATTAGAAAAGGGATCAGAAGCTGAGAGCCTATATCCAGAAGCAGCATCTTCACCTCCTCAGCCTCCATCCATCCATGTGTCCAACAAAATCAACGGTTCTTTCAGAGCTGGAGGGTAGACACCAAAACAGGCTTGAGCCTTTCCGTCTCAGTTTCATTTCTGACATTTCAGCTTTATTTTCACGCTCCCTTCATTCTAAATCTGTCACACACACAGATATTCAACAGCAACTCACTATAACAGCATCACCAGCATTCCTGTGTAGCCCATTGTACTAATCAGCATTATCTAATTGTCTAGATTGGATTATGCAGGTAATTATTCCCCTGACTCCTCACACTGGCTTTCAGAGACAGATGGGCTCAAACACACAAACTGAGACGTCAGTCCTGATGTGACGCAGGTTGGCAAGCGTTTACGAGAAGGACTTATCAATATGTAAACATGATTACAAATTAAAGCAATAATACAAAAAACAAAGTTGCTTCAGGGGAGCGTTTCATTGGTTGCTTTATATGCATCTTAAAGGCTTTTATGAAATGATCTGTAGGAGTTTTTGTTCTTCCTCCACAAACTTTGACTTAATGCAAAACTGAAGGTTTGTCTCTGTCAGTAGGAGGAGGAGCCAAGCCCAACGCTGACTCTCTGGAGGGCGTTCATGATGGTCACCATCACAGAGGAAATTCACACCCAAGCTGCTTGGAACGAGGGTCTTGATTCACTTGCAAGTAAACCCTGCATCGCCTCACTACAGTCTGAACACAGACAGAATATCCAGCAAACCAAAGAATGGAACTAAAGCTGCGTTCACATTCGCTACGTCATCTCGGATTCAAGCGGCAACTTTCAATGAAAAATGTATGTAAAAGTATTCGAGGCTTCCGCGTCCAGGACACTCGTGATCACGCTTCCCTACGAAGTCTTTAAGTCCAGTCGCTGGCTCTACGCACAGGTCGGTCATTCATTGATCACACGCTGGAAGTTTAACCGATTGAACTTATTGACGCTGAATTGCAACAGCGCTGAACTGTGACCACTCAGATTTGGATGTGACGTGTGGGTAGCGTTGAAAAAAAGAACACTAAGAGTCAAGGAAAGACTTGTGGTGAGGATGAGCAGGCGATTCTTTCTACCGACTTCCAGCATTATCTATTAGTCAAGTTTTTTTCTTCTTTATGTTTCTAAGTCGTCTGTACTTGTTCCTGACAATCCAACCACCAAATGAGTTGTTGCAGATTAATAGTTTAGCATAAACTAAAGATGAGACATTTTTGCATTAAAAAATTCCATCAGACTTCCTGGTTGAACGCTTCCTTAAAGCAATCATCAAGATTACTTAAGAAATCAAAAGGTTATTTTCAAAACTACTAAAATTGATTTATTTTGTATTCCAACAATAAGAAAAAAGGGGCAAGACATGTGTGGTAGCGTGACGCCATCTCATCTTATATTCTTAAACTGTCTTCTGTTTAATATTCAGTTTCAGGATTTGTGGAAAATCTTCTGAAAAAGACAAATACAGAGAACTTTAGATCTTCATGTTTCTGAGGAACTGCTATAAATATGATTATATGCTATCCTGCATGCTCTCCTAATTTAACACTTAAACTAAAAATAAATAAGCTTCTAACTGACTAAAAACAAACATAATAAAATCATTTCATAGAAGAAGATTCATAGACTAACTGTGATGCAGAACACCTGAGAAAAACAAATATATGTATGTAAATAGACATAAATGTAAATTAGATTTATTATTAAAATATCCTCTTTTCTGAGGGTGAGTGCTCGGTAGAATTCATACAAACATCTCAATTTAAGCTGCTGAGGAGACTGCAACTCCTCCGTTCCACCTTAACAACACTCGCCTGACTAGAGGTCCTGCACGGGCTCTGATTGGAGAACGTGGTGTCTCCTTCCAGCCAATTGATCTCTCGAAGCCCCACGTTGGGTCATGACGTCACGTATCTGGACGTCCAATAGTGAAGCAGGTTTGTGAAGCGAGTGCGGATGAGAAGGGGGGCGGGGATGGGGGGAGCTGAGCAGTCTGTGGGGATTGTGGGCATTGAAGTTCAAATTATTCATCACGCCACGCACGCGCGCGCGTGCACACATACCAGGCACACACGTTCATGCACGCTGTCAGTCACTTTACATAAATGCTCACTAAATTCTGCCGTTAATTTGAACCCCCCCTTATTCTACAGGAGATGCGCACGCGCGTGTGCGCACACACATACAACTCTTCACATTTGTATGAAAATACAGACGTTTTTTTTCTTTTTTTTTTTTCTCTGGTAATTTTACTTTAATCCACGCAAACAGAAAAGCAACAGGAAGTGGGTAATGAGTCCTTTCAAAGTAAAACAAACAAAATTGCGCCAACATCATTTTCTAGGATCTAAAATGGCTTTTTTTTTTAATATAGCCTAACTTGGGAGTACCTTGTTGAAAAATTCATGCTTGCCGTTTGCAATGCATAAATAATTGCCTGATAAATGGTTAAATATGCAAACGCTCATTGCAGAGATGCATTCAGACTCGTCAGTGCAGTCTGCTCTTTGGATGCAACGCTCTGGCTCCAGTCTGCACGGATGGATGTAGTAAGATCTTCATTTCAGGCTAGTACAGAGACATGTGACGCATCATTTTGACTTTCCTCACAAACCGCATGTTAGTAAAGCCCTCTGCTGCTGCACAGCAACCATAAAGTCCTGCTGACCGACTTTTGCTTGTTCTGTCCTTCCCGTCATGAAGCCTGTCATGACACTCCATTGGCACCACATGCATTTAGCTTTCAAAGGGGCGATATGTTTAAATGTTGAGGATGCATGTGTCTAAACTACAGCCTGATTGTAAGAGCGGTGCTGTCAGGCGGAGAGCAGCGTGCTTTTACTGCTTGTTGCAGCATCACCTGGATGCCGGGTCTCTTCTGACCTACTTTCTTTGTTTTGAATCCTTTCTTTGTAGAGTCTAAATGCTGAAAAATGACATTTGTTCTGGATTAACAAGAGCATGCTGAATGTGAAATGCATTTGAAATTCTATTGGACTTCAAAGGCTGATTTCTTTGAATTATTTGGTTTTAATTATTAAACTTGATAAAAAAGAGACGTCTTCTTCCAGCTTTACTTAGGGTGAGTCATAGTCAGAAAACCGTATGCTAACTGTATGCTAATATTAGTCGTCTACATCATTCCTATTTTTTCCCAAAAGGGATTGTCCTATTAGTATGCTATACAAACAAAATGTTTTTTCAATAATAATAAATCATTTTTCTATGTTTAAATGGGCAAATATTTGTACTTAATGATGTGTCAGAATGTCATGATTTAGTTTTGCCAACACAACAAACTTTATGGCCGTAAAGTAACTTAGATGGAGCCTTGCTTGTGTTTTTATGTAGTAAATGAAGTCTTCATCCTGTTCTCTAGAAATGATGCTTTACATTGAAGTTTATCCTGTCCAGGACATTCTCTATTATTGTTTGTGCTTTGTCTGTCGCAAGGCTGTAATACGTTCACTAAACACTGGGTGGCAGTGTGGGACATTTGCTAAAGCTGCAGCTTATGCAGCATGCAGGAAATGTTACACATCATCATCAAACATAAACATATTTTAGCCGTTTTTATCGTCTGGGCAGCAATGAATGAGTAGATAATTTGAAGATAACATAAATTAATAAAAAGACCCACCATCAGAAGCAGAGTCAACATTTCCATGGTAACCCCTCTCACCAATCAGAAGTGAGCTTGTTGGAAGGCCACACCTCCACCAGGGTCCCCGGCGGGATTTTTACTGATGGAGGAAGACTCTCAAGACCAAAGAAAGCAGCTAACAAGGAGCATACTGCTAAGATCTTTGCGTGACGCTTTTCTCTTGGTCTTAAAGTATTTAACTTATTACAAAATAAAAGCTGTTGATTATGATGGTCTTCTGGATCCATCTCATGTCCACAGATTCACAGACCAACAGAGATGTCAGCTGGTGTAAAAATCCGCAGACCTGCTGTGACAAATCCACACCGTGATGGGAAACGGCACAGAGAGAAACCCCTCGCCTGCGATGTGGGAGTCTGGATCACCTCCAGTCGGGTTGACGCTGAATAAATAGAAGCCTATTCACACCTCGGTGCATAAAGGAATGCAGGCGAATGCTTACCGGCCAACACACACATAGGATGCAGAAATGGCCAAGAAATATTTACCTGCGGCATGTTAAGGGTCCCAGTGGGCTTGCCAACACTTGTGCTCTCCTTGACCTCACACTGCAAATATTTGGCTATTCTGTGCGTCTTTGCCTTTTTTTAACGTTTGCATTGACGTGTCTGGATATGATTGTATATATTTTTGTAAGATTGTCTTGACTGGCTTGGCACAGTTACACTCGGTCCCATATTTAGCTTCATCCAGTTTATTTCCTGCCTCTGGCTGGAGGAAAAAGCCGTGTCCCTTAAGCATTTTTGTGCACATGCACTTCTTTGTCTAAGAGCGGGTTTGGTTTTTTTGACAGCTCTTGTGTCAAATTGCAGAGGATTGAAACAGGAAAATTCCCAACACTATTTATCCAACAGCTGAGCTTTGCATGCATTTATAACAATAAAATTCTGATTATTTTACATGATAATCAGCAGATGTCTTTGAAACCTGTCGTTCTGTTGATCCTGGGAGTGTCACTACAAAATCAACAGCAGAATATGTCCGTGATGCTTCTGGAGAAGCGATTGTTTTCCTGTCTTTATGCGTCATGTAACATCTTTAAAACATTTTAGTTTATATTTCTACAAAAAGATCGACAAGTTAGACACATTCCATTCAGTTCCAGTTTTCTTAGGGTTAAACGTCACACATTTCCTTTAAATGTCTTCCACCTCCTGAATTTACTACATGTTAAAAACCTCTAAGACATTATAGTTTTTGTCATAAAAATAAAGTGGGTATTTTATGATTTGGAACATTTTCATCTCATTTCATGACACCTGTGTTGGATTACCTATGATTTATGGCTTTTTCTTATTTGGTTCTTGTTCTTCTTTGGTGTTAAAGTTTCTGGATTTTATCTCAGATTTGTTTCTTGTGTTTCACACTTTTTGTTTTTGCTATGCATGCTTTTCTGAAACCTACATTTTGTTAAATTCCCTTTCAAATATTTCTGTTTTGATTAATTCTCCTTTCAGTCTCATGAGGCTTTTACAACCAACTTTCATGTAGAAATATAGCGAAGCCTGAACTCGTAAGTAACGACAGCTTTCCAAGACTGATAGATGGAAGGTTAGAGTTCATTCAGACTGGCAGGTTTGGTTCTCACCAAAAGTTAATTTCCTCAGGAAGTTCACTTTGTTTGGCAAGTGTGAAAGCTCACCTGAACCCTGGTCCGTTTGGGAAGAGAGGTCTAAATGGACTCTGGCGCGGTTTACTTCAGTGTGGATGCAGGTAAACTTACACCGACTAAACAGGGAAAGCAAAACAAAGAGAGTAAAGCAGTCAGTGCCGTGCAGAACAAGTCAAACGTTTGAATCGCAAAACAGATTCAAAATCCTCGTTTGGTAAACTCAGTTTAGACAACGGTCATCACCACCCCCACCACGCAGCAGGGAGTTCCACAACTGTCCAGTCTCTGTTGTGACTGAGAAACGGCAGCATGTCTTTGAAATATTCCTATTTATATTCTACGAGTCATAAAAAAACAGCATCAGTGGTGTTTATTTAAACTTCATAGCATCGTTTTGTTCTGATGATTTTCATTATCAGCTGGGTTAGAACACCACACAGCTCATTCCAGTGAGATCATTTATCGCGCAGGGAAAGGAAGCATCTCTGGAGGTTAGGAAGAGAAGAATCTGCTGCCGTATCAATGAAATGAACACAGATCCAGTTTTTCTGCATCACTTCAGTTTTCTCTGTTCATTTTAAAATCCTGACAGAAGGAAACTTTATGTAAGAATGAAATGGACCATCAGGCTCATACTGCCAGAAGCAGAATTCAAAAGAACCGAGAAGTGAGACGAACTAACGTGTGTGTGAATGTAAATGTGTGTTTGTGTGTGCATGTATGTTTCTGTGCATCCACATATATGTGTGTATGTAAATGTGTGTGAATGTAAATGTGTGTTTGTGTGTGCATGTATGTTTCTGTGCATCTACATATATGTGTGTATGTAAATGTGTGTTTGTGTGTGCATGTATGTTTCTGTGCATCCACATATATGTGTGTATGTAAAGGTGTGTGAATGTAAATGTGTGTTTGTGTGTGCATGTATGTTTCTGTGCATCTACATATATGTGTGTATGTAAATGTGTGTTTGTGTGTGCATGTATGTTTCTGTGCATCCACATATATGTGTGTATGTAAATGTGTGTGAATGTAAATGTGTGTTTGTGTGTGCATGTATGTTTCTGTGCATCTACATATATGTGTGTATGTAAATGTGTGTTTGTGTGTGCATGTATGTTTCTGTGCATCCACATATATGTGTGTATGTAAATGTGTGTGAATGTAAATGTGTGTTTGTGTGTGCATGTATGTTTCTGTGCATCTACATATATGTGTGTATGTAAATGTGTGTTTGTGTGTGCATGTATGTTTCTGTGTATCTACATAAAAGTGTGCATGTAAATGTGTGTTTGTGTGTGCATGTATGTTTCTGTGTATCTACATAAAAGTGTGCATGTAAATGTGTGTTTGTGTGTGCATGTATGTTTCTGTGCATCCACATATATGTGTGTATGTAAATGTGTATGCAAGTAAATGTGTGTTTGTGTGTGCATGTATGTTTCTGTGCATCTACATATAAGTGTGCATGTAAATGTGTGTTTGTGTGTGCATGTAAATGTGCGTGCATGTAAATGTGCGTGCATGTAAATGTGCGTGCATGTAAATGTGTGTTTGTATGTGCATGTAAATGTGCGTGCATGTAAATGTGCGTGCATGTAAATGTGCGTGCATGTAAATGTGTGTTTGTGTGTGCATGTAAATGTGCGTGCATGTAAATGTGCGTGCATGTAAATGTGCGTGCATGTAAATGTGTGTTTGTATGTGCATGTAAATGTGCGTGCATGTAAATGTGCGTGCATGTAAATGTGCGTGCATGTAAATGTGTGTTTGTGTGTGCATGTATGTTTCTGTGCATCTACATATATGTGTGCATGTAAATGTGTGTTTGTGTGTGCATGTATGTTTCTGTGCATCTACATATATGTGTGTATGTAAATGTGTGTGAATGTAAATGTGTGTTTGTGTGTGCATGTATGTTTCTGTGCATCTACATATAAGTGTGCATGTAAATGTGCGTGCATGTAAATGAGTGTGCATGTAAATGTGCGAGCATGTAAATGTGGGTGCATGTAAATGTGTGTTTGTGTGTGCATGTAAATGTGCGTGCATGTAAATGTGCGTGCATGTAAATGTGCGTGCATGTAAATGTGCGTGCATGTAAATGTGTGTTTGTATGTGCATGTAAATGTGCGTGCATGTAAATGTGCGTGCATGTAAATGTGCGTGCATGTAAATGTGCGTGCGTGTACATGTGTGTTTGTATGTGCATGTAAATGTGTGTGCATGTAAATGTGTGTTTGTATGTGCATGTAAATGTGTGTGCATGTAAATGTGTGTTTGTGTGTGCATGTAAATGTGTGTGTGAATGTGTGTGTTGTAACGCTGTAACTGTAAAGCGCTTCGAGCTGCACAAGTATAAGAAGCGCTTTTTATAAATAAAGTTTGATTGATTGATGCATGTGTGTGTGTGTGCATGCACGTGTGTATGCATGTGAACACGTGTGTGTGAGTGTGTGTGTGTGAACATATGCCTGTGTGTGTGTCAGTCGGGGTGCAGATGGTGGATGTCAGTTCTGAAAAATTCATGCTTCCATGTTTGTGGATTCCTGGGGGATCTCTTGTTGTTGAACTGCTGTTACAAAGCCCACAGAAACTAAACTCAGCCCAGACCTGCAGGTCCTGCAACTGAGAGCAGAAACTCAAATGCAGATTTAAGGAGAAGTCATGATGCTCATCACGATGTGATATGTTAATAACTTATTACTGAACAGGGTCTGGGAGAAACATAGGTGCTTGTCTTATGTTTTCATCTTTCATAGACAGTTTAGAAGTTTCAACCTGACTTTTTGTAAATATCCATTTTCTGAGGTGCTTTTTATTTTGCTAAACCTGCTTTTTTTGTTCCCAATAGAAAAATCTACAACAGCAGTGGATGCGGTTTATTTTTGACAGACATTTGAACTACAAGATATTTTCCGTTTGCACTGCTTCAAGGAAACCTGCTTGATAAACTACATTTTGTACAAAGCTGGAATTAAATCTAAGCTGCTTTTTAAATAAAGAAACCTTTTTACGAGCTGAAGAACGTCTGCGCAACAAAGAGACACCTGTGTGTGATGAAAATGAAGAGAATGTTCAGGCTTTATCTAATTATTGCTTTACTGTGGTGACCAGGATGATAGAACAGAGCAACCAAAGGAGAAAGACTCTCCTCCAGAGACGAATATGTTTGTCATCTGGAAGTTTAACACATTCTGATACGACGAGGAACATTGGGATCTTTAGGAATGGACACTGAGGGATGTAAGACAAGAGGAGGACAGGATGGTTGAATGTTCGGGTTCTGTTTGAGTTATTGGAAAGATTTTCAGTAAATATTTCAAAGCAGCAATGGAAATGTCATTTTGCATTTTAAAGTGCTTTTAACCATTTAAAACTGGAGCTTTAGCTCTAGCGTTCACATTCTTTCAACTCTTCAACTGTTTAAGCAATTAACATAATTCCAGCGGCTTCTGAAGCAGAAAGAAGCAGTTTCACATGAATAACAGCGCAAAGCCAATATAAAAAGCTGGTTTTCTCCACATCAGAATCAGCTTATTCTTGTGATTGTGTAAATGGTGGAAAAGTTATGGTATGTAAAAAAAAAAAAAAAAAAAAGAATGCTATTTTCCAGCAACGTCTCTGGTGTTAACGGGTTAAAGACCCACTGCAATGAAAATAGTGTTTTAACATTTTCTTTTGGCATTTTTCTGATGATAGAGGACAAATATTTCATTCTTAAAATTTCTACTTCTCTATTCAAACTGGGAGCAGGAGCAGACAAAAAGATGCAGTTTAAAAAAGACTGTAGTTGTTCCATAAAATTAACAAGTGAGACACAAGCTCTCTGTTCCGCTCCATTCTGATACCTCCACTTGATCCAAATAGATCAATAAAAGTCTTTGTTTTCCTCGTCTTTACTGCATCTGGAACGAAACTGTATGGCCGGCCAATAACAATTATGTTTGCCATTTTTGTTGTACCGGTAGTATAATGTTGGAGGGGGCTGGAAGCTAGGGGGAGAGCACAGAAACAGATGGGTGATGGGAAGGGGGTCTGGGGTTGCTGTCTCTCCCACATGAATTTCTAATGAATTCCTGCTGTTCTGCAGAAATTTTGTAGTAAAAATCGACACCATGTTTTGTTTTTTTTTAGTTAAAAAAGGCATAATCACCTTAAACACTTAAACACAGGATTGAGTGGGACTTTAAATACTGATCGTTGACATTAATGTTTTTGAATTCTGGGCATTTGAATGAAATTTGCTTAAAAAGGAGGGCAGGAGACAGCAGTTCTGTAGATGTTGAGCATCTTTGAAGGACTTTTTTTTTTTCTTTTATGGAATCAAAGGTTTTTTTCACTAGTGTGTATCATGTTTGTTCAAAAGGAGAAAACACCGAAAGTTCAGAGTAAAACAGCAATAACTAAAAAAACTCTCCATTTAACTCAGGATTTGTTTATCGAAGTTTTCTAGACATTAATAACCTCAAACCATTTGAAGTAGAGCAATCCAAGATCCTGTGGAGTGGGTCTGGACTTTGTGCTAAATAATGGAAACTGGCTGGAAACTGCGACAAACCCAAAGCCCCACAGCGAGCTGAATCGGAGCCAAAACTCTCATTAAAGCCCCATTTTCAACTTTATTTCCTCTGGTTTTGGTCAGCCGCTGGCTTTGAAAGAGCTGTTAAACGCAGGCCAGCGCAGTGAAATAAAAGCAATGCGACGGCTGAAGCTGCTGCTCCAGCTGTCTGTGCAGATATACAGATGCTGTTGGATTCTGAATTTGATTTCGCTGTTTTAGAACTCAGCGCACTCCTGCTATTGTGGGAATAAAATCCATGCATATGAAGCGTGATATTTATTTTATTATTTTGGATCAAAGCAGCAGCAGAACTGCTTCATTTAAGTAAAAAAAAAAACATCAATTTATTATATTATTGTTTACCCATTTTAAAAAAAAACATATTCTAATTGTGTCACATGACCAAGGCGATGTCGAAAGAAATCTTCTCATCCTGAACAGAAATGCGTTTAACAAGCTGAGATGGAGCAAACCCAGCATGAACGTCCCGGCCCCCCCCCCAAAAAAAACCCATTAACCTACTTTCTTGCCACACCCCTCCCCCGATGTGACAAGCTTCTCATGCTCACCTCAGTGCCAGCATCTCTGTTCACCGTGGCAACCATGTCTATGACAGAGCGCAGTAAAAAGGAGGACGTTTCCCCCCAGGAACTGATGGATCCGACATGACTTTACCTGAATAAGATGGAAATGAAATATGTCTTCAGTAATAAAAGTGATAAACAACCAATAAAAGGACCATTAATAAAAAGCGATTATATACAGAAATCCAGTAAACATCAGCGTAAAGTTAAAGTTTCTATTTATTCACAAAAAAATGAGTGTAAGAATAATAAAAACTCGCAGAACGCACTTGGTTGCTGGAGCCTATCCCAGCTTCTCTTGGGCGAAGGTGGGGTACACCCTGAACAGGTCGCCAGGCTGTCACAAGGTCACACTTTCCTGGTTTCCACTGAGCAGCACAGTGCAGTATTTTGAGCGTTTCTGTCATAAAATGGACTCATTAAGCCAGACCAAACCGTACCATTTTTTTGGCCCCCGTTGGTTGTAGATACATAAAAAAAAAAAAATTAACGACCTGGTTAGTGCGGAGCTAGTGTGGAAACCTGTTGATTGGTCACTACGACAAAAGTAAGCGTCTGTCTTCCTCTTCATCGCCCACAAAACGCACACATGAACAAAGAAAGCTTCACATGGAAAGAACCCAGCTGGGATTTGAACCAGTGCCTTCTCACTGTGAAGTGAGTGCTATCCACTACTCCACCGTGCAGCTCCATAGAACTTCATCTACACCCAAAATCTTAAATACGCAAAACACAAACATCAGAATACATGTCTTTACCTTATCTGTGAAGTCTTCATTCATCCAGGATGGATCTATTAAATAATAAATGAACAATTTAAAGTATATTTTTCTATAGAATCGTATTCAAATCAGATCAAAAAGCAGTCATCTGGGTTTAGTCTAGCCCATTTATAGAGTCTGTTTCTCCTATTCTCTGAAATCCTCAGGGAAGAGGAGAACTTTTGACCTTTTGACTTGTGTTTGTGTGATCCAGATACACAACTCTGTCATCATCTTTGGAGAATTGGAAGTGAATGCAGCAATGAGTGGGTCCCAAACAGAAATGGAGAATCAGGACGTCTGGGGTGAAATGAAAGATTGAGGAGGAGAGCAGGAGGAGCTAAACTACACAAGTTAAGAGAGAAGGATGACCTCCTGTGACCGAACATCCCAGCATTATTGGTTTGTGAATTATCCACATTAGACCCTTCCTTCATTTTATTTCACTTATCATTGCAAAACCCATGTTGTTTACATGATTTTGACCAAAGGGATCTTGTGAAAATGTGTTGGGATCAACATGCAGGCAAGTGGATCAAAGTGACCAGATGTGACACAGATTTATTAACACTTAACTTTATATTTCTATAGAGAAATCACAGCAAATTAAAATTAAGAAAACACCACGTCAGGGAATTTACTCAGAGGAGAACCGTTGTTTTTATTATTCTTCAACATAAAGATCATGGTTATGTAAAGAAGAAAGATTTCCATGTAGACTGAGGGAATGCCACTAACTGAAGTCATGGGAGTTTGGTTTCTGAAAGTATCAGCGCCCCGAGTTTCACATCCATCACTGCAACAAAGGAAGCCATTAACAGGCTTTAACTGACGTGAACACAGACTTTTACCTCAGAAATGAATCATCAGAGAAATCTTCCTTCAGACAAGAATCGAAATGATAAACTTCTCGTGCCGTCGCCGTACTGTAAGTGTGCCGCTACAGAGGATCTTCATAAATAATTTTCCTCCACTTTATGACACGTTGTCCATGGTGACAGCAGCCCTGCAATCCCTGAGAGAGAAAATGTCAAAGTGACATTGAGTGAACATCAAGCCTGTGTGTGCACGTGTGTGTGTGTGTGTGTGTGTGTGCAACCTGCTCAGAGTGAGCCCTGGGACTGACTGGCTGACTGTTCCTCTGCTGTCAACAGGCATCCACTCAGTTGCACACAGTCGCCATGGACACACAAACCTAGCTGTCAATCATCTCAGAGAAACTTTGGATGTGGAGCTGAACTTCATGAATATGGTTTCAGTTTTTTTACGTGAACTTTACTGATCACTAGAACACGTTTGTGACTTGTGAACGCACACAACTTTGTTTTTCCTGCATCAAACTGAATTTATAAAAACCACTTGACTGGTCAGTTTGGTTTGGTTTGGTTTGGTTTGGTGACTGCATCAGAGAAGGATAAAGCCGTTAGCTTCCGGGTTGAAGCTTGAAAATAAAAGAACTAATGCTGTTTTAAAGGGAAAGAGTGTAAACAATAATAATCTGATTTAGATTTCTCTGTTTATTCACCGTTTGTTCATGAAAATAAGGAATTAACAATTCCAACTTTAAAAGCATTCCTTGTTTACTGATTTTTTTCCATCTGCTTAAAACTTCTGCACAGTTCTGTACATGTATGTTGTGGTTCAGAGGATCAATCTATCCATCCATCTATGTGGTCATTTTTAATGAACACAGAAATAGAAAATATTTGGTGACATTACAAAGGGGCGGGGTCTTTTCAATGGCACGCAACCCCAAATAAACGTGAACCCAAAATGTAGAAAACCAGACTCAGGGCAGAAATGTTATCGTTTAATAACTTTAAATTTAAACATGACAAGACCATGAAAAAAGGGAGAAACAGAACACGAGGGAGAAACTACAGAGTGAACTTAAACCAGACACTTAAATACATAAAGATAATTAACTAAATCAAGACAGCAGTGGATAATTAACAACTTAAACCTGGAAAGACTGACAGGGGAAAAACAAAATCTAAAAACTGAGCAGGACAAAAACCAAGCAACCTAAACAGCCAAAGAAAGGAGCACCATCCTCACAACAACAACCTGTCTCGCCATCCTCCAACAGCCCAACACGACTTCACATCCGTTCTGCAGAAACCGTTAGATCATGTGAGAACCGCCTGTCCAGAATCATCAGCTGCCATCAGTTTCTAAAGTAAACGTGTAGTTTACCAACGAGGTTTCATAAAAACCAAAAAGTCCGGATGGTACAGGCCATGTCAGTGATTTGTTACAGACAGGATTCAGGTCAGGAAATGTCAGTTCCATTTGGGCTTGAGTTTAAACAGCGTAAACTTCTTTGGTGTTTTTCTACCTTTGTTGAAGGCCCAAAGCGCCACGCAGTCACATTCACCTACATGAACACACTGACGGCGGCTCCGCCCCAAACACTGGAGCTACCGTGTGACCACCAGGAGCAATGTGGGGTTTGGTCCATGCGGGAATTGAACCTGCGGTCACAGGTCAACCGCTACTTCTGGACCACAGTCGCTTACTTTACCAAACATTGTTCTTACAATAGGTGGTTGGGCGGGACAAAGTCAAGTTGTTGAGTCGTGCCTTAAGTCCACCCACCTGCCAATCAACCAACAATTTAAAAATGCTTAACATGGAAGCAATAATGTCGTTTTTCCACATTTCCTTGTTTACTTTGTAGTTTTGCATGTTTCATCTGTTTAGTTTGTGAATTAGCATCACCTGGGTTAATAAGCGCCCGTTCACCTGGACTGGACCTGGAGGAGAACTTGGGCTGTTTGTTTTTGTTGACCGCTGGTGACGCTACTCTGTTTCCTTTTCTGCCCTTTGTCAATCAAGTTCATTATTTCACAATAAACAAACGTATGGTTTTCTCCCACTAATTTTTGTGAGAAGAAATGGACACAAAACTACAGAGTGGACTGCAGTGCATTTATCAGACAGAAGCAACAGAAAAGTCGCCGCTGTGACATATTTGAGCTCTAATTGGATAACAAACTGGTATTTAGAAGCCAGCCTCTAGTGGTCATTGGAGGAAGCGCAACATCTGTTACTTCCAGGTTTGATATTTGAACTGAAAGTGGGGGCTAAGACACAATCATTTCTCTGTTTGGAGAAGTTTAGACGAACAAACCACGGCAAAGACAGGAAAAAACAAGTCAAACGTTTGCTGTTTTCTGACATGAAAATGTTGTCACGCAGAACCAAACATGGACGTGCAGATTCATTCAGAGGAAATAAATGCGACACATCTCTCCCAGGACGTGTGTCGTTTGTAGACGTGTTTTACAATGTAATCCCAGGCCTCAGATCTCTGTCAGAATTCCACAGACAGCGCAGTACAAATATAGCTGAGTAACTAGGCCTCCTGCAAATAGACCAGACCTGGATTTAATCAAATCAACACAGCGTGCTTGATGCTCCAACATTCCCCCTCTGGCAGCAGCCCTCCTCCTGCTTCCTCTTTCTCTGTCTCTTTATCTTGCCAGCTCACAGGAAGAGCAACACATTATCTTATTACTGCACTTCGTCCCTGCATTACACCTTCAGTTACATAACAGAGAACACCTTTCACCACCACTCTGCTGCCTCATCATTCCATCTTTTTGAATCCCAGCATCTCTGAAATGTGGACAAACACAAAAAGATAAACGGGTTAAAGCAATTAACTGAAGGTCCTACTTTAATGTTTCTACTTTATTGTAAAATAAGGACGAGATGGCATCGAGTGGAAATCATTCATGACTGAAAATGATTCACACACAAACAAATGTTTGAGAAGTCTTTTAAAGTCGTTCTTCTTTCTGCCAGCAGTCCTCTTTTGAACCTCAGAGGAGTGAAACACATGAATTATAACTCCGTCATTATTTATTCAGCAAAAGTCTTGGCTTGGTTTACAATCTTAAGCACTAAAACTTGAAGCAATAGTTCCGTGTTGCTTCAGTTCCCTGTTGTTCTCAATCTGCTCTTTTAAAGGCTCGTCGCAGTGTTTTGAACAGGTTACGATTTTCCGTTCCAGAGTCTGCAACAGAAGTGTACAATCATGACCCTTCTTCCCCCATGCTCAATCCTTTAACACTGGAGATGTCTAACCCCCTGAATAAACCGCAATTCTTCAACCTTTAAAGCCATCAATGTGAATCAGTCGAGTCTGATGCAAAATGGTAACTTTTCTCTGCAACAGAATCACTTACAATTACATTAAAATGATTCAAAAGTCACAGTAGTTGAAAGAACCACTGGAGCTAAAGCTCTGCTGTTAACCCTTCAACAAAGGCAGAAAAGCGCTATAGAAGTATTTACCATGTACTATTTTTTCGCGAAACGGATACCGCCATGTTGGAGCCAGACGTCATCGGTAAGCAGTGATTGGTCCGAGTCAGTCTGAGTCAACATTCCTGTTGCAACCACTTTTAACCATCCCTAGAGCATGAAAGTGGGCTACATGAAATCTGTCAATCAAATGTTTTGGACGTGGGGGCCAGTGGGCACCACCTACTTTAATTCAGGAATCTGATTGGTCTGTTTATAACTTCATTAACTTCAAACATATCACAAAAAATGAGGATTATCAAAAACACGTTAGAAAAGGTATCAGAGCAAGAATTGTTATTCTGACCAATAGAATGACTGACTAACAGTGGTTTATTTCTCTATAAAAGTCTGTGGGATTTTGGCTTCTTGGAGCCAGCAGATACTTCCTGTTTTGAACGTCAGGGGGAGGATGCACTCAGTCCAGTTTTTATATACAGTCAATATGTAGGAGGAGTCAACATGATGTTATGAGACACAGCAACCCAAGAAACCAGGGTGACATGGAACAAAAGTGATGGTCAAAAACAGCAACAGAATAAGGGAAACGGTGTAAAGATGGTAACAGCAGCACAACAGCTTTTGCAAAAGAAATGATTATTTTACAACAAAGTTCCCTAAAGAGTCGAGTCTTTGCAAAGAAACCACAAATTCTAGCAGTTACGCTTAAGGAAATTAAGTGTTTGATGTAAAAGTTGCAGCAGAAGCTCGTAGAAAGTCTGAAAAGTATCTTATTTGAATTGTGTTTATTGCTTTTATATGGATTTACATGAAAACATTCAACACAATCAGGCTGAACAGATTTCACCTCAGAACATAGACAGCATTTAAATAAATTCCAGTCCTGGACGACAGGCATTTATCTTCAGTCTAGTTCATGATCGACTTAAAGCGGGAGGAGGAATCAGTGCATAAACGTGTTACAGAGCCAGGCAGCAGTTTGAATAAGGAGGTAGTCTGCAGAGGAGGAGATGGCAGGATGGATCACAGGAAGCATCAGCAGCACAGCGGGCATCACTCCAATGAAAATGGTGTTTGGAACATGTTTCTGTGGCATTTCTCTGATGATGGAGGACATTTATGAGGAAAATTAAGGTTAAATTTGCATTTCTGAGAATTTCTTTTTTCAAATTGTTGTGAATAGGTAGTAGATTGGATTTGTGATGTAGAAAATACTTTGGGTGAAATCCTCCGCTCTATTCGGATGCATCCACTTGTAGAAAAATGAATGTCTTTTGTTTTTCTGGTCTGAGCTGACCTCTGTCTCTAAACTGTATGGCTGGATAGCTCTGAAACTGCTCGCCATTTTTGTTGAACCGGTAATGTTAGGTTGTGAGGGGCTGTAAGCCAGCAGGAGAGCACGTAAACAGAGAGTTTTCCTTTATGGGGCATAAGTCAACAGTCCTGCCCACAACTCTTAGGCAACTTTCATACTTTCCGCTCTGCAGAAACTATGTCCTAGAAAATGAAACAGGCATAGTCATAATTAAAAGACCTCTGGGAACGCTTTGAAAACAGATGCAAAAGTGATTTTGTGAAACAGCTATAAAAATATTGCAAACAACATCAAACGAAAGATAAAACTGCGGCAGTCCCTCAACCCAATAACATCACAACAGAACACCTGTCACATGAGTGTAATAAACATTTTCAAAATGTATTAATTATTCATTCTCTTAGTCTGACTGAATGATTCAGGCAAAATCTTTAGGTTTTCTGTAGCTTTTCTGCAGGTTGGAAATGAAAATGCATGAGGATGGACCTAAGCAGATCTCGTCTGTGAGCCGCAAACAACATCCGACGCATCCCAGAGAAATCTGCACCATAACAACTGAGCGAATATTAGCAGACAGAAAAGAAAAAACCAAAAAGAACCAAAAAGAAAAAGTCTGAAAAATCAGAAATAAACAAACACTGTCTAAATAAAAAAGGGATGATGTCAAAAGTCTAAATA
Source organism: Oryzias celebensis (assembly GCA_014656515.1). Taxonomy (NCBI): domain Eukaryota; kingdom Metazoa; phylum Chordata; class Actinopteri; order Beloniformes; family Adrianichthyidae; genus Oryzias; species Oryzias celebensis. The sequence continues at coordinate 2,767,093 of BNCR01000004.1, forward strand.
TTTTCCAGATCATGAGCAGCAGTTGAAACAGTGCACCAACCTTGATGTTGCAAATACAACAGCAGCGCTGCAGAACACTCATGCATTTTTAATCTGAACAAACAAAGAAAGAGGGAGACAACCTGCAAAAGTCTGAATAATGAAGTCACGAAGAAATGTGTGAAGGACACAAAGCAGCTGAACTGATCTTCAGACCACTCTCTAGTGTCGGCTCTACCCGCAAAACTCTGACATAAAACCACGAGAAACCACAGGAAGAGTTTGCAGAAAAAGACTGGTCTTCTGACCAGGAAGCAGAAACGGCCACTGACAGCCAGCGTAGGGTGTTTTTATACCTGATCTAGCATCAATAGATGGAGGTTGTAGGTGGATGAATTAGTGATGAGGATTAAAATGAAAGTGCTTTCCAGAAAGAATAGAAGTGACCAGACGGAGAGGAAGAACATGAGCGGGTTGAGGTGAGGTGAGTGTCTGAACTGATGTGAACCGGCTGTTGATACTCAACACATCAGTCACCAAACAAACAAGCGTCTGTCAGCTGTCAGTGAGAATGAATTCTCTGCTTTTGTTTTGTTTTAATTTTTCCTCTGATTCAAGTGAATTATTGCTGGAAAAAGCCCAACTGTTGTTATAATAAAAAAAAAACCCCAAGGTCACAAATCATCGCAGCTCTGAAGAAAGGACTGGATCGGTGCCAGAGACGGCTTTACGGCTTCAAAGCGAATTTTAAAGATTAAAAGCAACGTTTGGCATCAGTAAAAAATGAATAAAGCCAGAAAGACAAAAAAGGTATTACTGTAAGATAAAACGAAGAGTAAACTCTAGAGTGTGACAAAGCGAGTTTCATTATGAACCTTTGACAGATCTGTCTTCAAATAGATAAAATAGATATTTGTTCTTCACTTTGTTTCAGATTGAAACTCAAAAACAGTTTTCAAAAGTAAACAAACAAATAAACAAAGCATTTCGGAACCTGGACAAAAATATTTTTCTGCAGTTTTACTAAAATTAAGTGTACGCTGTGGGAATTATGCAAAAATGACAAATAGTTACAGCGAGTGAGTGTCTCAGTATTACAAAATACTACAAAACCCAAGCTTTAAAAACATTTAAAACACCTTTTGATTTAAAGGGTTTTTGAAAAATGAAAATGTTTTTCTATCAAAAGAAAAAGGAGGGAAACTCTGTGTCCTTGTTATGTGTTGCAGTCTTTCCAGAGAGGCTTTTATTCTGAGGAGTTTGTTTATGAACACACTGTGGAGGAGAAACTGGGTTTGAAGGTCACACGCTGGTGGAGAGGCACTTTAAACAGTCGCCAGCCTTCCTAATGATGTTACTCCCGCCTCCACCCTGACTGTGTTCAGACCGCAGACCTTTCTTACATTTTGTCTCCATGTGTTTTATTCATGATTTGAGTTTTTAATTTCTAATTTTTCAGTTTTGTTTGTTTATGATTTGATTTTCAAGGAAACGTCTAGTCCTCATTGAAACAGACAAAAAACATGTTTGTTTTTTTTTTGTTTTTGCTGTGTAGTAACTCTCTAAGTCAAATCTGATCTATTATTTCTATTATTTTTATAAGAAAATGTTGGAATTAGAAGTTGCATATTTTAACGTTTGTGTGGTAAGCTGGCAAAAGTGACGTTCTCCTGTTGCTCTCACGTTTTATATGGACATTTTGTGAAAATGTAATCCATGAATTGTTAGCTGAAGCTGAATGAGATAATATGACACAACACACTAGGAATGTGGGTGTGGTTACAAAAAAACTCTGTTGCCAAGGAAATCCAAAAATTTACTTCTGCAGATTCTTCTAAAAATTCCATAGATCTGTCCATTGCCTCCAGGCGACCAAAAAAGACATTAGTTGCTATGGAGATAAAACCAACAGAAAAGCTGCCATTAAAAAAAAAGTAGATTTTTTTATTAACGCATCACATGCAGCTCTGACCATGGTGGCAGGAGGGAAGAGTGAAGAATATAAATTGAGGAATGTTGTACTTTTCTGTAGAAATCTGTTTAGCTTTACACAACTTCCAGCAGTCATACAGGTCTTGCTTTTGTCAAAGAAAATGTCCTGCAGAAAATTTTGAGCAGGAAGGGCGACCAAGTTGTTCCTGGAAATGCAAAGAATTTCTCTGTTCTGAAACGGGGCCCAGGTTGGAGCATGATGGTGGATAAACGACTGAACCACAGTCAACTTTCCGTGAACACTCTCCATTTAGCGGTTCATTCACACACTGCGTTTGTGAAAAAAACCTGCGTGCGAAGAGCGTTCGCTCAGTTAAGCTGTGAGAAAACCATGTGGAAATGGAGAGGAAGAATAGAGAGGACAGAAGCAGAGAAATGGAAAGAGAAAGAGTGCTCTCCTTCTGCCACCAGAAACAAAGAGGAGGCGCAGCACTGCAGTCTGCAAATTGGGCTTGAGTGAGGGGAAAGTACAGAGAAGGCACTTGCTAAATGAATTTGGCTTTCAGCTTTGGGGAGCCAGCCCCGTGTGTGTGTGTTTGCACAGCTACATTGCAGCTGCTCACATGTAAACGTGCCTTTGAGTTTATGTGCGACTGGAAGTGAAACACAAACGCTTTTACTGTTTAGTCTCCAAAAGACTTTGGAGAAACGGCGTTTTCACGCGGACAGGCCCATAAATAATGCTCTTAAACGGCGGAGGCTGAGGAGACGCACGAGTCTGTTTAAACACACCCACCAGGATTGGAAGTGACAGGCAGGAAGTATCAGAGGCAGCTGGGTGACAGCCCACTAACCACACAGGGGCGGGGGGGGGTCCACGCCAAACAACATTACCAGAGTGGGGAGACGCACAGCAGGGAGAGGAAAAAACAGACTGCAGGGTCTGGAAAAGTGGATGTTTGTGAAAGAAAATTAAATAAAGACCACAAAAAAAGGACGATTTACTCCTTAAACAAGAAGAAACCCACAATTCCAGAGCAATTCTTTTCCAATTCCAACAGCAATCAAGTACCTGGTTTTGACTGATTTATTTCTAGCAATTAAAAAAAACAAGAGGATAAAAAGAAAATACATAGCTGTATCAAATCTATTTCAGATACTTCTTTATGAACTGATTAGGAAATGAATTAAAAAATAAGATGATACCGTCTTGACATTCTAATTGCTCCTAATCACATCTAGACTTTTGTACTTAATCATACAGTTCTCATATATATCATATTTATTCCTTTAAATGTTTGCTAAATAAAATGTGATTATTGTAAACCCCCCTATTGATTTAATTAAAGATCCAGTCTCATAAAAATTATGTTTTGGGTGTTTTTAATATGTTATATAAAACGGTGTAGAAGATGAATGAATGCAGTAATGTCCTTAGTAATCATACTGTAAAAAAACTGGAATCTAATTGGTTATCAGGCAAAGCTTATACCTAACATCATAAAACACTACAAGGATTTTAGAGTTGAATGAAGGAGAGACATTTTTCTAACACACTGGACTGCTGTTCAGCTAAAATTACTCTGAAAGGCCCCTCACCCCAGAAAAATGGAAATCTATATTTTAAAGCTTTTGCTAAAAGAATTAGAAAGCTTTACTGATTACACACAAAACTCATTTTTAAAATGAACTCAGATTGTTTTTAACCAAACGGAGGTCAAAAAGGGACTATTTCCTGGGTTACTTTAACCCAGAAAAAACATAAAATGGGCTAAAATGAAACCATTATAACCATTGCATTGTAAAGTCGTAAAAATCACATCAATAATCTTTAGATTATATTTTAAAACTACAGCAACAAAATGGAAAAATTTTGCCTGAATAAAATGACATCATCCCTCATTTCTCTCAACAGTAGCTGGGTTAGGCTCCAGCAGCCCCGTGACCCCATAAGGGATAAAACGGGTTGAGAAAATAGGTGGAAAAAGATGTTACCATTTGGTGAATCTGAAACTCTGAATTTCTGGCTCTTTTGCAACAAGTACAAGTCAAAGGCAGACTTTGTGAGCGCGTCTCCAAAAAATACCTGGTTTGTCTTCTGGAAATGAGATGCAGAAAAGACGGTGTCAGGCAAAACCCACGACCGACGGGGAAGAGGGAAGCAGTGATGCCTCTGCTGAAGACAGCAGCCTTCAGGCGGAGGAAGACGAGAGGAGGAGATGGATGGTGAGAAATACAGATAAAGAACGAGCAGCTTTGAGTCAGACTTAAGGACAGAGAAATGAAAGACAAAAAAATTATGGAAATGGGGTGAGATGATAATGAAAGCAAAATGAGAGAAGAGATTGAGTTAGACGACATATTAAAAGAGAAAAAAATGAAGAAAAGTGTGGAAAATGGAGATGAAGAAAGTTTTTCGCAAATAAGTTTTAAACTTTGAATTTACAGCAGATTTCTCTTTATTTGTAGAGTTTAATATCTCAGTAAAGTCCACAGCATCACCAAAGACAACTTCCACCAAAGATCACCACTTTGACCTGTTTCCTGGGTGTGTGAAATTTGCTCTCCGCATTTGACCCATCCCCTGTGGGAGCGGTGAGCTGCAGTCACAGCCGCGCTCTGGAATCATTCGGTGGTTTAACTCCAAATCCAAGCCCTTAATGCTGAGTGTCAAGCAGGAAGGCTTTGGGTTGCATTTTTTGAGTCTTTGGTATGACTCAGCCTGGAAGACCTCCCAGTCTCAGTGTGGACCCTCTACCACAAGGCCACTGAGCTGTCATAGTACCTGTAAAATGACAATAAAGCTTCTATTCTCTATTCTATTAAGATTGACTGTAAAGTAAAAATCTCTTGCTGCATAGATGACTCATTTCGCTACTATATAGTGATTTTCTTCTTCAGATTAGTGTCATTTTGCTATTATTAGGCGTCCTCATTTTGTTGCGTCCACATGTGCATGTGTGTGTACGTGTTTTCACACTGGGTGGGGAGTTGTCATTCGGATCACCAGCACAGACTGCTCCTCCAGCGCCAGACCGGACTGTCACGTCTGAACGTGACGCTGCGCTTCATTCCAGAAACAGAGGAGAAACAAAGGTAAACAGAGGAAACCTTTGAAGCAAAGGGAGAGATGAGCGTAGACGGACAGGTCAGACGGAGGCAGGGATGAGTGAAACAGAGGGAAAGAGAGAGGAAAAAAAGACCAGAGTGACGGAGATGAATGGGAGAGGACAGAGATGGATGGGTGGAGGGGACGTGCAGCCGGTTGGAGGATGGAGATGCGTCAGATGGAGATTGACAGCCTCTTTTCCAGGGGGATGTGTGAATAAACCAGCGCGGTGAGGTGGGAGGTGGAGGGAAGGAGGGTGTCAGATGGAGAGAGGGAGACTGAGGAGAAGAGGGAATGAGAGATATGTCTCCGTAATCAAGCCAGAAAAGGGGAGTTGAAGAGAGGGAGCAAGGGGAGAAGACGAGTGAGTTCTGAATGAGTCAATCATGATTAATCAAGATGCTTCTTGCTCTCTCCGTCTCATCATCATTACAGACACGTGCACACGCACGAGCGTTTCCCTGTGCAAGTCACGTACACATCCTGGTGGTTTACAACAACCAGAGAAGCTTCTTGGGGACTTTAGATCAACCTTCCAGCGTAGAATTGACTCTGGTGTAAACGCAGACGGTGATGTTTGGATTCTGATGTTCTCACATTCATTAGGAACAAATTGGAGGGAGACAACACTGACCTATGACCCTGCAAGAACCTCCTGCTTAGGACCATGCCAGGAAGAGTCTGCAGTTTTAGGTTTTCAGTTTAAGGTTGACCTCAAACCAAATAAAGATGAACTTTGGTCGTTCAAGGCCAGACCAGACAGTCTTTGGATCTTCTGATGGATCTGTGTTAATTAAACCCTCTTCCATCCAAAAACTGGGCGGGGCAAACACACCTGAAATACTCCTAGAAAGGTCATTTATAAGCCACCTGTCAACCAAAAGTTGACACCCCAAATGAGAACAGTTTTGATGGTAAATAATGAGATGAAATAAACAAGGTTCATTAAAGTTCATACTAGTACAGAAAGTACTTTAAGTTTTTTCCACTGCTTTGAGACTCCTAGAGGTTAGTGGATAAACTGGAGTAGTTCATTTTAATATTAAAACAGTCAAACATTATCAAAAAAAATCATTTAATTTAAAATGTAATGCTTTTGCATCAGATGGATTTTTAAAAAAATCGTATTACTATCGACTCTATCTGAGAACTGGAGCGAGTCTGACGTCACCCGTAGGAAATGGTTTACGTTCAGCTCCAACAAAATGAAGTCAATTAAGTCACAGACAGCGATTGGTCCGAGTTGGTCTGAGGCAAAGTTTCTATGACAAATCAGGAGTGGATTTGTGATGTAGAAAATACACTGGGCGGGCCACAAGCTCCCTGCTCCAAGCTCTCAGTAACAGTGAAGGGAAGGGGGTACGGGGTTGTTTCATGTCAACAATCACAACTTAGAGGTGAATTTCTAGTGAGCTCCTGCCGCCCTGCAGAAACTATGTCCCAGAAAAGGATGCAGGTTTTTAGAGTTTGGTTAAAATGCAATAATCACAATTAAAACACCACTGGGAACGTTTTGGAAATAGATAAAAGGTGATCGGAATGGGCTTTAGATTTGATTTTGATTTTCACATTAAAAGCAGGAGATTGATTTGGGTTTATTTTGTGTAAAATTCTAGCATACTGTTAAGTCTGAAGCGCTCCATGTGGAAAAATTAGAGAGCCATCGTCCTCAGATGCTGTTTGGGAATTCTAAGTGAATCCTCAGAGAATGGGGGGAAAAAAAAGGTTCATATTTATTTAGGTGTCAGATCCAGAGCCGTCTGTAGGCTGATGATGGCAGAGGAGGGGAAGGGCTGCAACCGCAGGAACTAACAGGGTTTACAAGTATTCCTCTGTCTCAGCACACGTGTGCAGTTTCACACTCATCCGACTGCATCCACATGGAGGAAAAACAGGGAAAAGCACGGGAATATTCTGTCGTTCACCAAAACTCCTCAAAGATGAGCAGTTTTCTGCACGAGTGTGTAAGCTGTCGACACTACCAGCAGGTTGCGGGTTAAAGGCCGAACATCTGAATGATGAAGATCACGTGAAGGCGCTGAGCAGGAGGTGATCTGCCGTCACATCGGTTCTGTGAACAAGCAGACAAGAGCAAGCCTCATCAATGCCGTTAGGACAAACCCCTCCCTCCCCAGGAGGACACACAAGCACTGACCCCCCAGTAATTACCTGCAGGATTGAGATGATGGGAAATGTAAAGCAACATCTCCTCCTGGTGGCTCTGCTGTGAACTAAAATCAGATCCACTGAGAACTCCTCCTGTTCTGTGGAGACCCTTTGTGTCACTTTCAGCCTCAGATCACCTCCACATTACAAAGATCTATCTGGTCATCAGAGGGCCTATGGGAGGGGTTTGTCTCCCCCATGATGGACCGGGATCTGCCCTGCGAATGGACTCGTGACTGATCAGAACGGCTGCAGGGGGATGACTGGGGCTCCCACACAAATCTGACAAACAAAAGCCAACATTTTCCTACAATAATTAAACAGTGGTGGTAGCATCATGCTCAGGGCTGGTTTAGATTTATAAAGCTAATTAAAATAAATTCACTAAAGCAGGAGTTTATACTTACTGTTTGCCTTCAACGACCCCTAAATCAGTTTTTCCAGTGGAAACAATTCTAAATGAAGTCCCCTCCCCCTCGGCATAAAAGAAAAAAACAAAAACAAAAAAAAAAAAAAAACAGAAATAAGAGCCAAGAAATGTCTTTGGATTTGATTGACTTTATTTTTAAGGCACCAGAAGTCCCTCTTTACTGCAGAACATTTCATATCATTTATAGTTTATTTTTGTTGCATTTTTTTATATATTTTCCTTTTTTTGTTGCTGTTTATTTAAATGAAGCAATGATTTTAGACACAAAACGTTTGTTTTTTTTTTTTTTTCAAAGTACACACAAAGTTTTACATTATACACAAAATAAGTGTTTAAAAAAGACCTTTACAAAGCTCAAAATGCATACAATGCTTCACGCTATTAGGGGTTAAAACTTAGGGGAATGGTAGGGGGGGACGAGAGTAAAAAGAGCGGGTGGGAGTAAAAGGGAATCTTGGGTAGCGAACATCAACATACGGCTGATTCCCACCGGTGTCACGTTAGTCTTTGTAACACAAAAGCACAAAAATGAACCAGAACAGACAAGAGAAGATGCAATCATAAACACATCCAGCTTTCTATGTAGAACCGAGCGAAGGCGAGAACATCCACCCTCTTCATCAAACACACAGAACCTTATTTATATGTTTATAATGTCCGCTCTGTGGCACTCCTAATTTATATCAAATACTATTTTAAAATGCCGAAAACTGTTGGATTTGAGCGCATGGAAACAGGAAAAAAAAGATCTTCCACCACGAATGAATGTGAATTTTCTGCAGGCATGCACTGGTGTGCTGGAGTCTACGCAGCCTGCATATCATCACCACGAGTGCAGCATGTAGCTATAGATACAGACCAGCTAAATGTGAGGACGACGTGCTGCAAGCTGCATTCACAAGCAGAGGATTATGTTAACTTCAGTTTGAGAGTAAAGAACAGCAACACATTTCACCTGGTTCATCATCGACTACCAGACCTGTACAACTGTTTATACACACTTTGATATGTACTGTATACACATACATACACAACCTCGGGGAGTGTGTGTGTATGGGGGGGTCTGAAGGAGGTGATCCAGCCAAACTTTGTGGGTTTTTTTATTATTTTGTTTGCATTAAAAGCTTTCTGAAAAAAATGTAATCCAGACAACAGAAGGGTATTGCTCTGCAAACAAAAAACACAGATGTGTTTGGCACAAAAGAATGTTGGTAGTTCGGTAGCTGGTAAATAGAGTTTGTTTTTCTAGCTAAGACTGACGAGCTCGGTTTAAACAAAGTAGCTTTAATTCTACAGAATATTTTCAAAACTTAAAGAAAATGCTAAATAAAGGTTACATTTATTTAACCTTTATTTAGGACTGGTTAAAAGCAAACTACAATTTTCTTCTGCTGTACGTATGGACTTGGAGGCTGCGGCGCTTCCTGACACTTTCCTGGTAATTTCCTCCAAGCCGTCCTGTACAGACGTCTAACCTGAAAACATACGCGAGAAAATGGCAAAAATAAAAAAAGACATGTAGAGCAACTATAAACATAGTTATTTTAGCAGCCTTTTGTGCTTAAACAGTTAACTGTATCTGAAAACAGGAGTGAGTGTGATGTCATCCATAGAAAACGGTTTATTTCCCGCTACAACCAAATGAAGTTAGGTAAGTCGCCATTTTTAACGTGAAATGGTCGCAGCCATATTGGAACTAGATGTTGTCAGTAAACAGTAATTGGTCTGTTTAATAAGTAATTGGTCAATGTTTCTATGGCAACTACTGTCACCAATCAGGGGTGAGCTTGTTGGAAAGCTTCACCCCTTCAGGATGGAAGAGGATCAAATGACAAAACTCTGACCGTCACTGTGCTTACTGGGGGGGAGATTCTGTTTTAACTTTTTAGACTCTGGACTTTTAAGACTTATTATGAAAAAGTGAGGGTTGCATTCTCCAGACGGGTTTGATAAAGGATTTCAGAGTTTAACAGAAACAAAGAAGTGCATTGAGTTCAGTCAGGATCAGAAAGGATCAGCTCAAAGCAGGAGAACGAGGTTTGAGAACAGTGGGAGGAAGAGGAGAAACGAAAAAAAAAACCTGAAAGAACTGAAAGATGGAGCTCAGACACGCACAAAAAACAAAATAAACACCAGAGTTTATAGTTGGAGGAAAAAAAACATTTTTGAGGCAACTATGTTTTTGTAAATGTGGGCAAACCAGAGAACCAAAGCTCTGCTAATGAGATGCTTATGGATCTGAAGAGGGAGACGAGCGGAGGGGCAAAAGCCAATCTTTGTTGGGGTCAAAGGAGGAAAACTTGGGAGCAAGGAGGTGAATTTATGAAGATTCAGGTCTCTGGTAAAGAGAAGAGCGGAGTGAGGAACGCCACCTAATCAGACTTGTCTCCATCTTCCTCGCGGTGGCTATCCACACCGTCACGAGAGGCTTTCTCCTCCTTGGCCAGCTGAGCTTGAGAAGCCAGTAGAGAGGAGAGGGAGAAGAGGCCAGAGGAGGTGGTGACGGCAGGAAGGGCCGGCTGACTTAGGCCCAGGGGCAGCGGTGTCATGGGCAGGGCCAGGCCCTGGAGCTGGGACAGCTGGTGAGCCTGGAGCTGCTGCTGCATGAAGACAAGCAGACTTAGCTTGGACGAAATGACAAATTCAGCACAGAAAGTTAAAATGGAGTAAAAACCAGGTGTAGATCACATCTGCAGCTCAGAAACTACAATCCATTTAATCTAAGCAGAAGACTCGTGCATGAAAGCAAAGGAGAAGCTGGACAACCGATCTTCAGCAGAGAATGAAGATTAAAAACCAGACTTGAAAATGACTGGATTCACCCACAGCTTTAAAAGGAAAAAATACAAAAAAAATGATTAAATTTAGTCTGGGCTCTATGGAGGAAAATTAGGGCCACCATAATAAAGAAATCAATGCATTGCTAATATTCATACTCACATTTTTAGAAGCTGATTGGCGAGCATTAGAATACTCAGATACTCGTTTCAGTCCTAATAATAGTATGATGATAGGAAACATAACACTTCTAATAATAAGATGAGAGTAAAAACTACCTTGACGAAGATGTCAAGGACAGTGAGAAAGACGGCCAGAGCGTCTTCCGTTCAGATGCTTGTGCACGGACGGCTGTCGTGCTGCCATGAAAATTACATTAGTATTTATCTTCTTCTATGGCTGATAAAGGGCCATGTTGGCTATACCGCCTCCAAAACTTTCTGTTGTGCTTTGCGATCCAAATGACTTTGTGCCTGGAGGTTTTTATAGTAATTTAAAATGACCAAAAAAAAGGACGTTTGGACAATACCAAATAAGAGTCGAGGATTTTTGATGATAGATTAGTCGATGACGTCGACGTTTACAGCACTTACGAGAACACATTGGAAAAAGTGACTTCCTCAAAGGAAGATGATAGAAAACAGGAGCTCCAAGATCTTTGACACCAGATATGATTTTCACTACAATTCAACATCTCAGAAAAAAGGTGTGTTAGTTTGAAACTGTATAATATTTTAATACAGCTATTGAGCGTTTTGTGTCTATTTGTGGGCTTTATTGATTCATCGGACTAATGTTGTTTTAATGACCTTCTCTTTCATAAATAGAAGGTCATTAAAGTAACCAAAAGGATCGATCAACTGGATCGATATTTGAACTGTTCCACCGATCATCATTAGAAGCAGGTCGTGGAACGTCGTACCCTTATGATGGAGTTCATCTCTGGGGGGGTGACCTGCTTGGCCCTCTCGATGGCGGCCAGGACCTGCTGCTGGTGCTGGGGAGGGCATTTGTGCGAGGCCAGGACCCGGCGGAGGACAGAGAGAGAAGACAATAACAGCAGGACAGAAACAAGGAAAGAAAGTTTGGTAGTGGGAGGGGGGGAGAAGGAGGTTAATAGGTTAGATCAATACAAACAGTCCCTGACAGACTCTCCTACAACCTCCCCAGTGCTGCACCCCCCCCCGGCCGTTTAGCTATTCATCCAGTCACAAATACAAACAGAAAACACAAAGCCTCGTGCGACAGCGGGGAATGGATGGCTGACTGGTACGGTGTAATGGGAGGAGGTCAACCCCCCCAGAGGCAGATAAGAGAAGGGGCTTATCTGAATCACAAAGCCATTTATTACACTGACACACAAACACAGAAAGAAAAGGAAGAGTGGCGGATGAAGAATGAAGAAAGGGGGGAAGAGAAGGTCATAAATGGTGGTGGGAGGTGTTCCATCAAATATAGTGGAGAAGAAGTTAGGTGGGGGGAGGGGCGTGAACGCTAAAGTGAGATAGACTGATGATGATGATGAAGGACTGCAGGAGAGATGCTGAGGAGGTGCAGACATAATTAGGCAAGGATGGGAGTGAGCTCATTCACGGATGTGAGGAAGAGCGTTGAGGTCAGGAGGTCAAAGACGTCTGTGTGTCGGCGTGGTCGTGTCAAAGAGCATGGCACTCACCTCCTGGGACAGATAGGGCAGGACTTGTGCGCAGATCCCGTTCAGTCTCTTCACGATCTCAGCCTGTGGAAGGAATTATCCAGTTAAACCACAAAAGTTCACCGTTTTCCTGAACAAACACTTCCAAAACAAAAGCGGTTCATTCAACGATGAGCACCAAAATACCCTACTGGGGGAACAATGGTGCAAGTGAACAACCCCCACGGTACCAGCACAAACAGAAACTCGCCTTAGGGATTTTCATCAATCGTTTCCTAACTTTTTAAGCACCATTGTGAACGTACTGTACAAAAAATGTTGAAATTAGAAGTTGTAGATTTTAAACGGCGTGGGCTTGGCGAGATCGCAAATGTTGCGATTTTGGCTAGCTTGCACATATTTTATCGGAACGTCATAAAAAGGGTATGCATGCGTCCAGTGGACCAAGCTAAACGAAACAATACAACAGACGATATGTCAATGTTAAAATGATGGGCTTGGTAAAAAAAAAAAGCGTCGCAAAAAATCTGCTGACTGAGCAAAAAAAAAAAAAAGTTTGATTCCGCAAACAAAACCAATATACATGTGTCGGGGATATCCAAAGGAAATGTAAAATTATTATGGGATAGCCACATGACCTACAGCTGCTAAAACTCATCAGGCTCTGTTTGGTGTCCTCAGGTGAACCAAACATGAACTGGTTGCTATGGAGATAAAACTAACAGACAAGCAACCATTTTGAAATAAGTCATTTTTACATCAATTTCTCACATAGAGCTGAGACCAGCCTTCTGTCTGTGTGTGTGTGTGTGTGTGTGTGTGTGTGTGTGTCAGGCGTGCGTTGTGGCTGCTTGACAAGGGGGGTCAGGTCAAAGGTGAGCAGCGAGGGTAGCGGTGGTGTGTAGAGGCAAGAACAGGGGGTTAGAGACGGGCAGCAAAGGCAGGTAGCGCCTGCAGGCCATCCAACGCTGCTCCCGGTTTTAATGATATTACTTATTTATAAGCACTTCCTTTCTTTTTCCTTCTTTTATTTTCCATTTTTAATTCTTTCCTGTTTTCCACCCATCCATCCCACCACTCATCCTTCCTTTTTCTATTCTTCCATCTAACTATTATCCAACCATCTATCCATTCCTCCATCCATGCTGAAGATCCATTAGTCTTTCCTTCATTCCATCCATCCTTTCCCCTTTTTATTCCATCCCTCCTTCCCTCCTTCCATCATCTGTCCTTCCTTTATTCATCCATTCATTATTCCATGATCTATGCTGTACATTCATTTGTTCTTCATTCCTTTATTCTATCCATCCATCTAACCTTCCCTCTTTTTATCTCATCCATCCATTCTTCCATCCATTTATCATCAATCATCATGACCATTACACTGTCTATCCTTCACTCCATCCTTTATTCCATTCATCTGTTCTTTCTCTCCTTTGTCTATCTTTTCATCCAACCTATCCATTAGCCATCCATTCACAGTTTCCATGTTAAATCTAATACCAGGATAATTCAGCTAAAATGGTCTTAGTTCAGAATAGTTCTGCATTTTAATTAGAAATATTCCAGCGTAGAAACTTATTTTCTCCTCATCCCTAAATTTACAGGATTACAATGTTCTGACAGTTCCATTACGCTCTGAATCTGCAGAAAGGATTTTAAACAGAAACTGCCCCTCCGTCTCTATTTATGAACATTTATCCAAACTAGATCTGAACAGAAACAAACATTGTGGATAAAAGAGTTCAGAGAAATGTGACACAACTCAGCCTAAACCAGACATCAGACGCTGCAATCACAGTGATGTTGAAAAATCACCTATCGGAAATTAGATGATAGTAGATTATTGAGAAAAGGATCTTATTTCTGAGTATGAAATGCTGCGACTTCCCAAACTTTACTTCAAGAGGTCTAACAGAAGTGTTGCATTAACTGGCTAAGCATCGCAATCATTCATTTTATTTGCTTGTCTAGCCTAAAAGCACCTTCAAGGACAGGTGAGGCTGCTTTCTTTGTTGCTTCGTTACAAATTAAGGACATAAAAGCTGTGGAGTTCATGTCAAGAGTAGAATTTGCATTTCATAGCAGCTCATGTGAGCTCTTAGAACGAGATCATGAAGCAGACGAATGAGGAAAATATCAGGATGGAAATGAGCAAAGAGCAGAATAACAGCAGAGACCGACGAATGAAAGAGACTGAAGAGCTGCTTTCTGTTTTCAGGAAAGGAGGATGTTTCACTCCATCAAGGATTGACAGGGCTGCCACATGGGTGAAACAGGGACGTTGTGACCCCCCTCTTTGATAACTTGTGCTAAATTTGATCATCCTTAAAGACCCACTCCAACAGAAATCGAGTTTTTGGGGTTTTAACATATTCTTTATTCAAGTTATTGTGAATCAGATGCAGACAAAAAAACTTGCAGTTTGCAAACGCTTGCAGTCGTTACATATAATCTAGAATCAGCAGGACACAGGCTCCCCGCTCCGCTCCATTCTGATGCATTCACTTGCAGACAAAGAGATCCGTGTACATCTTGGTTTTTCTCATCTGAGCCGGCTTCTGGTTTAAAACTGTTCAAAACTCCTACAAATGTAAAAGTGTTTATGCAAGAATCAAACCAGAAGCAGAGAAAGAAGAAAAAGGCTAGAATGATGACTTTCTCCAAAACTCAGATCCTCTCAGAATTGAGAACAACAAAAACATACATAAATGTTATTGACAGTGAAGCACCGCGAAGGAAAGTCTTGTAAATTAGAATTGGATTATAGCCGTCCAGGCGTCATTGAGTAAATCTCAAACTCTGTTAAATAATATGGTCAAATATTCTGCCCACAAACTAACAGCTAAACCAAATGAAAACTTGTCATAACATAAATATGATGCTTATGACATATCTGACATATACCTGTCAGAATGTGAGTCAGTGTGACTGGAAAATTCAATGTTCCAAACTCCCTTCAGCGCTCGAATATAAAATATATCAATACATATCTCACACAATCTTTCATACGGATAATCTCAGAAAAGACTCTCACCGTTAAATGTGTCCAACATGCCTCCCTCAAAAGTTCTGATACCAAAGATCTCATTGTTTGCTTGATCAATCGAGGCTCTAGGACTTTGTCGTTCTAGAATTTCATGCTCCTTTCAAAACTGTACTGGAAAACAAACGCACTCGAGTAAAAGCATAAAATACTGAAGCCGTCACAGACTTCTGCTTCATGAAAGTTTTATCCTTTCATCGCTCCTACATACAAGTCTATCCTCACGTTTTTAATCATCCAATCTGGTTCTGAGATATGCAAAGCAGCAGTGATTGTGTTACAGCCTAATTCATGGCACGATAAGGGGAGAGGGGCCCTCCTAACTCACATTAGGCATGCAGAGCACAGCTCTGCATTAACGCTTCACTCCTACCGCTCATCATGACACACAAACTCCCCAATGTCTCTAAAATGTCGTGCATCACTCCATGCCATCTGTGGGTTTTACTCTTCTTCACTGCCCTTTAGTCTGTTTTTTTCTAACCCAATGGTCCACTCATCTGCACCCCTCCCTCACATGTTACTTTGTGTTAGCTCAAATGGAGTAATTAGTCCCTGAAAAATGCTTTGAGCATCAGCAAAGGTTGCTTTAGACCCAGAGGTGTAATGCATATAAGAGAAATCTGCAGTCACTCAGCCAGTTCTGCTTTCTCCAAGTCTTAATGTTGTTTTGATTGAATACACTTTGTCGTTACTACTTTATGTTAAAAAGTAATTATTATTCAAAATATATGTAGAAATTAGCTAAATTAAGCAGGCAGCATCATTACTAACATCCTTCCAGGATTAAACTAAAAACAGGTCAACATTGACTTTTACATCCAAGTTTCCAAGGCACTGATCGCTCTCTGAATGGGTAATTACCTAAATTCTAGCAGTTCGGCTGCACGCAAGGAACATGTTCTTATCACACAAACAGCACTACTGGGAAATAAAAATGCTAGCCACATGCCTGTGTCTCGCCCTTATTTACCTCTGCGTGTTGTACAAGTGTTCACTAGGACCTGTCACTAAAAGCATGATTGAGAAAAAAATGTGCATGAACATTTTGACCCTACAAGCTCACAGAGCGGTCTGCAACCTTGATATTTCATGCAGGTCACCTGCGTGCACCTCACAGGTTTGCCAATTTTTCACCTGCCAGCAGCTCCACCCATTAGGGCAGTTGGGACTAAGGCTTTGTATGGGATTTATTTCTAATTTCTTTCTAAAGACTCGTGCTTTGTTTCAAACCAGTCAGTCATCTTCATTTTTGTACATCTTTCCTACAGTAAAAAGTGCGTTGCTGGGGTACTATATTGTAAGTAACAAAAATAACCCACACAAAATATGATGACATGCAATTGTTTTAGAAGAAAAAATTGACTATTGTTCCGACTTCAACAGATCACCTATGCTGTGACAAACCTTTGGTATATCTGACTCTTTCATTATTCTTCCACATCAATAGGAGCCAATCTCCCATTGATGAATTCTACCATGACAGCTCCAGAACACACAGATAAAATAAACTATTTTTAAAAAGCCTGAGAAAGGTTAAAAACTCTGAGCTGGTGGTTTGAATAGAAGAACGCATTCAGACCTCATGTCAAAGTACCACTTGCCTTTCATATCACACATTTAGCGCAAAACTCTAAAGGATTCAGCAGTTTGACAGAAAACAATAAAAAGCTAAAGTGCAACAAAAATCTTCTTTGGTTGATTACCCTCAACAGCTTTTCAATGTCTGTTTTAATGAGCTGAAGTGAACTTTCAGCCTTGAATAGATTTAATTTAGTTTGTTTGGAACTGCACTGCCTTCTCATGCTTAGTACACAGTTGTTTTTAGTAAAAAGTGTAATTTTTATTTGTTTTACCCTCAAGAAACTGATAGGCCGTGTAAACATTGGACATAGATTCTGGTCATCATGGTTTCAAAAGTATTCAAGAAAATCTAATATCGTGCATTAGGCCTGTACAATAAAAAGTGAAAATTGTTATTGCAATATAAGCCTGTGCAATTTTGCACTTAACTTAAATATCAACACTTGTGCTAAAACAATGTCATTGTAGCGTGAAGTTCTAACAAATCAAATTAAGCCCATTATGCATTTGACAAATTGGATGGACAACTCAACGCCGCAGACCAATCGATTGGAGCCCTTTAACTTTAAATGCCCGCCTCCTATGTAGATAAGGGTCATTTTGAGTATAATTTAAGACTTTTATTTTAAAACTGTTGCAGTGAAATGAGATGATGTATTAGTCATTTTTTTGTTTTACTATTTGCTCAAGTTATAAACTGACTAATCTGGGAAGAAAACCGGAAAGACCTCAGACACCTCAGTCCAGAAAAGCGCAGTGCTAGGAACAGCTAAGATACTGCGCGGGACCCTCAAGTGCCCAGGCCTCTGGAGGAGGACCCGAGCTTGGAGTGAGGTACCACCCGCGGAGGGCGAGAGGGGCGTTTTGTTTTTTTTAATACACACACATACACATATTTACATTTTTTTCCCCAGAAGATGCCACCCTCTGATCTTCTGAGATGCTGTTTTACAGATAAGAGTCATAGTGAGTAAAATGGTGCCAAAGTTCATAGTTTCCTGCTCACATTAAATAGCCTGTAAGGCATTCATGGCTAAGCATTCCTGATGAAACCCTGAAGACAAACCATCAGTAAAAAGAAGCGCTCTGACTCAACACGGCTTCATTTAACCGTTCCTGACTTGACCTCGCATCTCCTCTTACAGGCAAAATGAAAAGCTGCAGAGAGAAAACAGCGAGTGGAAAGACAAGAGTGGAGGGAGCTCTTCTGAATCGAGTACGACAAGCGCGATCAAGAGGGAGCAACTGGATGTGTGAGAGTGTGAGAGAAAGAAAGAGAGTGAAATAGAGATGGAGGTGGAAGATTCTGGCTCTGCACAATAAGCTTAGACACGAATGCTCCTCGACACTTGTTTCCACACATCCCCTTCAATTTCAACTCTCTAATGGAACTAGCCATTTGCCGCACCCACTCACAATGTGCATGAAGAAGGAACACACCCAAACACACACACACACAGACACTAAAGCAGGAGTGCACAAAAGCACCACACAGCAGCCTCTGAACATGTGCCAGCAGCACAAACAGTTTCAAGCATCATCACTGATGAAAAGGGGCACTTGTGCGCACACACCAAAGCTCTTCCTGGCAAGCTCAGTCCGCACTCCAACTTTTTGGGTTTTTTTATTGCAGAGCACCAAAACAAAGCAAAAGACTTGTGGACTCATGGTAAATTTTGAAAATGCGAATACACAACCCTGTTTCTGGTTACATCTCTCTGCGATAAATGGGAAATTATGTACTTGCACAGATCCCTGCATTTGTGAGTTTCTGTGTGTATCACAGCTCCCGTTTGTGTGGGTGCATTAATGTGAAGGTCCTTAAATCACGGAGGCTGCTACTTCTGTGTACAAGTGCAACCATTAGTCAACATGCGCTCGCTTCATCCAATGTGGCTGTCAGAGGGTGCCGTCAATCACGCAGCCGGTGTGTGTGTTTGCTCCAGACGAGGTCACTGAAGACGGCTAGCCCTTCGGAGGCCCATCGCTCTCTCCCACCTACAGACTGAACAGAAATTACTTCCCCAGCTTCAGTCAGACAAACTGATAAATGGTCAGCAGCCTCCCCCTGTCTTTTGTCTTTTCTGCAGCATTATCTTTCACAAGTTTTCAAAGATTGTGCGATGCTAACTTTCTGAAGGTAAACAAATGCAAAATAAAATAAAAAAGACTACATTTGTTTAAAAAATGTATTTAGTTCATGTTCGTGTAGTTTTTGTGTACCAAAGCCAATACAAACTGATGCTAACATTGAGTTATAGATTCTAAAAGTCTAGTTCCTTAAAATGTTCATGTTTTTACATTAGGAATTTAGACCTGTAAGACCTTCAAGTGTAAAAGAATTGCTTTTTCTTACAAACCTTACAGTAATGCACTAGATGCATGAAAATTCTCACTAAACTCAACTATTAAAACACAAAATCTCTTCAGCTTTCCAGGGACCAAGTAGTAGGAGAAGAAAATCTTCAAAGATAATCAAGATCTAAGTTATCCAGATGCTCCACTTTTTCAGACTCACTCAGATGAGTTAACCTCTCACTCAACATGTAAGTGCGAGTCCGGCAGCATTTTTAGAGATGCTCGCTTTAGCTACTTAAATTAGCAGTTTTGTTCTTTTAGCCAATAGTCTGAGCTCATTATTACAGATGTTAGAATGGAATCAGGTCAGTCAGCTTTTCTTTTTAGCTACCATCTCTTAAGAGCTACTCTGATAATCCTTTTGTCTATTGTTAAAGCGTTCCCAATGGTCTTTTAATGATGATTATTCAATTTTTAGCCAAAATTAAAAATGAATTAAACTGTGTTGTTTTCTTGGACAAAGTTTTTGCAGAGTGGCAGTACTTCATTAGAAATGTCCTTATTAGAATTTATTAGAATTTTCTTTTACATTTACCTCTGGGACCAATGGAACGAAGTAACCTTCCTTCCCACTACCAATAACTGAGAGCTCTATGTTTTCGTGCTCTCCTGCTAGCTTACAGCTCCTCACAACTCCTACTTAACATTACCTGTGCAACAAAAATGGTGAGCAATATCAGCGCCATGCAGCTGTTCAGTTTCAAGCCAGGTGCCAGCTCATACGAGCAACATGAAGTTGTACATAGATATAGACCACAGTTGCCAAACGCAATTGTACAGCGAGCCAAAATCTCAAACACACCTTAGGTAGAGGGCCAAACAGGTAAAGCATTTATGGAACAAACCATTATTCCAGGATAAATTGACTTAAACCTTAAAACAAGTTTTGCTCTCCATAAAAATATATTCTGTCAATATTATATTATAATATATAATATTATTATACAAGTCTGAAATAAAGTAGACGTTCAAAAGAAAAAAAATCAAATTTCCTTACTTTTATGTCATTTTATATAAAAAATATATTTAAATTTTAAATACCCCAAAAAAACCATAAATATATCCTGTCAAACTCATAAATACAAACATACTGCATAACAGAACAAACAACGCCTGGGAAAAATTTAAAATGTGTGCTTTTCAGCAACAACAAATCAAATCTTTCCATTTTCTTTGCTCCTGTGTTGTTTTTCAGAGCCGGACTCCTGTCATCGTTTTTTAGCATCAACTTGGTTTCTGTTTGGTTTGTGAAATCCTGTGTGTCTTTCTGAAAAATATCAGAGTGATTTGATTTTTTAAAAGTGTTACTGTGAATATAATTATTAGGGGTTAATAAAACATTAAAAACTCAATCAAATAACTTATCACTGAGATTACTCCAAAGATATTTAGTGTTTCCTAATTTTATGCAACACCACCAGTAAAATTCTTCCCAAAAACTGCTAAGCATTTATAAATAAATGATTTGTTGTTTATTTAATATCTGGAAAAGCACAGTTGTTTTACTACCTGCATCAACTGTTGTCTTGTCAGTACAGCTTTATGCTACGTCTACGGGCTCACTAAGCAGTCTTAATTCTTTTTTTTGCTCGTGGACAGCCTGTATTTACTCGTAAGGGCAGTTGTGACCAAGAGTTTAAGTTATGTTACAAATGTGTCAGTCAGTCTAATCCAGCATGTTTATCCAAGAACACCAGTTTCAAATAAAGTTACATACCTGTTTGTGCATCTCAATGTTGAGCCCATAGGACATCTCGTAGTACTATAGAGAGAGAAAGAGATGGAGAAAACCAAATCAATGAGATTAGAAATAAAAACAATGAGATTCTGGAAATGATCTGTTCAGGGGCTTCAAGCATCCATCACAATAACTACATGTGACAAAGTCCTGTTTGATGTTACTGGATATTTAGAAAACATTTAAATGATCTTAAGTAGGGTCATGGGGTCGCTGCAGCCCATCCCAGCTATCACGGGAAGAAGGCGAGATAAAACCAGAGCAGATCGCCAGTCCGTCACAAAGACATGTACACGCTTCCTGCAGCGTGGCTGAACACCACGGCAGAAATAAAAGTCTAAATTAGAACTACAAGGAATGAATAGACAAAAAAGCTTTCATTTGGAACGAGGTTCCTCAAAATTCAATGTGACACATTTGACATCTTAATGACTAACCCATTTAGCAACAGATTTTCAGTGTAAGACAGAGAAAGAAAGAAAAAAACACTTCCATGCTCAAACACAAAGACACGGAAGGAACCGGGAGAGGAAAACACAATGAAAAAAAAATGGAGTCTTTGTTGTGTGTGAGTGTGTGTTCGCTGTTAATGAGAGGGCCACCTTCTGGGCTTCAACTCTGTTAATCACCCACTCTGTCTGCAGGGGTCGGACTCTGTCACTGGAAAACAAACACAACGCTGATCTCTTTCTCCTGCTCGCTTGCACACAGACGCACGCATTTTTCTCACTACATGGCTTTCTTGGGCCCACACACACGCACACACACGAGCACACACACTGCTTTCCACCCACGCAATAGCTCCCTAAAGTAATTACAGCACTGGGGAAATGGAGGTGCCGCCGCTGGGGAGTGGGGGAACCTGATATGCTATTAGAGAGGAGTGGGGAGATTGCTGTGGGGATACAAGACTGGGCTTGCTACTGATGGAGGGGAAATGCTTATGAGCGTGCACTCTAGGGTTTATATTTGCAAGAAAATAACAAAATGTGTGTTTTAAACATGCAAAATGGGACTTTGGCAAAGACTGCAGCACAAAAAGCATCTAAAAAGACATAAAACCTTTTAAAATCAAATTACAACCTGTTACAAATTACAAAGCCTGGTTTTTAATGATAGAAAGTATTGTGATCAGAAATAAGGCAGAAGAAACTATACATTTTTGATTCTTTAGAATTTTTACAGTGGAGTCTATCTGAAAGAAAAATAAATCCTTAAAATGTTTTTCAAAAAAACGTGCAAATGTTTAACTTTGTAAAGAATAAAAGCTCTTCTAAACAGGTTTTTCTAATTCGACATGGATTTTTGTTCATGTCTAAAAACCTGGAGGATCAACAACAGAAAAGCTCTGCCCTCCCGCATTTCTGACATGACACAGGGGAACATGTGAAACCCCTTATCGGGAGCAGCTTTCACACAAGAAGGCTGGAGATTTTCAGGACAATTGGCCTGGACTTCTTTGTGCAGTCACTGCTCACACATGCACTGCACAGCAGGAGACTTCCTGCAGGAGATGAAGTCTCTCAGCTGAAAACAGGAGACACAAAGGAGCACAGAAAAAGCAGTGCAAAGCCTGGGTTGGAGAAGCAACTATGCTTTAGCAAAGTGCTTTGAGAAAGAAAGAAATCTTTATTGTGACAGCTAAAAAAAGACGTGGAAATGCAAATATACCGTTTGTCAGCTGCATTTAGTCTCATTTATCCAGAGATTTCCTGTTAGAAGAACATCTTGGTCCCAAGTCCCACTCTGATCATTTTTTGATCTGTTGTAAAAGCGTTCCCAATGTTTTTTTTTTTTAACTCTGATTATGTCATCTTTAGGAAAAATTTAGAAGAATGTCTTTTTTTAGGACATTCTTTCTGCAGTGGCACAAGTCCATCAGAAATCCTCCCCTGAGTTGTGGGCGGGACGGTTGGTGTGGAGTATGCCTGCGCTAATTTTCCATCATCTCTGTTTACGCGCTCTCCTGCTAGCTTACAGCCTCCCACAACCCAAAACTAACATTAGAGGTCTCACAAAAATGCAATATCAGAGCTATTCAGTCGTACAGTTTGAAGCCAGATACCAGTTCAGATGAGGAAAACAAAGACATACATGGATCCATGTGTCTGCAAAAGTGATTCATCGAAATGGGGCGGAGCAGCGAGCTTGTGACCTGGCCATGGAAGTTTATCCGCAACAACAAGTTTTTTCAAATGGCATGTTTTTGTCTGCTTCCGATTCAAAATAATATGAATAAAGAAATACTTAAAAACACAATTTTAAACTTAATTTTCTTTACACATGTCCTCCATCATGAGAAAAACGCAACATGTTAAAAACACAAAAAACCTCAATTTTCATTGGGGTGGGTCTTTAACCTAAGGACATATGGACATTTGACCCGCATTCAAGAAAGCGCGTTTAGCCCATGGTGTTCAAAGCTGTCTACTACTTTTTCTACTTTTTACTAGCCCGTGTCTGCCACCTACAGTTAGAAGAGGCTTAGTGCAAAATTTCAAAGAGGTGCAAATCTTGCAGAATTTGTTCACAGCTGCTTCGATAAATGAAACACTTGGTTTCAAATAATTCAGAACAGGTACAACAGCAATTATAAATTTCTCCTGCATAGTTAATTTTCCAATGGTTGGCATTTCCGTGAAAGAAAAAAATGTCATCTATACGTATATATCTCACTACCCATCACGTATATATTATTAAAAAATCTAAGTCTCTTATTGGTCAAAGTTCAACCTGGTTTTACTTATAACGCGAATCTTATAGCTGCGCGTTTTCTACGTAAAACCCCAAAGCATAAAAACTTGCATAGCTACATGTGAATGCGAGAATTTTGAACACGTAAGCCTGAAACACGCATTTAAGCTTGTTTACATAGACTTTTCATTCAAAGTGGTTGCTTGAATGCGCAATGCGGTGTGAATGTAGCTTTAGACGTGATCACTTTTGTTTTGTTTTTTACTCAGAATATAAGATGCAGTTTTCTAAAGAAAAATCAAAAGGTCCCTCATTGGACAACTTTGGTGGCATTGTTTGTTCATAAATTTAGATCCTTTAAATATCCAATATGGTTAAAGGTGATAAAATATAAGTCTAAAGATACAAACATACAAAAGAATGAATTAAATGTAGGTTTCACATTGTTGTATTGTAAAAAAAAATAGAAAAAGCAGTGTATGTATGAATCCATTTTGTCTTTTAAAACAGGCTAAGAAACAGCAGAAACAGCTACAGCTGCAGCCTAAATCAAAGACACACCGAGGAAGTGTGTGAGTGTGTGTCTGCTGGCTTGCTGATGGAGGGGAGAGTGGTGCGGCGCTGCAGATTAGATGAGATTAAAGAGAGTCGGAGGATCAATTAGAGGGAAAACATCAGACGGCAACCGGTCCAACAAGCAACAATGACATTAGTCTGGAGGTGGAGCATTTAGAAACACATCTAGATGTGTGTGTGAGTGTGTGAACGTGCACTAAAGAGAGAAAACAAAGGGAATGTCGGGATTTTTCTGCGGCTGCTTTGATTTGTTTTGAGCATTCAGCATCTCAGTGTAGTCCTGGTAGGACTTTACATTTTTACTAAATAGATTCAGCCTGTTCCTGTCATGCATGTTCTGAGCTGTAGGGTCAGACAGTTGTTATAATGACAGAATTATTTCAACAAAAACGGTTGGCAGTGCCACAAAAAAGGAATCTTTAAGAGAGTAAATAGACTTTTGATTCAGGAAAAATGTCATTCTGATTTCCGAAAAAAAAAAGTAATCAAAGTTATTTAACAACAAAGAAAAAAATGAAGAAATTGTGTCTTAGTGACAAGAATATTTTTCTAAAAATCAGAATTCTAAAAAAGACAATTAAATCACATTGGCAGATTCTTTGGATTGTTTTAAGTCCCACTCCAACTATATGTTTTTCTATTGTAAAACTGTGCCCAGCCGTCTTTTAACTCTGATTATGCAATTTTTAGCCAAAATTTTAAAAACGTGTTGATTTTTAAGACTTATTTTTTGCAGCGTTCTTAGAAATGCTCTGGGTTGTGAGCAGAAGCCAGCAGCCATTTGTTTACACTCTCTCCTGCTAGTGACAAGCACCGCACAAGCCCAAGCTAATGTTAGCGTAGCTAAAGAACGACGAGCAATATTAGAGCAATCCAGCCGTATAGTTTTGAGCCAGATGGCAGCTCAGATGAGGAAAATGAAGAAGGTAATGGATCAATATGTCTGCAAGTGGATGAATCAGGATGGTAGTGAAGCAGGGAGACTTAGGACCGCCTATGGCAGTTTCTGCATCACAAACCCCAGCTTTTTCAAACATCCGGCTTTCGTCTGCTCCTGATCCAATGTGATTTGAATAAATACTCAGAAACAGTTTTAATCTAAAAAAAAAAGTATACATGTTCTCCAACATGAGAAAAACACTACAAGAACATGTCAAAAACACCAAAAACAATATTTCCATCGAAATTTTTCAAATTTTATGAATCTTTGTCTTATTTCTAGGGGCCCTGTTTTTGCAGTGGGTTAAAGACTGGGTTAAAATTAAAACTGGTTGATAGAACTGACTATAATTTAAACTGACATATCCAATAATAAAAAGGAATACCTGAGATAGAAATAGCAAAAAAACAAAGAAATAAAGAAAAGCACATTTAGTTGGGTATCAATGCACAAATATTGATTTAACTTAAATGAATTTTTTAGTAAAATGTACATTCTAAAACTTATTTTATTCCGTTATAAAAAACTTTTTGTATGGCTGGTGCTACAAAGATCACGAGTTTACATCAACTAAGTAAAAACCACAAATCAAAGTCTTGTAGCTACGTACACACTGGGCATTTGACAAGTGTTCAAGAACACGCCCATGGTGTTCATATTGGATAATCAGGGAGAAACTTCATCTTTTTCTACTGTTTACTAGTGCATGTCTGCCACCTAAGTACAAAATATCAAAGCGGTGCAAATCTCACAAATGGGGAAAATGGAAACAGTTTGGTTCCGTGTTCCTTGCAATGGCGTCTATGGATTACTATCATGTTAGGAGAGTGGCCTTGGTTTGTCTTTATTTAAAAAGAAATGTCAGACTCGTTGCACTGTGGTTTTACTAAATAATTCAAATCCATACATGACTTAAAATGTAATTACATGATTGGCCAAAGTTCAATCTGGTTTAACTGGCAATTCAATCGCAATGCATTTTGTACGTAGAGCCCTGACGCGATCGTAAAAACTTAGTTGGCTATGCATGATCACAAGAGTGCCTTTAGACAGACTTTTCATGATAAATGGCTGTTTGAATGCATGTTGCTGAGGGTGGTGTGAATGTAGCTTTATGATTCCAAGATCTTCCTTCTGCAGTTCTGCTCACATGCAATTTTTAACTCACCATGATATAATGGCGCTGCATCTCCGACTTTTCACTCGCCAACTTGTCACATTCAAGCTTCAAACTGGAAAAAAGAAAAAAAAAAAACAAAAGTCAGACATGCTTAATTTGTTGGTCTTTCCTTAAAGAGCTGAGATCAGGTGACTCTTTCACCTGTGGCTCCACTATTACTCTCTGCATCAACAACGTCTTGGTTGCGGTTTATTTAAATCTCCCTGATCATCTCCCTCACCACGCCTTTCTGTGTCATCATTGGCGCCTCCGTCATCCCCGTTTTACCTGAAACTGTCAGCATCTTCACTGCTTTTGGCAGGTCCTACTCACTGAATACGAGCGTCCGGCTGTGACTTCAACAGGAAAGAACTCACTCTGAACTGCAGCCAAAAAAATCTGCTTTCTGAGTCAGAGACAAGGCAGTGGAGTAAAATGTCTAAACATGGCGTTGCGTCACAGTTTCCAAGCGACCCGGCCCCAGTGACAGCCATTAGCTGTAATCATGTCAGCGCTGATGTCCCACAAGGCGACAGCACAAAGGAGAGCACGTCGACAAGCTGGCCTCATTGCCAAATCAAAATGACAAAAAACTGCATATTCCATGACTTGACTGATGCAGCCAGTTAGGATGTGCCCGTATCACAAGTTATTATAGCTTCTAATGACTCTGGGAGGCTCTCTGGCATTCAGACAGGTGACTGAAAGGTTTGGGTTTGGAAAAAGCCCACAGTCAGTTTGATGGTGTGCATGTTGATGTTTTTCTTGGCTGTCTGCAGAAATGACAGCTCGATTATGGAGAGAACAGGATGAGTCTTTGCAAAGGTTCTGATGAAGATTTGAATGGTTTTTAATGTTTTTTCCCATCTCACAGACTTATTTTTGCCAAACGAATCCCACAGAGATTTTGAAGACATTTGTATGCCAAATAATGATTGAAATCACAGCATGAGCTGGTCATTTCTGTAGATATTCTTTAAGTTGAAGAGAAAACTATCAGCCTGTTATAATGTGTGTCTGTGGGGGGGGTCCCAAATTAGAGGTTATTAGGGTTCAATCCTAAAAGATGGTTATATGGTTTTATATATATATATATATATATATATATATATATATATATATATTCGTTATATGTACTATTTAGCCACAGTTTGACCTGTACTTTTAAAGAGAATGGAAGTTTAATTCAGAAAATTTTGCAAATATAGAAGGACTCCCACAGCATTTAAAGTGTTTAGACCAATGTGATAGAAGAATTAGGTAACGTGGCTTAATGAGCCTTTGCAAAAGTTTGCAGTGAACTATAAAATGTGATGGACCAATGAGGGTGCTCCACAATTGACCCAGAATCAAGTTGCAATGCTTCAAAACTCACCCAAACTCTACAAAAAAATGTAATATTTTTCCTTTTTCAGAGCTTTCTGAACGAATCTGGTGCAGAAGTTTGACCACCAACACCATTGACTGAATGAGAACCGAGAGTGACGTCAAAAAGAAAATTCTTTACAGCTCAAACCAATTCAAGTCAAATTAGTTGCCTTGTTTTTTTGCAATACAGATGTCGCCACGTGGGAGTCTTGTCAATAAGGAGTTTTTGGTCCGAGTCATCATTTCTATGGCAACCACACTCAATCAGGAGCAAGCTTGTTGGAAGCCCGAAATCAAACAGGAATCAAATGTTTTGATTGTTAGAGATGGGGATCAGAAGGCTCCACCTACTTTATTTGTTTTCTGGATATTAATTTTGTTTTTTGAAATGTTTTTTCATTTTTGTTTTTTTTTTATTTTGGTTTCTGGAATGTTGTTTAGTTTTCTTAAATGTTGTGCTGTCTTTTTTTTTTACATATATATGTACATTTTTTTTTAAAACAAATGACGGCCCTATGACTGAGGTGTACCCGCCTTCGCCCAACAGTAGCCGGGACAGGCTCAGGAAACCTCATTGCCCCGAAAGGGATACAGCGGGTTAAGAAAATGGATGGAAGTTCAGGAGAAGAACTGTGGATCGATGTTCTATATTGATGAGTTTTCTACCGCTGTTAATAAAAACGTTGCGTGCACAAAGGTGAGTACCTGATTGGTTGACGCAATGAAGCGGCCTCACCAAAGTTGAAAACATGAAGTCTGCCAGACCGCCATGCCCTTCGATCACGCTGCAGGAACTCAGATCGCGTCTTTACTATTGACCTAAAATTGAAAATGGCCCCCTCCGCTGGGGGAATTGCGTTCGGTGAAAATGCAGCTTAAGAGCTTCTGTTTGTGACTTGTGGTGTAACTAATAGAGAAGATCTACTGTAAAAGCTCTGCTGTTTGTGGACAAAAGTCAGACCTGTGTCTGAAGTGGAGCTGTCATTGCACACATTCAAAAGAACAAACCTGCTCTAAAGCTTAGAGTTTAACCACAACAGTTAGAATTCAATGCCATCAAATAAACAACATCTTTTAACTGCACCATTTACAGATTAAACTGTACAAACACCATCAGCCTGGGCAGATGTCAGTCAGTGAAGATGAGGAAGGTGTTTGCAAGAGAATCTGTCATTATGAGTAACGGGAGAAAACAAAAAAAAATGTGAAGGCTTCCACACAGCTTCTGAAGGGAGAGAACTAACAAAAAACGGATGTAACTGTCAAAATAAGACAGAGGTTCAGAAATGGACTGAAATATTCATTTTATTCGTTTGTTTGATTTGAAAAAACGTAAAGTCTTTGGATGCATTTGTTTAGTTTTAAAAACAGTGTTTTAGCTGAGAGTTAGCTGGCTGTGTGAATGACTGTATTTTAGGCATCAACTCAGTAAAAAGGGCAGCCTACTGGCATAAAAAGATGTCAAAATAAAATCACGAGAGTAAAGATTGAATTCTCACCAAAGCATGTCATTTGTAAAAAACTTTTCAAAGGTTTCAAAAATAAGTTATGTCACCAAATGAGCAGTTACTATAAATTCAAAAAAGATGCGCATAGTGGACGGAAGTGTGACCTGATATATGACGGCAGATTCAAGTGAGAATTTAAAGACCCACTCAAATAAAAAAAAAAGAAAAATAGGCCTTGTGTTTTTTTAAAAAATATGTTCTGGTGGCATTTTTTTAAATAATGGAGATCATATATAAAGAAAAATAGGCTTAAAATTGAATTTCTGAGTATTTCTTTATTCAAATTATTGTTAATCAGGAGAAGATGAAAAGACGCAGTTGGATAAAGACTGTATTTGTGATGTAGAAGATACGCTAGGTACCAAAAGTCCAGCACACAACTGAGAGATACATTTCTGATGACTTTCTGCTATTCTGCAGAAGCTATGTACTAGAAAACTACACCGTTTTTTTTTATTTTTATTTTGGCTAAAAACTGCCTAATTGTAATTAAAGGACCACTGGTAACACTTTAAAAATAGATGAAAAGGTGATCAAAGTGGGACTTTACCTGGTGACACGTGATGGATTTATAACCTGCTGATAGTGAAGGGTACATTTTGAGTCGAGGAGTCAATCTGATGACAACTCGTGTGTGAATGAACAGCCTCTCTTTATTCAAGACTTTCCTTCACACCTACATAAAAAAATCAAACGGTCCTGCTATACCCGCATACAAGCGTAGGATATGTGGGGAGTTGTCATGACGACAAGCCTCCTCGCTGCAGCCTACATGGGATTGGCTCCTCTGATTGCTGCTCAGCAGCCCCGGGGTCTGCAGCGCGCTTCTCAAACGACACTTTGATGGAGTTTTATTGCCGAGTCTTCCATCTCTAAATCGTTCCTGCTGTCATCTTTATTTTGATTTATGTATTCCCTGATCTATTTATGCACGTGAAATAAGGGGATGGCAGAGGAGGAGGAGTGTGGGGAAAGGGTGGGAAAAGGAAGACAATGACAGCTACAATGCTCTGTACTGTACCCCAGGGAATGCCAGTGGTACATTTGCCCTTTAAAGTTGTTCAGCAACAGACAAGCAGAGCTCAACGGTAAAACGCTACAAAGCCTTGTTTGTGGCTCCCAAGTTACCCCACATCCCATTCCAGCCCTCCTCATGAGTCAATAGGCACTGTATGCATGTTCTGTACGCTCAGACAAAAGAGGCATTCTTTCAACTGCACCCGAACCCTCTGAAGAGGGTTAAACGGCGCTGCACGCTGTTGTGGGAATAACAGAATCAAATAAAAGAGAAAGGCATTATTACAGCTTTAGAGTCCCACACAAACCAAAGCCTTCAGGCCCGAGCAGGGAGTTTTTTTTTTTTTATTACACAATATGCTGGGCTTTCATGTGCCTTTGTCTGTCTGAGGGAAACTTCCAGAAGGTTCTGGGAGTACAGGTACAGAGAAGCAAACCAAACTCCTCCGGAAGGAAAGCAGGCTTCAAAGTCTTCGCTATCACAAAGAGAGGATGTCTCGCTGAGATGCAGACCTTGTGGCAATCCCTCTTTCATAAAAGCTATCAAACAGATTGGTGAAGGTCAGACTTTGGACGTTCTACAGACCTGGACCACGACAGCATTTAAGCAGATCAATAGCCAAGGGGAAACAAGGCTTATTTAGCTACCAGTCAATAAACAATGTTTCCTGAGAGCATAGAGATGCAAACAGAACGAAGAACAGCATTCGGACTTTACCACAACAGAGAGTCCTGTTACATAATTATTTCCAATCTGTGGTCTGATCACAACCTGACAACATTTTTTTGTGCGAGTGTCTGTTTGTACCTGTGGTATTGTGCTTGAAGAAACTGGAACTCATCCTTGATCCGGTCACAGGAGTCAGAGGTTGTGAATTTCAGCTGTTGTGAGGAGGCCTGCCGAAAAGCAACACACACAAAAAAAGATCAACTTAATGCCCAATGTGGAGAAGTTAGGTTAAAACACAAGCACCAGCAGGTTGAAGGCAGAACTAAACACAAAAGAATGAAAATAAAGTCACTTGTGAAGCATTTCTGACCTCGCATTCATGTAAAGTCAAATAGTTTGTGTGCATAAGAAATAAAAAATCTCCTTTTGCTTCAGCTAAAATGAAAAACTCGTCAATATTAAGGCTGAAAATCACTGACAAAACACTTAGTAAAGTCTGTTCAACATTTATTGTTGTTTGCTAATTATTTAGATAACTGCAGATTTTTTTCACATTTCCAACGACTTTTGCTTTTATTTAGAATTTTTATAATGATTTGAAAAAATGGGAAAAAAAGGTGAAACTTAAATTTTTAACAAACTGATGGAAGTTTCTGGAAACCCCCCCCCCACACACACACACACACACACACACACACACACACACACACACACACACACACACACAAAAATTGTACATGAAATCAAAGGACAATCATTTCATTGATTTGATTAAGAAAGTTTTAAGATCAACTTGATTAATCAAGTTTGTTGAGTGGAAACATTTCCCTGTGAGGTGCCACGCTCTAGCGTTTAGCCGAACACTTCATTCCACGCTTAGATGAGCTTTCAGACAGAATCGGGTCTGCTCTGACACAAACAGCAGCTTCACTTCACTGAGGCAGATGCATGATTTAAAACCCTGGGAAGCTAGAAACATGAAGAGGAGATGTAAACAATGAACCGCGTAGAAGGACGCCCTATGAGTGAGTCAATTCAGAAATCCAATAAAAGCTGTTGTTTTATCATCTAATCATCTACCGTAAATGTTGGGTTTGGGTGGAGATATCAGGATATGGTAGAATCAATCTTTCAGTGCACAATAACACACTTCTAGAAAGAACATTAA
Organism: Oryzias celebensis; assembly: GCA_014656515.1. Classification (NCBI taxonomy): domain Eukaryota; kingdom Metazoa; phylum Chordata; class Actinopteri; order Beloniformes; family Adrianichthyidae; genus Oryzias; species Oryzias celebensis. Next base: position 2,798,967 of record BNCR01000004.1, read on the forward strand.
GAAGAACTTGGATAAGATTATTTTAATCCATTGTACTAAAAACCCCAAAATCTCAGTATGTTGACTTCACTTTGATTTTAATTTTTCATGAGGACTTCTAAAATGAGAACATTTTTCAAAAAGCTTCAAGAAAGCTCTGACTTTCTGCTCTGCTACCAGTGGTTGAACCATGCGAACTGTTTTAAAACTACCAGGATGGCAGACATTAAACTTTGAAAAATCTGTTATTGATTCTCACAGTGGACGAATCAGACCTGTTACCTGCAACATTAAAATCAAATAATTTAAAAAATGAGGGGTGATGGAGCAAAACTGTTTAATACTGATTTTTTTAAAATTATTTTTTACTTTCAAAACTACTAAAACAGACATATAGGCTAAAGCAAATATACAAGTTTGAAGAATGTTTATTTTTACAATTTATAATCAATATGCCGACGACAAAATTGATAATAAAAGTAAAATCTCAACAACAGAGCTTAAACAACATCAAAAATAACTGAATAATAATAGTAAATAGTGAATAATTATAGCACTTTGATACCACCTGAGAAGGCCCAAAGTGCACTACTGTCACAGTCTCATTCACACATACAGTCACTCACTGACGCTGAACACTGATGCCAACCTATAACCACCAGCTCACAAGTACAGGTACTTAAAAAAAATTTCATGCTTTTTGATAGACTTTACCATGTTAAAATAGAAAAATAACTAATTTATTTGGTATTTAAAACTTCTTAAAACTGGTGTTTTACTTTCAGATTGAACTTAATATGTTATAGAATATATATAAATAAATGAACCAGCATATTGAAAAGACCTGATAAATATTTAATGTTTCTTCCACTAAGCCACAGTTACTTAAGTCAGTTGATGAGTGAATTTTGTGAAGGTCATACAAAATATCATCCTAACTATTTAAAAAACGAAATCAACTATGACTAAGACACAAAGAGACCATAAGGAATATGACTTCAGTATTTCTAGGAAGTGACCTGTCACTGTACCTCATGGTGTTCCACCTCATATCAAACAACAAACAGGCTGCTTCACAAAAGCATGCACACAAACGCACATAAAGACTACTTCAGGATAAAGGGAACGCAACCATCTTTCAAAGACATGTTTATTTCCTACTACGTCGTGCTAGCAGATGTACGTTAAAGTTTTACAGAGAAAAAATACTCATATTTTGCTAGCATAAATGAACATTAATGAATTAACATTAATGAACATTAGTTTAATAGTAAAAGTTGAAGGAAACAAAGATGATTACAAAGTTTAAAATATATTCAAGTATATAATGCAACTGTGACAGAGTCACACATCATCCTTCATATAAGATGAGATGCGTTTTGGCATGACTGTGCTGCCAACACGCTTATAAACCTTCAGTTCCCTACGCCGTTGCTTAGAGACAGACCTACTCGTGTATGTTGTTTTAACCTTTTCCGTGATCTCTTCAGCCACTATGGCAAAATTAGCAAACTGTAGCTGGGGGTGTGTGACATATTCTTACATTTGCCAGAGGGGGTTGTTACTGCCTTTCTCTGCTGGAGCAGGTATGCAAATGTTCAAATTACCAATGTTAGAAAAGTTGCCCGAGGTTGTACAAGCAAGAGAGAGATTGGTGAAAGCTAAACAAGTAAGAACAAAAAGAAGAAAACAAATCAGAGGAAAACGAGCACAGGAAGAAAAAAAAAAAGAAAGACTGAAAGACTGAAAGAAAGAAAGAAAAAGTGCAAAGTTTGCTTTTTTAATGTACAATGAATCAAACTATCACAGCCATAAATTAAAAGAAATATAAATTCAAAGTAACCTGAGAATTGCAAACATTTGGTTCAAGAGCAAAAGCAGCAAACTACCACAGCTGTTCTTCTCCAATGACTCATGACTCAAGTGAATCATTTTAAAGTAAAAAAAAAATGAAAACTCAGAAACTTCTGAAAAGCCAAAACCAATAACTCTGAAGGGACTCAAGATGTTTAAGATATGCATTTCCATATTAAAAGATTCTATCATAATTTAAGATCAAATGTGATACTTTGTTGAGCAGCTTTCCCATAGTCCTATAAGCAGTGCCCTTTCAGGTTCTGATGTTTTGAGCCCTGAGGTTTCTAACCTCACAATAAGATAACCAGATTGGATATTTTAACGTCCCAAGGACAAAATGCAAATGTAACACAAGACAATTATTATCGTAAACAAGTTTGTTTTTTTAAACAATCTTTTCTGGGAGTTTACATCCACAAAAACTGAATAGACGGAGAACAAGAACAAATGGTTTGTATAAAAATAAATAAAGCTAAAACCAATTATATCTGATTTAAAAGATCTGGTGTGTAATAAAAAACTGTTTCTAAAAAGTGTTTCTATTATTTCGGGGCAACTTTTCAAACAAATAAAAAACACCAAGATCCATAATGAAAAACAAACCAAGTCAATCTATTATTGAGCAAACAATGTTAATGGAAACTTATAACTTTGTGATCTACTGTGGAGAAAAAAATAGTGAACAAATGTTGTGAGGCAGCTTTTGCATTATTAAGAAACATTCACACTGGACGCACCAGGCGTGGTGAATGCATCAGGTTTCAATGTTAATTCAATTTAAATTACATTTGAGGCATCGCAGTGCGATATTGGTGTCAGGCGCGGTGCGGTGAGCTTGACACTACATCAACCATTCAAGGACTCAGCTTAGGGCACATCAGATTGTCTCGTCTTTATCCGTCTACTAACATGGTTGTATATTTCCCTCCATTAGGATCCTGTAACGTTCAAGTGTTTTTTGAAGTGTTATTAGAAATGTTTGATATATGTAAATGATTAAGATCAAGGGCTGCACGGTGGCGCAGTGGTTAGCGCTCTTGCCTCACAAAAAGAAGGTCCCTGGTTCTTCAAGTCCTGGCTAGGGGACTTGAACCAGTGTCACCAATGAGGGACTTTTCATTGTGGAGTTGAGATGTTCTCCCTGTTCTCCCGGTGCATGTGTGGGTTTTCTCCTGAGACTCCAGCCTCCTCCCACCGTCCAAAAATATGCTTCACAGGTTAATAGGTCACTCTAAAATTGTCCCTAGATGTGGATGCGAGTGTGGGTGTGGCCCCTGCAATAGACTGTCGAGGGGTGACCCCTGCCTTTGCCCATGAGTGGCCAGGTTAGGCTCCGTGACCCCAAAAGGGACAAAACTGGTATTGAAAATGAATGATTAAGTTCAAACGCGTTCGATAACAAAAGCATAACCACGACCAAGACGAGTCACACTGGTTGAAGTTTCGGCTAAAGGTGTTCTGGATACATTTTAGATGAATAAACCAAGATCAACTATGAATTGTGTTTTCAACCACAAATTAAGATTCAAACTGAATAGTTGTTGCAATCAATCTTTAAGCCCTTATGTTAAACATTTTTTTAAATAGTTAAGAAAATATTTAGATGTATTCTAAAAAGCACAGGTGGCCAGGGAAGATTGGACCGGGTAATGTTGCCTCATGTGTTGTTCAGACAAAATATTTCCTGATAAAAGTCTATGGGATTTTGAATTCTTGGAGCCAGTGGGTACGTCCTGTTTAGAACGCGAGGGGGGGAGGGATTGCTCAGTCCAGTTACCTATACAGTCAACTGTTAAAACCAGTTGGTGTTTCGTTGTTGCTCCTGATTGTATTCTACGAAAAGGGAAGATAAAGCAGTGAGGAAAAAATGCATGATTACTTCTCGACCTCTGGTGGTGTTTTTAAGTTACACAAAACAAGGCTAAACCTGTTTTATAAGAGACCAAGGCCCAATCTGAATTCTTCCTTTCGCCCTACCCCTTCTCCTTACCACTCCGTTTGTAGGGGCATATGTAGTGAAAGTGGTGTCCAAAAATAATTTTTTTGAGGGCTACCTTCTAAGTAGAGTGATGCGGAGCCCTCCGTTGTGAGGGGTTCTGTGTCGCACTATGCCGCGGAGGAGAGGAGGAGGAGAGGCGCTTTTCTTCACGTGGATGCGCTCTAAAGCACAGAAGTTCACATTTAAATGCAAGTAATGACTTTTTGTTTTAGCATGACCTTTTTAAATGTATAAAACCGCTGTTATGCATATTCAAGCGCTAGAAGCGCTGCTCTAACGTAGCTGACCAGTGACTATTGGTGACGTCAGAGTGGTAGTGACGTCCGAATTTGGAGACACTATTTTTCCATAACTCTACGTTTACAGAGCTAAATTTAGGGAAAGGAAGAAGTGGTAGGGCGAAGGGAAGAATTTGGTTTGGGCTCAACTATAGGTCTGGGGAGAATATAATGCCTAATTTTACTGCAAAGGGCTTCTGTTTATGAATCAAGATGATTAAGTTCTAGATAAGTTTCTGTAGACTGAAAAATAAGATTTCAGTGTTTTAGGGATAAGATTATTTTAATCCATCCAATCATTTGTTTTTAATCATTAGTGTTTAGGTACACTATGACCATATATGCAAACAAATGGATGCAGACATTTAATACTCTGAATCATAAAGACTTCACTCTCCATCACATTAAATCTCCAAAGTCCATGCTGCCACACATCCACACAGAGACACACAACGGCACGTGCACAGCACCCAAATGTAGGACAATCTCTAATTTGATTCTGCCCTGCTCCTTTGAGACGTAATTAAAGCATTAAAAAGCTTTGTGGGCTGCTGAGGCAATTGAGACAGTCTTCTGCGAATAAATGGGATTCATCGTTTCAGGAAATTGCTGCCCCACCCCCATCTCCCGACCCACCAATGCTAAGCCCACTCACTGTCTCTCACACACAGACACACACACACAGACACACACACACGCACACGCACACGTTTTACCCTAGGTGGCCTCATCATCTGCCTGGATCCATGTGAAATCTTCTGTGAATCATTATGTCTGATTTAAATGTGAATCAAACTCCGTTTCTGCTCCACAGATCAGCTGACAAAAGCATCGGGTGGAGGTGGAGATTACAGGGGTGGCCTTAACGTTACGCACACACAAAAACATGCACAGATCACACCGCAGTGATTAGACACACCAACAATAAATGAATGCAGTAAAGCATTTAGACACACAAACTGAGTGCACACGCAAAACAGACTTCAGTCAGAGACAGGTTCACACACACACACACATACATACACACACACACACATGCACACATGCATGCAATAACAGCAGGCAACACAGGCAAACATCCTCTTCTGGATAAATCCAGCCTGAGGGAAGCAGCAGTGTGGGGATTGTATTTCCTGGAGCTTTGCCTGACTGTTTACATCTCAGCTGGAGTGTGTTAGTGTGTGGTATATGTGTGAGTGTTTTGTGTGTTAGGAGGGAGGGAAGGAGCCTTGGCATTGTAATCACTCACTAATGACTGGATGTTATCTTACGCCCACTTCTAAATGAATGCAGAAGATCCACAAAGATGAGCAGTTGGCCTATTTTTCATTAGAAGGTTGTCTGTTCCATAGCAACCACCTCATGATCATTTGTTTTCTCTTAGATTTCCACTATTAAGTTTGATTGTACACAAATACAAATCGTTCTAAAATGTAATAAAATAGTTATTAAATAAACATTAATACTAATAATTCTTCTGCAACATCTTGGAGGGTCATAGTGAGGATCTCAAGGAGAGCGCAGGAGTATTTGAAGTTCCCTTGAGGCTCATATTGTTACCTTAAGGGACATCATGAAAATCTAAGCCATCATTGTCGTCAGTGTGGTTAAGTGTATTGTGAAGTGTCTCTAAGGCTAATGTATGTTACACAAACTTATGACGTACAGGTGATGCTGTCTTATGGTGCCCTTCCACCAAACTCCAGTCTTTAGTAAGGTGCGAGTACTGGTCTCTTACTGACCAAATGTGCAAATGTAGCACATACGGACTGTGCGGGTGCTACACAAGTCCCTGTAGGACGCCAGTAGGATGTCAACACAAACAACACTAATTTAGTAATTTCTAGCAGTCAAGCGGTACGCAAGGAGCGCACACTTATCACGTGAACAGTCCAAAAGATTTGAGGCAGGTGGAGAAAAAAAGAAATACAACACGCCTGCATCTCATCCACTTCACCCCTAGTTACCCTTGCATGTTGTAAAAGTGTTCACTATGACCTGTCACTCACAGCATACCCGTAGATAAAATATGCATGAAAAGTTTCGCCTCACGAGCTCAACGAGTGGTCTACAATTCTGGAGTTTTGTGCGGCCCACCTGTGTGCCCCGTACAGGTTTATCCATTTTTTGCCTGCAGACAGCCCGCGATGATAGTGTCCAACTAAAGCTGGTTCTTTAAGCCCAAATCTATCCTGCAGCCATAGTTATACACGGTTCATCCTGACTGAGGTCACAGAGATGCCCGGAGCTCATTTGAGGCATCAGAATGCAAACAGGCTGCCACTCCACTGCAGGGCAATCATACACATTTATTTAGAGTAGCTAATTAACCTATAAACCATGTTTTGAGGCTGTGGGAGAAACCGGGAAAGTCAGCAGAAAACTAACTAACAAATGTTCAATTTCTTCCATTTAACTCAATGTGTGCACTGGTTTAAAAATACTAAACATTAGACGAAATCTTAACGAAACGTTTAAAGATGGAACCAGACAGGATGAGGACTTGAGGTTTTCACTAACACACTGTGGCCAAAAAGATTGCAACCTCTGTCTAAGAATACTTTAAGAAAACATTTTCATCTAAACAACTCAGATTAGTGTTCAGACGAAAATTGAAGGGACAGAGCTAACTGACCCAAATCCAAACTGGGCCCATTCAACCTCGTTTTGGCCAAAATGACTCCTTGCCGTAGCTAGCTACTCTGTGTCCAAGTAGAGAAGCTGAGGAATAGGATTGGGTCTTCAGCCGATTTAGACACAAGCTTTAGAGCGTGGAGAGAGCCTAATCCTGTTTCGGCCAGGAATTTGATTTTGATTATTATCTCTCACAAACCAAGCAAAGGCTTACCCCCATTTGAGCTGCACTACAGCCCACAGAACACACACACATACATGCACCACCCTCCTGCAGCCCAACAGATTTGACCTCGTTAAGACGTTTTAAAGGAGATTATTCTACTTTTATCACTTGGAGTGAAGTGCCCTTGCAAACACAGGATTGGCATGGCTTCCCCACTCCGCAGAACTATCTTGACCCTCTATACCAGAGGACAGCCAAAAACTCAGTGAAAACATACACTAACATGGTGGCACTTACTAAACACAATCCTGCTAACACGGGGGTACTAATCTACAAAATATTCTGCACTCCGAAACACACACACAGCAGAACTAGAGGGCATAGATTGTGAAATCCAAGAGAATTTGTCACCAGTGGTAAAAGTGGCGTGCCCAGCTGTACTGTGGGTCTGGAGACTGTGGCTGAGATTAAAGACTGGCTCACAGAGGGGGTGGCTTTTAGATTACACCCAGAATGGTGGTGCAGATGATTGATGGCTCCCTGTAAAAACCAGAGCTATTACTTACAAGAGAAGAAGGAAAAGACATTGGGGTGGAGGCCGACTTAGTCCCTAAGCTCGCAACAAGTGAGGGGACAACAAAAGAAATCATGGACAACGCAGAATCTTGATTTTACCATGTTTAGTAATTTTATACTTCAATACAGTGAAAATTGATAAACTGCTTGACAATCATTGCAAGATATCATTGACATAGATAACAAAACGGAAAAAGTCTTAAAATATTATATTTTGGTTCCGGAGCAGAGACTTTAATTTCTACAGCTTCCATTTGTATGCTATTGTTACCAACTTTCTAGACTTTGCTCCATTAAACTCCAGCAATGTTTGCTTAACAAGTTGCTATTAATTAGAAATCAATCAATATTAGAAAATATTTTATTGTGTTCCTAACAGTCATAATGATTGTTATGACAGAAAATGTTAACAACTAAAATACCAATCTTTAAAAAAGAAAAGAAAAAAATAGATTTTGTTAAGACTAATAAATAAAACTGCTTCATGGGATTGAAGAATGTTGGCAGCTTAAAAAAAAACAAAATGATATTGAGTTTATTAGTTCTGTTTGTGCCATATGAACTAATATGAGGTGGTATGGTAAACCTGAGGCTGAAAGTGTCTTTTTCCCGGTTCTGCAGAGACACAGTGAGTTTTTAAAGGGGGCAGAGGGTAGCCAACGATTTTCTCAGCATCTAAAACCTCACTGCGATTTTCCAGTCATCAGCTGTGTCTCTTGTGTACCATTCTGTTACAGTGGAGGTTCATCACGTGCACCAGTCTCGGGAAGAGCAGCGGCTGATGGGCTTTAACAACCTTTCATGTGCTTCTGACCGGGTCAGGTCCTCTGAGATGCAAGTTCCCAGAAACCCGAAGATACTGACCCTTTCTGCTATGTCTCATGATTATATATAATGAGGTCAGTGTTGAAAGTGAAATAATTTCTTATGGACCGCACTGGCAGCATCAGCACCTTGCTCCTTTATGCAAAGTCATTATTATTTTTTAAGTATAAGGCCATTTGCAGCAGAGTCATTAGCCAACATAACTACTCTGCAGGAACAGGGAGATTTACGGTACATCATGGAGAGCAGAGAAGTCATTTTAGCACACGACTTTGAAGGGCGGAGTTTAAACCCATCAATTCATTCAAACTGAATTAATATCACCAAATCAATGTAATATTGTTTCTTTGAGCAGCAGGGGTTGACTACATGATTTACAGATCTAAGGTTGCACAATAGTGTAGTGGTTAACACTCAGTGAGAAGGCCCTGGTTGGCCCTTTCTTTGGGCGCTCCGGTTTACTTCCACAGTCCAGAAACTTAGCCTAATAGCTTAATTGATTACTTTAAATTGCACCTTGGCATGAATAGTAAAGAAAATCAACTGTGATTGAAACCCTAAAACTTAACTAAGGTGGAACTTCAATTTATTGAATTAAATAATTTAACATTAACATCAACTAATAACTGTGTTTTTGAGTGAAAACGTAAAAGAAATCCACCCATCTGTTTTCTAAAACTGTTTAATTCTTTCAGGTATCTAGAGAATACTAGAGCCTATCCCAGCTACTGATGGACAACAGTGGGGTACACCTTGTACCACTTACAACAATATTCACACCAAGGGAAAATTTGGTCACTAGTTAACCTATGATGTTGTTGCAAATTGTTTGGACTGTGGTAGGAAGCCGAAGTTCCTGGAGAAAACCTTCGCATGCACAGGGACAACATGCAAACTCCACACAGAAAGGTCCCAGCCAGGATTTGAAACAGGGCCTTCTTGCTGTGATGCAAAAGTGCTAACCACTACACCACCATGCAACCCTGGATCGGCCAATCGTGTAGTCAATAGACATCACTTTATCCACTCAACTCTCAGATAAACTGTTACTGTTTGGAGGGTATAGTGGTTTTCCCAGTTACTGCAAAGCTGTGCAAGTATTCCAGTAAAATGTATTTTAACATCCTGTCATTTCAAGAGATTGTTGCAATGTAGAACGAAGAGGAGTATTTCCTGTCTGAATAGATCTGTCACACACATTTGTTTTTGTTTCTTTGTAAAACTTGTAGATACTCTACTTGAGGATATTAAAGGCTTTATCATATTAATTCTTTTTAAGATTTGTTGTGCCTTAATGATGTGTCATCAAACTGTGAGACTTGAATAGGACCCGAACATGTAAAGCATGAGTCACCCCCTATGGGGGGTTGACTCGTGCTGGTACTGCGTGTTTTAGGATTGTCCGGGTCCATGGAGGGTCATAGAGATGACTGGCTCCATCTTTAGGGGAGCCCAGGTGTGTCTTGCAGTTCTTTTCAGGCTCGCACGGCTACTTTTCATGAAAATGGAAGGTACTGTTGTCAGTAAGGGTGGTAAGTGCATTGTGAAGTATTCATAAGGCAAATGAAAGTTGCACGCACTTATGGCATACGGGTGATGCTGTCGTACTGTGCCCTCTAGTCATTAGGGTGCGAGTACTGGCTCCTTACAGACTGTGTGAATCTCATAATATTGGGATGTGCAGGTAATTTGCAAGTGTCTGTAGGACGCCTGTAGATTGTCCACCAACTACACTATGATTATCTTATTTCCGAATGTCTAACAGTAAGGCTGCAATAACTACGAACTGATCACATGAACAGCATTAACGGGCTGCTTGCACAGGTAACAGGATTTGCGAGGGGTAAAAAAAATATATGTGTAATGCACAACGTTAAAAGCTGCCTTAATTCAAGCTTAAACATTTCTGATTTGAAAAGTGAAATGGAATATTAGTGATGCTACAATAGATGATAATAAAGCAACTTCTCTTTTTGTCAGGTGTTCTCGTTTTGGTCAGATTGAGCCAATTGAAGCACGTTTCATCAAGCAGATTTATTCCAGCCCATTAAACTGTTCCATTCCAGGGAACGGGTTGCACCATTAGCCCACTATAGATCCCATCACAGAGTTAATTTTAAAGCACAAAGGTACTTTTTCCAGACCCTCTACGCTCCTGCAAAGACAAAATAAAAAATTGCAATCTCTCGATTGTTGTGTCAGAATGTACGCAACACCTATGCTCCTTTTCCCCAATGAGTTTGAGCAATGCACAAAGAAACAGCACACCTACAACACAGAATGGGGTATTTAAAGATAAAAAATGTTGCTTCTTTTTAGTGTTTATTTAATTGCCTCAAGGCAGAAGACACATTCCATTTTCTAAGTGAGGGGATGAAGACTAAAGGTTAACACATCACTACATCCAAACATGATCAAGCCATGAAGCTGTCCATGCTTGTAGTGCACCTGCATCCAATGACTAAAACCCACTTTGGGGCATTAACCGCACCCACTTTACATTACTATCGAACAAAAGATGCTGAATGACGCTGGACAAAAACATGGAATAAATTGATGTTTTGAGATAAGGCTGCTGCAAGAATCACAAAAAAATGTCTTTTTTTCTCACAACTCTTTAAAAAATAAAAAAAAACTTCTTTGAAAGTAAAAATCTGTCATTTTTACACAAACATATTTTTACACTGAGACATTCTTTACCCTCGGTTATCATGACAGGATTTATTGATATCACCTGCATAAAACTCCCTGTTTTACAATTAGCGTTATATGATTTTAAAACACATTTTCTCAAAATGTTTTGCACATTATTGCAAGTAATCTGAGGTTAGCCAACATCGTCCACGGATGCTACTCCTATGCATGTTCCTGATCTCTTATCTGAGAAATTCAGAAACCTTACAGAGGCTGCTCACTATATCTTAGACCAGGGGTGTCAAACTCATTTTGGAAAGGGATAGAAATATGCTTTTTATAAAACCATTATCTTTTAATTTTTCTTTTCAGAAATGAGCCGGATTTAACCATCTGGTGGGACGGAGACAGTCCGCAAACCGCATGTTTGACTTCCCTGTCTAGGACAATCTCTTTTGTGTAGGCCAAATCTGAATTGTGTTACTATCGTCTAACGACTACTGATAATGTTATAAAAGTGGTAGTAACATCCGAATATGAAAACATTTTTTCCATATTTCTCCTTTTGGAGGGATAAATGTAGGGCTAGGGAAAAGCTGTAGGGGTAGGGAAGTAATTCGGATTCGGCCTTCAACTTCTTTGTGTTCTAGATTTTCAGATTATTAACATCTCATTCTAAAGATTTGGACTCTGAACCTTAAGGTAACGAGTCCTTCTTTTAGTTCAAGGATGGATAGACCTTTGAGGAAGTCTAAACACAAATGTGACATGAACATCGTAAAATAGCGGTTTGCAAAAACGACCACATCCCTTTGACTCTAGTCTTTCAGCAGAATCCACATTGGTAGGCACTCAGATCCTCCAGTGTTTAGTCTACGTTCACCACCAAAGAACAACTGCAGCCGCTTTATCAAGCTCTCTCTGTCGCTGTGGTGCAAGCGCTGCCTGAAAAGGGTCTAAAGTGTTTGCATGTTCAACAAGGGAAAGGGTTGCACCGGTCGACAAGCCTCCCTTTCAACCTCCCTAAAAGCATTCGAACAATCGTGCTCTGTGGCTCTTCACAAAATCTACATCACCTGTGACCCCATGGCCTCAAATCTACCACTGTGAATGAATCACAGGCTCTTGGAGGTGGCTGGTGTGTGTGTGTGGGTAGGGGGTGAAGGACTGTGTTTGTCATGCTAATCATCTGGACTAACCTCAACAGCCTAGACATCTGCAAGCCCACGTGTGTCAAGCCCCACATTCAATTTGTTCCTCAGATACAAAATGCAGATAAGACCCCTGAGCCGAGAAGGAATGTTGGCAAGTGTTTGGTGAAAAATAGCTTTGTTTTTACATGTGCATACAGCCAATCACTGACCACATGTGAGTGGGGGGTGACAGATCATTTTTCCATGCGATTCTGCAGCCACTAGGGTCCCGTGCCTCCAATCAACCACCTTTTTTCTACCCTTTACCATAGAAACACACAGGCAGAATGCTGTGTGTGCGCAAAGGGGTAATGGAGCAGAGGCGGGGGGGAGTTTGTTTAATGGGCGAGACAGGGGACCATTGGGATTAAGCACCCCCCCCACCACCCCAGCTGGAGGCTTTAGAGGAAAGGCTGGGGGCTGTTCTGTTAATTCAAGTGGGCTTAATAATGCCTGTGCACCCTCTGCCCCTGACCCTCCCACCACTACATCAGATCTGGGAGGAAACACATGATAAAGGGAGACAGGCCAAGGGGGCCGGGGGGGGTTCCAACCTGTGGCCGTCCCTGCAGTCGAGCATGAGCTCTGGGGACTTGAGAGATTTCCCCTCCATATTACTCTCTGGCGCCGAGCCGCTCTGTTGTTCCACTTTCACGCCGCAGCCAGCTTTGTTGAAGCTGCATTAGGATTAATCAACACCCAAACAATATGGCGGCGCTGTCAGCTGGGTCAGGCGCCAGAGAGAGGCGGTTTTCCTCCAAACTAACCCCCAACATTCACAGAGGGATCCAAAAGAGATACAAATTTTCACAAAGCAGAGTCTTAAAGATATGCTTTGCAATATGATTAATACTAAAGAACTCGTTTTTACAAAGGAGAGAATTTCTTATCGGGTTTGCGGTGGAGTTCACCCAGCTGTGTGAATGAAGACAGCCTGTAATCCTGCAGAATTCACGCCGAGTGCCCAGGCTGATAATGGCTGCTGGTTCGTACTCTTTACTGATCAGATCTGTATTGCTTTCCCAGCATGCTTCACACCACGATGGCTTGAGCACACTCACATGCCAGGAACACCTTTGGGTGTGGTCACATAAGATTCATTCATGCAGCTTTGAATGTTTGCATTTATTTTTGGCTTTAGATTTTAACTTTTTCAAATCAAAGAGCAATCATTTCAATTAGGAATTATGGGTATTTTTCACAGCATTATTGACTCCTTTCTGATACGTGCGACTGCAGTTTTCTCAGCAGTAAGAACAAAAGTGCTTACAGTTCAAGGATTAGGCAATTATTCTCCTCCTCATTGGAGCGTTATTCTGTAAATGAAGTGTCTTTTATTGTGATTGCTCATGGGATTAAAACACTCAACTGATCAGATTACAATTTGATAATTTAAATTAAATTTTAAGTCAAAATCTGGATTGGGAAAAAAAAAAGAAACCGTCAAGATTCAAAACCACGGCTTAAAAATTAAAATTCTTCAGACAAATTCTGAGAAAATCTAAAGTAAATATTTTTTTTAGAAAAAGGCATGGTTTAGTTTCAAATTCATCAAAAAACTTAAATTAATGAAACCAGTTTCATTTTTATGAGTGCTGTCAATTGATAAAAAAAAATTAGATTAATCACACTTTTGGATTGTAATCAATCACATATTTTTACAAGGTACATTTTTTTTACAACAATATGTGGCTTTTAAACAAAAGAAAAGGCCATAGAGAACATTTTTACTTCATTGTTATTGTCTGAAATGTTTTAATTTATAAGGTGTTAGCTCAGATCTGTAATTTGTGTGCAAAAAAAAAACACATCGACAGTAAGATGAGCAGAACTATAAAAACTTATATGTCTGCAGTATTACTCCTAAAACAAAGATGCTGATATACAGCCATAAGAAAAACATTGTGAAATACAGACATGCTCAGGATCACTACAAGACCCACAGCTGCGCTGCAGTCACAGCCCCCTGTTGTTATCTGGACTTAACCCAAATTAAAGGAGGGATACGAGGCCTTCTTCAGACTGGGATGGAGACGGGTGGTGTGTGCGGGTCAGTGTGCACCTGTATAAAAGGGCTGACAGGTAGCAGTATTTTTTCTAGAAGCTGTGAAGTAGGACTGCTGTTAATAAAACTGGAATTGTAAAAATATTTTTGCTCCACTATATGAAGAAGTACAAGTTTTTTCTGGTATTTTTGTGTTTTGATGATTGGATAAAGCCTAGTCCATAAAACTGAAGGAAAACATGTTACCTGATGGTAGAATTTGTTCCATCAGGGGAATAAAATGGCTCCACGTGCTCAGTTTATCGTTTTTGCTTCCATTTAACAACACAGGCACCAAAAACCTTTTTGTATTTTAGAACACAGTTGTACTTTAAACAAAAATGTGTTTATTTTTATGCTGATACAGAGGAAAATCCTACTTGTCTTGATTCATTTGAGAAATAAATAGAAAGTCTGCAAAAAAAAGTGGGCTCGAAGAAAGTATCCAACTATCCAAACTCTGGCCATCCTAAGCCATGGTGTCCTTCACACACATTTCAAAAGGTGCTTCTAGAGAGGCATCAACACTTTCAAACAGGAAATGCTTTAACACCGTCTGAATAAATTATAAACACTTATCACCACCGTGAAATCCAACTCCTCCAAGATTTCCCTGGAGGTAAACATGAGAGCAGTCTAACATGTACTGATTTGTAAGTGAAGAAGAGTTGGAGTTTAGATGCCATCTCGGCGCAGTTTCAGACTTTCAAAAGTCCATCATCTGTCTTTATGAAGCTTTGCCCTCTTCTAAAGATCTAGCACTCATGTCTGTGTGGGTGTCTCACACCCCCAGGAACCTTGGACAAGAAAATATGAAGGCTGGTGGGATTTAAGGAAGCCCAGGTTTGTTTGCATAAATGTAGCATATATTCAAGGACAAAGCCAGTGTTGATGCTGGAGGAGTAGCAGAAGGCGGCTTTTCCCAGCTTGGAGTGACGGGCTGATGGAGGTTAAGGTCTTAGTCAAAAATGTCCTTACAGGTGGATATGGGCTGTCTGCTGGTGAAAACTGGTTGAATCTGTGCTGGACGCACCGCGGATGAAGTAGGTGAGGCGTACTGTGCAACAAGCCTGTTAGTGCTGTTCATGTGATATGCATGCACTTCTTTTGTGCTTTGTGCATGCTTCCATTTTCAAGACGTCCATTGAGGTGGCTGTACAAGCCTTAAAACTTTAGGGCACGCCTGAGCTCCCCTTAAGATGAAGCCACTCCTCTTTACGGCCCTCCACACACCCAGACAACCCAAAAACCCACAAAATCTGTACGGATCAACCTCCTTGACAGGTGCATGAGACCAAGGCTTAAGACTGAAGCATCTGTAGGTGCAGAGAAAACGAATGTCCAACGTCGAAACAATTTTTTTTGTATTTTCATCTTTGTTCCGTAGCGTCTTAACACTCAACTCAAGCAGAACACTATAACTCAGCTGAATTAAAAGAAAAATTCAAGCTCTTTGACAAGGATTGTGACGTTAAATCATCTTGTACTAACAGTTCTGTCATTTTTTTTGTTTGTTCTTGATCTTACTCCACAAATCAGTGGAAAAAAGACCGGTACAGAAACCCATGCAGCTAAATGAGAAAATAAAATCGCAATTTTACAGATTGAATATGTCAAGCTGCAGCTAAAAGTTCTTCAATTCCATTTTATCTGCAGACTCAACAGCCTGACAGCAGTGCCTCAAACTGGCTGTCAGACAAACTGACTGCCAAAGGGCAAATCATTCATGTCACAAGACCGTTCCCTCAGCAAACAGCCCCTTCGGCGGCAAAAACAAAAGGTGGAAGGAAAACATTCACAGCAAAGGTCACAAATCCAACAAATGCCGACACAAGACTCTGCGGTTATCATCTGTCCTTCTGCTCAGAAGAGGTGAAACAACAAGAAATTAGAGCAAAAAGAAAACTGTTCAGGTTTGAACATTTCTGTGGCACAATTCTGCTCTCTGAATATGAATGTTTGACCAGAGGGCTGAGCGCCAGCATCACTGATGAATGCATGCCCTGGACTGAGTTTCTGTTACCATGGAAACGTGAGGTTTAGGGGGAATGTGCATATTTCACTCATAAAGGCCCCACCTGCATGTTTACAGTGCATTTTGTGCAGACACATGTTCCATGTCTGTCAGACCACAGAAATGGGATAATGGTCTGCTTTTTATGGGACAGCAATGTCAAAAACACACATTTAAGTGGGGAAGAACAGCCGTCAGCTGTGATGTAGAACCTTTTAGAAAGTGTCAGTTTTAAGAGGAAAAATTATTTTGAAAATCAAGTTCCCCGAAATCTGCTTTTAAAACAGAACTCTCAGTTTAGCAGACATAGCACGACGTTTGTCTCATATTTCACAGAATTAGCTAAAATCCCGCTGTGGAAAAGGGAGCTGCTACTTTCGGAAGCAACCTGCGGGACAAACGTCAGAACCCACTTACTGTATGTCTTGATTGTGGAAACATCATGTCAGGTCCGTGTCGGTAACTGTCCGTCCCAGAAACGAGCCGCCGCGCGCCCGGCGTCACCGTCTTCCCGCTGCTCCTTTGTCCAAAGCTAGCTCAGCCTCACATAGGAGCTGTCCGGGGGTTAGCGGGAAGACTAGCTTCAAGCAGCCGCCTCCACCCCCCCAAAAAAACTAAACCCGAACGAAGTGACTCACTGCGGGGGGGTCAGAGTGACGCCAGAACAGCTGGACCCGTCCCGAACCCGGATTTCTCTGTGAGCAGCAGGGAGGCGCGCGGGCTGTTCTCCGGCTAAGCTAGCAGCCCGTCAGACCCCGTCAGTCCGAATGATTCATCACCGGTGTTTCCACCTCAAAGCCGGGAATTCAAGCGGAGGGAGCTGCGGGGAACCGCCGCGTTCTTCCCGCACAAGTGCAAACACTCCTGAATCTGGGCACAATTATTCAGCGGAATTCAACACGCCCCCCAGTACAAAAAATAATTTTAAAAAATCAAACCAGCTTCGGGCGACGAAAACTGACGGCAGAGACGGAAACATTCACCGGCTGGAGAAGAAAAAACTCCGCGCTTATCCCTGGATAGTCCGGAAGGATTTGGCACAGAATCCAGAGTCAGTACTCCTGGAGCCGGTGGGTTGGAGCTCCGCTGATGAGCCGAACGCCCCCCATGCAGAAACACGGCAGCTAGAAGAGCTGCGAGCGGGTCTGCGCGCTGTGGATCTACACCCACGCGGATATCTGAGCAAACAGCGCCAGTGGTGGCCACGCCGAGTCATGACAGGTCACGCGGATTTCTATCACTGTGTGATAACGTTTCTGCTAATTCCATCTCCCCTTTAGTTAGGAGTAACTTTCTATAAAATGCCTTTACTCGAGTAGGAGTTAAAAAGTATTCTTCCTTTTATTTACTGAAGTCATAATGGAAAGTAACTTCAAAACGAAATAAATGGTTATCTCAGAAGTTGATAATCTGATAAAAAATATGTGTGAACTCAATTTCTTCTAAATATTTACACAAATAAACGGATATAACGAAATAAAAAGTAAAAATAATTAGTTTTGACTTCTTGGCAACAATTAAAAATAAATTACTATATATATTTATCCTATATTCCTGTCAACATTATCAGACTTGCCAGCACAGAGGTGCCACTGTTTGTATCACTTGAACACATCATGGAAACAAAATAGTTACAATAGAATAGAATAGAATAGAATTGAATAGAAGCTTTATTAATCCCGAAGGAAATTCAAAAAAGCGGCCAGCAGCTTACAATCACCTCACAAAATAAAAAGAATAAAACCATAAAACAATTAAAATCTATTTGTTAACCCTTTAAAACCAAACGTATCATATTTGATACATGTCAGCCCTCTGCAAGAGCAATGTAATGAAAATACAAATTTCTTCTTTTTTTTTATGTCTGAAAATATTTTTTTTAGCTCAGGAAAAAAATAAATATTTGAGCTGTGTGACCTGATGTATCAGATATGATACAGAATTAAGTTTATATGTAAAATATATAATATTTCTTTTTTAATTGTTTGTTCAGAGGGACCTATAAAAGGCTCCAAATCCAAAGAATTTGAATTTTCTGTCTGTTATTTAATGGTTCAGGCTTTACAGGGTTAACTGTAAAACTATTGATTAAAATGTAATAGATCCATAGACAAATCAGAAATAAAAACCCAATACAAGAAAAAACGTAAAGCATTAAAAAAAAAATAGGATGAATTGAGGTTCTTTTGATCTTCAGCAGGGAGTTGTTCTGTCTTATTGCCCAAGAGACAAAAGACCTCCTCAGTCGGTCTGTGGAGCAGCATTGGGACAGTAGTCTGCCGTTAAACACACTTCTCCTCCCAGTGAAGACCTCATGCAGAGGGCATGCGGGATTGGTCACAATAGCCCTGAACTTGAACAAAGTCCTCTGCTCTGCCACGTCCTCCACTGGGGCCAGCTCCACTCCAAACACAGATCTCGCCTCACGGATTAGTTTGTTCAGCCAGGAGATGTTCTTCTTACTGGTGCTACAGCAGCATAGATAGAGGAGAACACTCGCCACCACAGACCGATAAAACTCGACCAGTAGTTTGGAGCAGATGTGAAATGAACGCAGATGAAGCAGAAAGTACAGCCTGGACTGGCTCTTCTTGTAAAGGTGGTCTGTAGTGTCCTGGACGTGGATCAAGCATGGACCCCTGCAGACAAACTGCAGCCTGTTGGTTAAGTAGTCCATGATCCAGGACACCAAGAATGGACACCAAATCCAGGCTATTGAAGCTTTGTAAGAGTAAAGTTAGTTTAGTAAAGTTTAGCTACTTCAGGAACAGTAAAAAGTACAGATAAGTAAAACTGCTATTAGGAATCGTTTTTCCTAAAATGCTGAGGTAAAATATAGTTGTTTGCTTATATCATTATCATCATCAGGGTCGTGTTTCTTTTAGAGCTTTAATGGAGATGCTTCTCTGGTGATTTGATAGATTAAAATCCCCTAATCCTAATCTAATCCACACACATTCACAAGGACTGCCTTTACTGTGGGTAAAGAAGCTGGATCAAAGGACAACTCCAGGAATTTTCTTTTTACAAAAATAATTCAGGTGAATCCTGCATACTTTTTAGGAATAAAACTATCCACCCTGTTGGTTAAAAGACAAAAATGAATCTTTTAAGAAAGCTTTTCCTTCCATTGAAATCAAAAAACAGAATTTCCTTAACAGTGCTGTTATGCACGGTGGCGATAGCGTCATGGTCTGAGGGTGTGTTGCAACAACAGCATGACTCACCGTGATGGAAGCAGCCACAGCTGATGTGCTAACCCTGATGTGCCGATACTCTCAGGTTAGAGCGGATGGCAGAGAACTTCTGACAGCTCAAACAGGACAAAACAGAAGTTTTAATCATGAAGACACGAGAGAGATGATTTTACCACTGCACCTTCAGAGTTTAAACCTTCTCACTGTGTGGGAAACCTTTTGACTCTGAGCTGAACTGTATCCCACACATTAAAAATGTTAAGACTGGATTTGATCATCTTAAAAACTTTGCCAGAGTCTGTCCATTCCTTTTGTCTTGCCAGCACAGAGGGGCTGATGAATGCTTTTATTTTCTGAAGGTTAGATTATTGCTCTCTGGTTCATCAAAAAATCTTTTGGCAGCCTACAACTGTAATGGAGCTCAGCAGCATGAGTTCTGATGAGGACCAGGGGCAGGAAAGCATCACACCTGTTTTTAAATCACTGCATTGGCTCCCTGTACGTTTCAGGACTAAGTTTAAGATTCTTTTCTTTATAAATGTCATAATGGTCTCAATGATCATCTTTTAAAATGAGCCCTGAGGTCCTCTGGCGCCGGCCTTTTAGCTGTTCCTAAAGTGAGGATCAACACTTGTGGCTTAGGCCTCATTCCATTACTTCAGTCCTTCTCTGGAACAGCCTGCTGGAGAAGCTCCAAGACCACAGAGGTTTTTTTAAATTAAATTAAATTTTGTATCATATCTGATACATCAGGTCACACAGCTCAAATATTTTTTTTTTCTTGAGCTAACAGACTTGCGTATCAAATATGATGCGTTTGGTTTTAAAGGGTTAAGGAAGAAAATCAGCAGGTACTTTTAATTTGTATTTTCACAAAAAGGGGACGTTCCAGTCATTATAAATAGCATTTAGAGAGGCTCAGTAAACGTGAGAGCTTACTGGTTGCTTAATAAATGTATAAGTTGACAAAAATATAAACCTATTTTATCAAAAACAGAAGACGACGATGTCAGAACTTCAAAGTAAGAGCACAGGGAAGCAAGAGGAGAGTATAGGAACATTTTATTCAATTTGAAAACATTTAGAGGAGAAGGCTATGTAGAAATAATTGTCATGTTTGAATGAGGTTCAGGCAACAGTGGTTGAAAGGAAACATACAAAAAAGTATGGCTAAATACTGTAAATCAATAACCCTTCAGGCCCTTTTCATGAGGGTGTAGCATGAATACACCCACCCCACCCAACAGCCCGCCCGCCCCCTTCCCCACCCGACAAAAGACATGCAGTTAAAATTACAGTCATCATAAAAACAGCAGTTCATCTTTAATCTTAAATATAGAATAAAACTGTCATCTTTTTTATGCTTTTTTTCATCACATACTTAGTGTTGGTTTTCAAAACTGGACCGTTGGCTGACAGGTCTCTGGATTTTTCACAACGTTGGCACTTGTTAAGTCTGGATTTATAAAGAGAAGGGGGTTGGCACACTCATTGTACAGAATTTACATTTGGTATACCTGAAAAAAATAGATTTATACGTCACTACACAAATGAAATCAGGTAATGATCACACCTGTGGAGGCGTGTAACCTTAAAGCAATGAAAGGAGGATGTTCATCTCAAACACCAGGACAGATCTCAAGCTTAAGCAGCAGTGAAAACCAAAGTAAACCTCATTTACATGAACATGCTGCTGGCCTTTTCATGCACCATTACACGTGGAATATTTTACAACATAGAAATGAAGACTTTAAGTGACCAGTTCCTTCATGGCAGGTGGGCAGCCATGTTGCTTTTGGTGCCATAATTGAGTTTCATCAACCAATAAAAAATTTTTTTTTCTTTTCTATTTTCAATCATGTCTTACTTCCGAATCTTAAGCGATTTCTAAGAAAAAAAGTGTTTTTTCAGTGAAAATTCACAACTTTAACAGGGTTACGCGTTTGCGGGACTTTTACAAATAAAGTTTGTTGACTTTAAAGCCTTAAAACTTTGTTTCAGGTTTAAAACATGAGAGCGGGATGATTGTTTCAAACAGGAAAAGGCCTCAAACCTGTCGGCTAAAGCATCAAACGTAAACTACTTTAGCAAAAGAAGCTCTGCTGAGGGGACTGCACGTTTAAGCCTGAGATCTGCGGCATATTCAGTGATAACTCAAAGAAAACTGAAGAGTGGCACTTTACAAAAAAAAAAAAGAACTCAAACTCATGAAATATTTCAGGATGCAGAAAGTGAAAGGTCATGGCTTTCTCAACAGTGAGCACATCTGCAATATGAATGCAACTCCAAATACAGAAGACTCAAATCAAAGCTAAATAGAATCTCTTACAAATGATCAGGTCACACAGTTTTCCTCTGACAGTTTGAAATGTAAACCATTTAGCAAAAAGTTTCCAAATACAAAAAGGAGAAAGTACCGCAGGGTGTGCAGAAAAATTCTCATCCAGGTGTTTCCTCGGACCGTCCCCGACGCTCCCTTTGCGTGTGGCTCCAGTTCCAACGTGGAAACACTGCTAACGAAGAGGCCAATATGTACACCCTGGACAACAGAACCGAGCACACAGTTCATCGGGAAAGCAACAGGGTGGTCGCGTGCAGCGGCGGCCGCTTTTCTCCAGTCCAAAGGCAAAACAAAAAGCAAACGAACGGAACCCTGGTCTCACAGGAATGTTCTGTCAGTCTCTGCTGCTCCCTGAACCCCCATCCTTTAGCCAGGTCACTGCACCCTTTGCTCTGTTCCATCTACAGACTCCGAATGTTTCTCCAAAACTGCTAAGAGTAGCCCTTGTAATGAAAACTTACCTGAATTACATTGTGAAGACAAAAACAGATCAACCAACTCTCAGGTTCATTGTATTAATTAAAGATGCACGACATTGGATTCGTAACACCTTCCATGGACAAAAAAAAACATCCTTAAACAGTAAATGTTCAACCACCAAGTGTTTCTTGTTTACTTTTTGCATAAAGCACAAACCTGACAAACGGTTTTCTTCTGTCGGGTGTTTCAAAAAAAAACGTTACAACTAAATATAGGAAGTGTCATCAGAAAGAACACTTTTCCACAAAATAGTGTCGATATTTTACAGCAGTACAAAATCTTTTATCTCAGACGTTGCAAAAGCTGGAGACAAAAAAAAAAAAAAAAGACGAGTCCATCCGACTGATAAACTAGACGTACAAAATCATTGCCAACTGACCATTCATCAAACGCCAGCCGATAATACAAACCACAAGCCGTTGGAATGACCCGAACTGACTTACAAACCCAAGCTCAAGCATCAACATTTTCTGTCTAAAACAGGCGAATGTCATCAGCGGAAAAAAATCCTTCCACCAACGGAGAGAAAAAAAGAAAGTAATCACAGTACTATTACATGTGTAACTCAGACAGCTGCTGACAAACTGGAATGCCACACTACCACGAGTCAACGCTTCATCTCAGATTTAGATGACAGCAGCGGTTTTTATCATCTGAGCCACTTCAAGGATGAGCGTCACACTGGCAGCCAAAATGTATTTACATGAAAACAAACCAAAAACAGTTTCAATTTGGTTTTGTGATGCTCGGATGTAAACACTCTTTGCTTTGCATGCTGACATGAAATTGGGGGGCAGCTTTAGAAAAACGCAGAAACCAGCTTGCCCTGTTGAAGTATTCATCCTAGACGAAGCAGCAGCTGTATCCAGTTACTCCTGCTGAAAATGAAGAGAAAAGTCTGTGTAGTCGTCCCGGTGAGGCGCTCACTGCGGGCGGCCAGCATCCACACTTATTTACATTCGTAGGACCCCTTTTCTTGAGGGCGTGATTAAAAAGAAAAACCAGGGGGGGGATATCAAGTAGCTCACGGCGCAAATTAGATGCCCTTCGCTGAGCAGAATCCAGGAGAAAGCAGCCTGGATCCCAATCTCATGCTGGGGTTTGGAGTTTACATGAGTCACACGAGCAGAGGAGACAGCCCTTTGTCCATCAAAGCTTCGTCTTCTCAGGGAAAGCCCTCAAGGCACCTCATACCATCCCAAGTACAAAAGATAAAGTAGTGTAGATTCCAATTAAAAAAATAAGAGCCAGAAATACTATGGGCCAAAATGAAGCAGGGAGAGCTGCAGCCAAACAGAACAAGGAGGGAAATCAGTTCAACTGTAGTTCATGTGCGACTGTGCAAAAGGAGCAATTAGTAAAACCTCTGAACAGACGAGAATCTTTAAAAAATGGCAAACCAATAAATCACGGAGCTTCTTGGACAGAAAACGGTTAGCGTTTGGGAATGATGCTCTCTTCAAGCAGAAAGCGTATCATGCAGATGTGCGTCTCTGGAAGTAAACTCAAAGCACTGGGCATGTGTGTGTTTGTGTCTGTGCACGCCTGCCGGCATCTTGGTCACTCCATCACACCAGATTATATTCTTTGAGATTGAGTTGAAGGATGGTGTCTTTGACGGCGGCAAAAACAAAGCGGATATTCTCCGTGTCTGTGGCGCACGTGAAGTGTGAGTAGATGATCTTGTCGCTGTCGGGATTCAAGTCTACAAACATCTTCAGGATGAACTCCCGGCCGGCCTGAGCGTCCCGCCGCGGCCCTGCACAACACAAAAGCTCAGTTTCTTAAAAGCATCCTGCTTCATCGTCAGCATTTTGACCGTTTGTGGTCAAATTATTGCAGGTTGTACTGCAATACTGCATTACCACCACAAGATGTCACTGTAAAGCAAAGAAGCACAGCAACATGTAGCATCCCGGGAGAACTTTGATCATTAGGGGTGAAAAAGAAGCAACTTCATTTTAAAACCAGTTTCTGAATTTTCACCCCCCCCCCCTTTTTTTTTTGTGCAAAAATACTGAAGAAAATCAATTTACCATCAAATTCTGGGAAATAGTCAACCAGGTGAGAATGGAGGATCTTCTCCTCCAGCAGGTCCTTCTTGTTCAGGAACAGAATTACGGAGGAGTTTTGGAACCACGGATATGTAATAATGGTCTTGAACAGAGCTTTACTCTCCTCCATACGATTCTAATAAAAAAGAGGAAAAACAAATACTTGGGTTAGATCAATGGAGAGAAAGACATTTAAATTATATTTTTACAGATTTGTTTTTCTCTTTAACCTCAGAAAATGGTTTGTGAGACTGCTTATTTTGAAAGTAAGCCCTGGTTTCTGTATCAACTCCTGAAAAAACTTTGACTCTTAACAAATCAAGTGATTTGCTGGGAAAAAAAACTTTCCATCAACAAGTCTACGCTTCAGGACACTTTCAGTCAGCCTCGATCACTCCACACCACAAAAGCTCATCTGAACTTTCCAGCAGATCAAACAAGCACACTCTGGTTTTCTTAAAAACAAGGGTTTGGTTCACCTGCAAGTGAACCCTGGTGCGATTCAGACATGGTAAGTACCAAAAGCACAGAACAATTCCAGAAAAAGAGCTTGGAATTTTTGGTGGATAAAAGAAGAGCAATGAGGAAGAAAAAATTGATTATTTATATCTAAAGCCATCATATGTCTTCTGTATGTCTGCTGATTTTCAGGTGTTATTTTGTACTTAAAAGTGCAGAGTGAAAGCAAATCAAACCAAATAAAGGTTTGAAGGTATCCTGCTGCTTATAGTCAGTCAGACAGTAAGGTCTGAATGTAAAAGCAACATCACTGTTTGAATAACTATTTTTAAAATCTGGTTTGACTTCCTCATTCTTCTCAGGAATAACTTCACCTTCACTATGATTTCACCGCCGCGAGAACACATGTTCCATCATGGAGTCGCCACATTGGCCGTCCTTGTTTGACTAAAAGTCTGGATTATGAAGCTTCTAAAGCTTTAGATGAGATAAGTCCTGATAATATTACAGCCGCAGCGCTCAGCGTTGATCGCTCAAACTCCATCAGCCTGAACTGAAGAAACTTCAATGAGTTGAGCAATGCAACCATCCCATCTCAATGACTGTAGAGAAAGAAGATCCTCCTCAGTCAGCACACAGAAAGCGGAGCTCCACTTCTATCAATAAAGGAGTGGTAGAGAGACCAGGAGCTTCCTCCTTTCCTTTTGACCCACTTCCCTAAAATCTGTTAAGGCGGAACTTTAGTTGGAACAGAATAAACCAGAATGTGTTTGATGAACTCATGTGACAAGACAGTAACAGGATTTCTTTTTTCATTATTGTACATTGAAAGTCTTCATAGTTGGATGTTAAATCAATTAAAACATTTCATCTGTTTTACAATTTAAATTTTATACGACAATAAGCAGCTTTAGAACAAAAAACAAAAACAAAAGGAAAACAAAGATGCTGATTTACAGCCATAAGAAACAAACGGTGTGTTTCTGCACTTTAAATGTTCCTGGTGAATACTCGATTCTGATTGGCTGCTGGGTGTTCCGGAAGAAGTTCTGGTCACAATGTTCTATATGTGCAGGTTTCTTCAAAACAAACTTTCTTCATGATCTGGACAAAACCAAGCAGTTAGTGGTGAACTTTCTCTCTGAACGGATGCTTTTTTGAACCTATGGTGACGATCTGCACATACATGAGGACACCCCAATACATTTTTCAGGAATCCTTTAGTGTCCTTTCAGAATCAACATTTTCTATAAGATATTATACTACAAAATACTCCCACAATTGCGGGCCATTGATTGCAAACAAGATTTGTTAATTTACACACACAAAAAAGTAATTTTCCCAACTAATTCATTCAAGCCCATGTTGCAAAACACACAGGTGGATTATTTATGTTCAATTTTCTGGATTTGTTCCCTCCTTCCGGTGTGACTGCTACACACCTTTGGTTTTCTTCTGTGTTTTTGTGAGTCTTTCCTATGTTTTAACCCACTAAGATGAAAACAGATGAAAGTTGTCTAGCGAGCTAACTCTGGCGTATTTACATCGCGGCTTATGCTGACATGTGCTGACATGATGAATAATGCTCACTGTCCTAATCCAAGCAAAGAAAGTAAATAAAAAATGCAAACATTTGGTAGACGATAACCCCCGAGTCAAACCATCCACCACGCCTGCTTTATGAGAACCATATGAGCAGGTTAGAGACAAGAGTTGCTGTCAGCAGAGCCGAGGGCGTGCAGGAGTTCATTATGTTACACAATTCTCTGTAAACAGAACAAACAAAAAACCCTTCCAGTGAACAGAATGGTAATTTTCATTTAAATGTCATGTAAGTTAGTCAGAAAAATGGCTGCAGTCTGAACATTTTAGGTTTTTCATTACAGGGATCACAATTCTAACAGACCTGAAAGATGTAATTATTACATTTTGAGGCAAATCTGAAGTTGCCCATCGATGAAGGTCCTTATTTATCCAGGTAATCTGGTGTTGAAGTTGAGTCGTTGCATCTGGAATTCTTCCTTGAAATGTCTCAAAGTGGTGAAGGTTGCTCCAGTGGATTTAACGAAGAATAAATGTTTCAAGAAAGAAGGTTTTAAGTCCAGATGCCGTGACCCAACCTCAACTGGTGCTATCTGTACATGTAAAGAAGGACTTCCTAAAAGTAAATCAACCAATTGCTGTTGAGTATAAAACATCAGCTTGCTTTTTTAAAGTTCAAACCTTCATAGAAAAACAAGCCCTGAGTGACAGAATAAAACCAAAGATCTGATGTGGATCAAAGATTATTGCAGATTTGTCAAACTGAACGCATTCGGTAGAGGAGAGACTGGCAGTGGTCTCCAGCCAATCAGAACACAAAATAAAATGCACTTTTAAAAAAGAAAAACTGCACAAAAAATGTAAAAAAGTCAGCAAACCAGCAAGACCACAAAAGGTAAACTTTCTATAGCGATAGTTCGTTTATTTCTGTTGGGAGGTGAAGTAAAGCAGCTAACATACGGTAATCAACTGTAAATGACCTGTAATATTTATGGAATTCTTTTTTTCCTGTGAGTATCACATCCATGACATGTTATGGAAAACCATTTTTGATGATTATATAAAATCTTGAAATGTTAGGTTAATCAGTTAAAATTAATAAAACTAAACCATGGGTGTATTATCTGGTCATGTCTACTTTGTGATTGTGCTGCTGGTTAAATTTCATGCATTTCCCTTTGTTGTTGTTTGCATGTTGCTCAATGTGGCCAATGTCTGTATGGCTCTTTTGTTTTTACTTTCTCTAGAACAACAGTGTCATTTAGATTTCATGCTAATTCTGGCATTTTTATGTTCTAGCTATGCTAAAACATAGATTAATTTGCACTGTTCTACTGTAAATAAATACATTTTTTCTTTCCCATTTATTTTAAGAATTGTAAATATTTTTTTTTCATGTTTGAAATGTAATCAACAACAAATCGTTGGTGTCGGGTCTTACCTCATTGTCCGACTCCACCAGGACCTGATCGTATTCGCTGAGCGCCACTAGAAACATGATGGAGGTGACATTCTCAAAGCAGTGAATCCACTTCCTCCTTTCTGACCTCTGACCCCCAACATCAACCATCCTGTGAGAAAACATCACGACATGGAGCAAGAAGACTTTATTAGTTGAAAACCACTGTTGAGAATCAATACTATCAGGATTTCTCAAATGTTTATAAACTCAGCACAAAAAATGAAAGTTTTTTTTGGCATTTTGAGCACATAAAGTAGCCACTAAGTCTTTATTTTTTCAAACTTTAAATATCTAATCCACCAAGTAAGAGACTGAAACAGAAAAAGCTGTTTGCTGTCAGCAGAGAAGATTTGGAAATCTAAAACGCTATTTTAGTAAAAGGAAAAAAACTAACGGTTTATATTTTGTGCCAAGTTTATTTAAAAAAACAGCAGAAAACCATGAAAACATTTGATTAACTTGAACAAAAGAAACACGACAAATAAAAAGCAGCTTTTAGGTGACGCTGAAAAAGCAGAGGAGAGTAAACGAGAACAACCAGCTCCTAAAGACTCCAAAAGAAACGGCTCATGCAAAAAGGGTTAAATGTTTCTGAAAGACAAGGAAAGCCCACTGAGAAAGGTTTGTGAGGTGACAGCGATGAGCGAAAAAGAGGAATAAAAAAGAAACTTTGACTGTGAAGAGAAGCAGATTTTCCAGAAATAATATGGCTTGTTTTGAGTTTTTATCCTTAAACATTGGAAATATTTCATATAGTCAAATATTTTCAATGTTCAAGCTTGGTTTATAAGACCTTTACAAAAAAACACAGCACAGAGGCATCCAAAGCTTTAGCAGAAGGCTAGATTTGTTGTGGTGAAAAAGTGTGAATGCCTGCATTCATTGAACCCTTATAATAACTTTTAATTCAAAAGAGTTATTTGCATTTTTTCATATTTGCAGATCAAAAGTAAAATAAGAACAATTCTGTTAGAAAAAAGAATGTTTCGCAACTTTAAATCTGGGTTCATCTAAAAGGTTGCATATTATTCACCATTAAAAGTTCACTGAATGTAAATTATGTGAACAGGGAAATAACACAAATAGTTATCTTATTCAGTAAAAAAACACTGATTAGATCAGAAAAACAAATAAATCTGTTCTTCTCGTTTGGCCCTTTAGGAGCGACAGGCTGTTGCCGCGGGTTTACAACGACTTGTAATGTAAATTAGCCAATCACAATCAAGAAATCATACACAGTTCAAAGAAAGTGTGGGGACCGCATATATATTTGATGTTACGACAGGAACCTGTGGGACAGTAGAATTTTGAACGTGGGCTGCATTTGGCTGCGTGTGCCGGACTTTGGACACGCCTGACATGACGAAAGGAGATTTTCTCTTAAATATATTTGATAAATTAAATTAAATTATATTTTTAACAAAGTTATAACCACACCAGAGAAACACAGCCTGATGGAGAATTGTATTAACATAAAACAGGGATAGGCAACTCCAGGCCTCGAGGGCCGCTGTGTCTGCATGATTTCATGATATCCAAGTCCTGCTGAAGCCATGACGGATTACCTGGTTCAGGTGTGTCTAGCCAATTAGAACACGTCAGAGCAGGGCATGTTGGAAAACATGCAGGAATGCGACCCTTGAGGCCTGGAGTTGTTTTTCCTTGAGGTAAAAGCTACATGAGAACGCAAAAATGAACAAAGTAAACTCAACATTTTAAAGCGATACTAATCCCCCAAGTGGAAACATCTCCTCATTCCTGCTTCTGTGTCCTTGTAGCCTCCCAGCTCCAAACGGATGTCAGGAGTATTCAATGCATCCTCTTCAACCAGCAGTTATTTCTAGGTTTGTAAAGCGTAGGAGGAGGCTAAAATGATGGCTTCCTATCAATCTGCACTCCGTCTCCATGTTCTAGCTTTAATATCAGGATCAACAACGTAAACTTCTTCAAGGATCAAGAGCTTTTATATTTGTAATAATGCAAAAGTTATTAACAAGCACAACAGTTTTTGCAGAAAGGTTTCATTATAAAGGATATTTAATCTACCAGCAGGTTGATGTTTCAGTCGAGAAACAAAAGAAAGCTCCAAACTATTGACGATATAAATACTTAATTTAAGATTTAAAAAAATGTAATTTTTGGTTCAATTTTAAGGATTTTATTTCAAAAATCAATAAATGTTGACAAGTAAGACTGTCTTTCATCATGTCTTTCACTGTCATTATGGAAACAAAAATGTAGATCTATGTTCCAAGAATAAGTTCTAGTTTTAGATTTTATGAGGATTTATAGATGGACCGCCTTACAACAAGATTCTCATTTTGTTCACATTTTGTTTTAAAATGAGTCATTTCCACTTATTACACTCGTCTTTTTATCACTGTCACCAAATGAACTACAATCAGTTAGGCCCATAAAAAAACTCAGGAGATACAAACCATTTGCTTAGAACTAAGAACTTATAGTGCTGTAAAACATTCAGTTTGAAGTAATTCTTTCTTTTCCCTTTCTGAATGCTTATATGGAACTTCTAGTTTCTAGATCTGTATAAATCTATTATAAGGCTTCTACTTTAGTAAAAATGAATTGCTGTATGGACAGATTTTCTAGTGATTTTCTTCCTCAGATTAGCATTCTTTTCTTCTTTTTAGGTTGCCTCTTTCTGCAGTGCAACCGTCTGGAAAAATCCTTTGACTTTGGCTTTTATGACAGAAATCAAGAATCAAGAACTTTGCTGTTACTATAGCAACTGCAGGTGTTTGTAAATGGACTATTTGGGTCCAAAATGAAAAGATTTAATTCACTAACTCTGTCATTTCAGACATAAATATAAACATCAATGTGAAATCAGCAGGACATCAGACATATTAAGCATGAGGGTTTCAGAGTTAACAAGCTTGATGTAAACAGAATTGGGTCGTCTTCTACCTGAAAATGATGCTTTGCAAGTCGAAAGGGTATTCTATGATCCCAGTGGTTGGGATTCGAACCCTAAGCACATCTTGTTGGGTTGGTAGATAGGATGGGTCAGCGATACGATCCAGAGCGCTTAGATAGCTAGAGGTAGGAGAAAAAAACACAAACAAAAGAAAGGTAGGAAACAGAAAGTGAAGCATAGCAGCAGAAAAAGCCCTCCCCGGAGTTTAGAGGGGTTCGTGTTAAACCACAAACCCTGAAACCTTTTCTCAGAGATCCCGCTTCATCCTTGATGGTAGCTGCCAAAGATAAACCATTTTTCAATCTTCAGCTCTGGTAAAAAACCAAATGTCAGATGAGCTTATGTGTGTACGGCAGCATGGAAAGCATTTTTAAACTCACCGTTTTCACATGAAGGTGTTTTCTTCTGATTAGTTTGAATGTTTTTAATAAATAAGTCTAAAAAAGAGATTTTTTTTGTTTCACTCAAAAACCTAAAATCAACTAAAATACCCTCCTTTGCTTTAGCCTAAAGAATTGGGATTTTGGACTTGATTTGTTTTGGACTTTAATTTTCAGAATGTAACACCATGTATTCATAATTACATTTGAGTTAAGCTGTTTGTGCTTTCCAGCTGCCTGTTTACACAAACATCTGGTGTTTAGACTGAATCTTTAACTTCACATAAAACCTGTGGCATTTTGTCTCTGACACTCCAGTTTGAATAATTCTTTGAGAGCTGCCATCAGGACCTGTTTGAGTGCTCAGACTGCTGTGCGGAACAAGGAGGACAGCGGCATCGACGGTTTCTCACTGGACGACCAACTGTTATGCAGCTAGGCAACCAGTGACATCAGCATCAGCAGCAGCACAACGGCACCAGTACCTGAAGACAATATTCTCCAGATCAAACGGGTACTCAATGATGCCAGTGGTAGGCACTCGAACCCGCAGCACGTCCTGCAGGGTGGGCACGTACCCTTGGCACGCTATTCGTTCAAAGCAGCTCAAGTAACTGCAAGGAGGGCAGGAAACATATGACAGAGACCAATATGCAGACAAACCAACCGTCTCTCATCATTACACATCCAAAGCACTGGGGACAATAAAAGAAACAATACTAAACACAAAACTGGAATCTACAGATCTAAAAATATTCAAATGACAGATTTTTAAGAAATGTTTATACCAAACCATAAAATTTAACATTTCACATGGAAAGAAAATGCACTACTTCTGGTTTGATGGAAAAAGGAAAAGCCTCTCAGTGCAACACTATCAAAACATTAAAATAAAAATAAGTGTTGTTCTTCCAACCACATTAAGTCAATTCAGTTGTAATCTTTTCACAATACGGACGCCGCCTTGTTGGAGCCAGAAGATGTCAGTTAGCAGTGATTGGTCCACATCAGTCTGAGTCAACATTTCTATGGCAACCACTCTGGCCAATTAGAAGAGAGCTTGTTGGAAGTCAACACCCTTACCATTTCAAGGCAGGCTACACAGAATCTGTCAAACGTTTGTAACGATGGCTATTCTGCCTGCTCTTTATGAGCAGGTTCATTTATATCTCATCAACGGACTATAACATTTTTGAACAATGTCTTCTGCAACGGCCTCTCTAGCTCCTGAACATGTTTCCCACACTGTATTTTGACTTTAGAATTGGTTTATATGGAGATGATCAAGTTTGTCTGAACCAAAATGTAAAAAGTCATCAAATTCAGAACTAAAATCCAATTTTGGTCATAAATATCCAGTGGTACCTCACTATAACGTGCATCAACTGGAGGTTTTACTGATTCTTTTAGTGCAATTTTGTATGCTTTGTTTTTATTTTTATTCTTTTTTTGCATCCTCATTGGCTGTAGAGGATTATCAATCAAGCTCCTCCCGTGGTGAATGACAATGGTTGATTGACCTTCTGTGCGCTTCTGTGTCTCCCATACAGAATGGATTCATTTTGCCCAATCTACATGACTCGATCGCGATCAGATCTTCGTTTTTTTTTTTATTCCATAATAAGGTTTAAACTTTTAAACCTTAAACAGAGTTTAAACCTTAAGAGTTTAAACAAGAAAGAAAAGTGTATTAATGTCTGTCTGAGAAATATAAATAAACTATGAAGAGAGGGGTTTTACAGCCTTAAAACATCTATAAATATTGTAAAATAAAAAAAGATGACTATTTTACAGATTTGGGTGTAGGGCTGGCGTGTTTGATTCCCAGGGAGCTCAGTGAGCTTAATCCCGCATGAGTCCCTGTGAGGCTCCTGATTGGCTAAACACACCTGATCCAGGTAATCACCAGCAAATTGAGCAGGATTTCTGGAAAATCAGCAGGAGGCCGGCCCTTGAGGACTGGATTCTGACACCCCTGCCTTAAAGCCTTTTTAACGTCCAGAACAGTGTACTTAAGAGCGGCTGGAAAAAGGTCAAAAACTACTTTTTAACAGCCCTGCGACAGACTGGCGACTCGTCCAGGATGTATCCTGCCTTCACCCACGAGTGGCCGGGTTATGCTCCGGCATACCCGTGATTCCGAAAGGGACAAAGCGGATTTAGAAAATGGACGGATGGACTACTTTCCAACAGGAGAAAATCTGCACGTTAGACGTACTATTTGGTTGAGTCTGAAAGTTGGTACTCTCTCCTTCGGTCGTATGCCTCCATGATACCGGGATCTGACCACAGCATCTGTATTGCCTTAACGTACGGCTGCTCAAATCTTGAAATTTTTTCCACATCGACCTCCTGCACCAGCAGTGCATTTTTCTGAGAAGAGGAAAGAAAAAGTACAAACATTTCAGTTTTCCGTCCTCCAACTTTTTTTTTGTTTAAAACAAGTAGGAAAATGTGTCCTCGTGACAATGTTTAGGGTTTAAAACGACCCAAAGTCCAGAAAAGTCCAGCATTCCTGTCTTTTAGTAATGGGAAATACCCGTTTGGTCACAATTGTTCATTTATTTCTTTGAAGAAGTCCATTTACTTCTTTAAAGCTTTGAAAGTTTAAGATTTTTTTTAAAAAGAAGCATAATTCTTTATTTTAACTACATGCATTTCATAGAACCAATTAATAAAACTGGAACTTTACAACAACTTAAGTATTTTTAAAATCTTTTTTAAACTTTTAGAATTAAAAAGAAATTACACAGAAATGTTGTTCATTATCTTGACATTTCTTCAAATTGCAATACAACACAAACCTTAAAAAAGTTATATAAATCCTCATTTAAAATGTTTATTCTCCACGGCACACACCTTGTTCTCCTCGTTCGTGTAGGGGATGTTAAGGTTCTCAGCTGCGCGGATCATGGCCTGCATGGAGGTGAAGATGTTCTGATAGACCAATTTGGTGAAGCCCTTCTTGTCCTCTTCTGTGTAGCCGGAGCCATGAATAATCCTCATCTGTTTGATGAAGGTGCTCTTGCCACTTTCTCCGGTACCTGAAACAGAGGGGATTCGTGGGCAGGTCAGGAAACGTTTCAGAAGATCATGAAGAGCTATTTTCAGAAACAAACCAGAGGAAGATTCAGCTTTAAGAAAAACATGTAGCCTGTCAGGCAATGTTCACACCGTCCTCGGCAACCCGCGTTCAATGTCCACTTCCAAGGAAAATTCTAGGCATATGTCCATAAATAAAAGATGGGGGGCTTTCGTGTTCAAAACACATCACGTTCACACATAGCTAAGCACATTTTTAAGGCCCTCTATGAATGAGCATTGAAAGTCAAAACTTTGGCCAATCAGGGACTCAGATTAATGATGATGTATTATTTATGATAAATGGATGGCATCCCTTTCAATTCACAGAAGGTCCAACTATTTGAAAATTGATCATGGTGGAAAAACTAATAATTGCGGTTTGTGCCCGGCCAGAATCCTCTAACACCAAGTCCTTTGTATAATAGAACAGAGCTGTGATTCACCAGATTTATACCGCTTCAACATTTCGCACCTTGCCTCCTTCAATGGTAATCGGTGGACATGCACTAGTAAACAGTAAAAAAAACAAAGAACAAGCAGCTGCTCCACACTCGTCCAGTGTGAACAGCATGGGCTAAAACCACGTTTAAGAAAGCGCGTTTTAGGGTGTTCTTGAATGGGTGACACATGCCAGGTGTGATAGCAGCTTCAGTCAGTCAGTTACAATTCACCATGTGGACTCTACCAGGATGACAAATGATGATTTTAGAAAAGTTTAGTGCAGGAGACTGAAAGAAGCTTGACGAAGTCTGTAAAAAGCTCCAAAGGTACCAAACTTCCTTTCATCAGCTTGTTCTTTTAAAGCTTCTCTGAGAAAGTGTCATGCATTTTCCTTCATCACAGACCGGACTCGCCTGGTTTTCGCACATTTCAGTCAAAATAGGCCAATTCTTAGAGACAACCCTCAGGTTTTCTGAGGTCTGGCAGAATTTCTCAAATAAAGATTTATAAGGTTTATTTTTGCGCAACTATTAGAATGGATTTTATAAAGTATATGCTCAAGAGAAAATGAAGTAAAAGCTGTTCCAGTTCAAGGGTTGTACATTCACAGTAGACATTAAAAAACCAGTTGAGCTCTGCTTCTAGATGTTTGAACGTCTTCAAGGTGGCTACAATGAAATGTGCTCTTTTCAAAAGAAACAGCCAGAAAACAGCACTTGAATTTTGTTCATTTTAGATAAAAAGCAAATATGACTTTGTTCATCGCCAACAGTGTATAAATAACAGAAACAAAGCCAAACACAATAGACGTCAAACAAGGAGTGGCACTGCAATTCAAACTTAAGCGACCAGAACAAGCTCAGCAAAGACTAAAAGACGCATTAGTCTAGCAAGAAAGACACGGACCGTCTGCACACCCTGTAATGTGAGTATCAGAAAAATACACATCACTTGTGATATTCCACATTTTGGCATTACAGGTATTTCACCAGATTCAACACTTTATCTAACAAAAGTGGGAATTGTTGTAGAAGGCCATAGAAACATAACTACATGATTTTTTTAAATTATACAAATAAAACAACATCTTGCATTTTTACAGGTAAAATAAAAGCCTTATTTTGCTAGTTTTTAAATGCAAGAATTTGTCTTTTAACCTTCATTCAGTTAAAAGCCACACACTAATGGTGTCAGAGCAGTCATACAAAGCAGCCGCGTGGGGTTCAATGTTTTACCAAAAGATACTTGGACACCTGGGCAGGTGAGAACCCAACCTGTGACCTTTGGCTGCTTAATGTTTACACCACAGCAGTTCCACTAGAAAAACTCTAAAACTTGGTCAAAATGACTTCCTTTCTGTACACATGAAGATTTTTACCGTTTTCTTTCTATTGTCTTTAATGTTTTTATCACACAGATGCGCACCAAAACGTATGAACTGACTCAGAATGTTATTGTTTTAAGATATTGAGTTTTACATATACATTTTTAAATCCTTGCTAGTGTAAAAAGTTGATAAAACCCTGCATAAATAATTTAGCTGTGCCAAAGGTGCTTTTTTGTTATTAAGAAAAACAGCAGCAGTTTTAAAAAATCAAGTTGCAGGATTATTGTGCAATTAAAAAAAGACAATTTTAGTCAATGCAAACATGTTGACTAATTTTTAACTATACAATTGATATAATTTTTGGCAACTATAGTACACAGCAATGCTCTTTTGCAGACACGAACCACTTTGTTGAAAAGATATGACCATTTTCCTGCCTCACTGAAAAGTGTTGCTCACTGAAGCCACTGTACATCGACTGGAGCTTCTCTCCTTTGGAGTAATACTAGTTTCCAAGGCAACCCTTTTACTGAACTAAAAATGTGGCAGAAAACACCATCTGATAGGTTAGTGTGTATTCAGAAAGATCATTTCCAAATAGACTGTATTTTTCTAAAACATTTTTAGCCAAATAATGCAGTAATATAATTACAACGGATGCTAATTACATAAACATGATGACTGAAAGAAGATACTTCTGCACATTTCCACAATGTAGATTAGTTAAAGGAACCATTTCATTAAAAAAAAAAAAAAAACTTTGAGCTTTTAAGTGTATTATACAATTCATACATTACTATAAACAACCTCAAAGCGGTATTTTGATCAGTTCACACATTTCTGAGTAATCCTCTAAAAACCTGTGCTCTCTGCAGAAGCCCCTCAGTTCTCAAGAGCTGACGTCATAGGATTGAGGACCGCCCCTTTCAGGAAGAGTCTGCGCTGTCAGCACCGCCTTCAGGCTAACACACTTTCACTGCGGAGCTAGTAGTGATGTGTAAAACGCTTTCATTTCATATGCTCAATCTGCACATCCATCTTTGGAAAAAGTTTGGATGTTGTTTGTTTGCATGCGCAGACACGCTGAGGCCGGCTTAAGGATGACATTGTGAAATGAGCGGGACCGACAAGGAGCAAAAGATGGTGCCTCAGAAATCGAGTTGTTTTACTTCCGGGTGTGAAAAGAGTCCACAAAAATAACTCTTACTTCATAAATAATTTGTTTTTTAGTGTTTCTAAGGTAATATATGATCATACATATGGATATAGTGTATTCTGAAAGGCTTAAGAAAACCATGGTATGGCTTTGAAAATTGCAGTTCCTATAATGACCACTGGGGGCTGGTTTCAGAAGGTCATCCTTTCCCATGCAGTCTAATGTCACAAAGTTTAAAAATATCAACAAAAGTAAACTCAAGTACAAC
This sequence comes from Oryzias celebensis, assembly GCA_014656515.1. Taxonomy (NCBI): domain Eukaryota; kingdom Metazoa; phylum Chordata; class Actinopteri; order Beloniformes; family Adrianichthyidae; genus Oryzias; species Oryzias celebensis. The sequence goes on from BNCR01000004.1 coordinate 2,836,295, forward strand.
CTGGTTTAAGAAACTTATTTCAGTTTCTTTGCTTTATTTTCTATTCATGACATTTTTTGTTATTAGCAGTTTTCATTTGACCAGATTAGTTCATGCTTTTTGATGGGCAGGTAGAATGACCCATAGACCCTTTTTTGGTACAACCATGTAAGATGAGCTTGAAAATAATCACTCTTTTGTATAAACGCCTGCTTGGTACTTCTGTTTCAACCTACAGTTGACACCAGTGACACGAGTCTAATTGCTAGATTAAGATAAGCAAAACCAAGCTGACAGCTCAGCATTTCCAATAATCTGTCACAGGAATGCCTACAAAAAATTTTTTATTGATGTTTTAATGTATTTAAGTCCTTTGTAAGCTGACAAAGTTGCATGATGGAAACCCTGTTTGAACAACATGCCAGAAGTGTCCATTTTTTTCCTCTACTTTTTTATTTGACCCCCAGGGATACGACGGAGTAATAGGGTCACCACACCAAAAAAAAAGGTAACATTACGAGTCGTAAATTTACGACTTTAAGTCTAGTAAACTCACGAGTTTTTTCTCATAAATGTATGAGATTTGAAGTGAGCATACAGTCTAGCGAGTGAACGCCGTGTGCAGCAGCAGACCGACTTTACTGTCAAAGCGTCTTGGGTTTGGACAGATGAGCTGGATGTTTAAAACATTACAAGTGTTTGGAAGCGCCTCTGTTTGAATTAAGGTTTATCCATGTTTTGTTCGTTGATGGATGGCTTGCAGGATCTCTGCAGTGCCGTTGATAAAGCCATCGATATCCCTGCAGATGTCCACTTTCAATCATTCATCCTCCACAAGAGACGAGATCTCCTCCAAGTCAGTGTGATGCTTCCGAAATTATGACTTTTCTCGTAAATTTGCGACTTTTTTCTTATAAATACATTATATATTATAATACATTATATATTATAATACATTTATTATAAATTCGAATACATTTAAGACTTTAAAACACGTACATTTACGAGAAAGAAAGTCATAAATATACAACTTTATTCTCTGAATTTTACAGTTACGACTTTTTTCTCATAAACGTACAAGTTTTGAAGTCGTAATTTAAAAAAAAAAAAAAAAAGAAAGTTTCTACCATTACTCCACCGTGCAGGAAATGCCAACAAATAAATGTTTTTCTTTTTTTTTTTTTTTTAAAGTATGAACTAAAAAAAATGTTACTTAAAGATGCATATTTTTATCTTGGCACCTTTTAAATGTAATCTTTTTATTTGGCTTTTAAGTATTTATGAGTTTTGGTTCATTTGTATGTACCATTTTTTAATCTATGAAGTTCTCTTTTAAACTATTAGCGACAGAGTTACAATCCATCTTATGTTTGTATTTTGATTGTTGTTTGAATTTATTCTGTTTTATGACTTTGTTTTAACCTTTGTCTATATACGTCTTTAATGTCAAGCACCTTGAGTTTTGCGTGTGTTGATAAAAGATGATCTAAAAAAGAAAGTGATTGAAGTTTGTCTGAAACAAAATTATTTTACTTTTAGAGGATGTGATGAGCAAAAAGTAAAGACGGTGAGAACAGGATGGAATGCTCAACTGAGGGATGAATAAAACAACAGAATGAAAATAGGAGAATCGATTAACAGCAGAAACTTCTGCTACCTGGACTTCTCAGTAACAAGTGTCTAACTGTTAGATTCATTTAAAACAAAGCTGACTGAATTTTTCATGGCACTACTTCTTCATTTCATAAACATCTAGAAAAAATTGTGGGCAAAAATGAATCTTAGTAACTTGTCTTTTTTTGTTGACCAAAGTTCACCTTTAATGAGGGGAGTGTGTCAGTGCCTTTCTTCATACACACGAAAGGCACAACATGAGACATACTGAATAATTGTTTACTGGTCTGACTGCTGAATAAAACTGAAACTCTGGGTGTGTCAAAAGCAGTTGCATAACCAACAGAGCTGCACAAGAAATAGTAGTGTGACTTGCAAACCAAGTTGAGCTGCCTTCAAAATGCATTGAAAAACACAAATTGGCATTTATGAAGTCTTTGCTTTTACTTTATGTACCGTAATTGGGTGAATGTCAAATATTAGAAAAAAACAAGATTTGTAATGACTCAACTATGCTAAATAGTCAAGATTTGAGACATCTTGTAGCTCAGCATTTGCAACTTAATTGTGTCACAGAGGATGTCTAAAAACAATAGACAAATAAAGTGGGTATTTTATTTTTATTTTAATGTATTAAGTGCTTTGTGAAGTTGTTGTACAAAGGCAATCTGATTTGAAAAACACGCTAGCTGTAAATGTCTTTGGCGACGCCATACGCGTCTATTTTTAAAGTGCATAACAATTATGAATCCAGACTTTTGAGCTGGTTAAGTGATTTGTTAACAAATTGCAAAGATTTCCAGTCAAAGACTTCAAATTTAAACATTTACTTATTAAGCACCGATCATGTTACCTGGGGAGATGACATGCTTACATGTTTGAACACACAGAAGGATTTTAAAATATGTCCAAAGGATCAGTGTTGTAGGTGCATCCCCTTCATTGTCAACTCAACTATCGGTCTTAATGTTTAAACATCACGAGTGAACATTAGATTTTGTCCTTTTTTAATAATAATACATTTTATTTGAAGTGCTTTTCAAAGCAACCAAGGACACTTATAAACTAGCACAATAAACTAGCTTTGAATAACAATAATATGAAGAATAAATACACAAAAAAGCAAGGCACATAAAAATCAACAAACAGAAAAATGGTTAGTGGGTCAAAGGTGAATTTAAACAGGTAAGTTTTGAGTCTGGATTTGAATAAGGGTAGAGAGTTGAGATTACAGAGGTCAGGGGGGAAGAGTGTTCCAGAGTTTGGGAGCAGAGCAGCTACCCACGGTAACCAGACGGGCAGGGGGCACGGCGAGTTGAAGAGAAGCAGAGGACCGGAGAGAGCGGGAGCCGGTGTGGATATAGAGGATATTGGCGAGATCCGGAGGAGTCAGGTTTTTACACAACTTAAGGATTCTTTTTTACTATTTTAGCACATTTAGGAGCTTTGTCAACTAGGGCTGAGCGATGAAACCATTGTTATGTATAGGCTAGAGGTGGCAAACTAACTTGATGCATACGCAAAGTTGGACGCCATATTGGATTGGGATAGATGCCGATTCACTGCTGTGCAACAAACAGAGCTGGAAAAACAAGGATGTGACTTTTCACAGCTAAACATATCCGAGAATGGCACAAGCAGATAGATGATATTGAGAAGACAGCTGCAGAAAAAGGAGAACCCAGCAAACGACTTCCTGGTGGAGGTGCAAAGAAAGCGAGCGACGAATTAGAAGAACTGGTTTGAGCATGGATTATTCAGAAAAAGAAAGGTGTGCAGGGAAAGGATTCACATGATACCCATAAGAGGATTGATGATGCTTCACAGAGAAAAGAATAGACGCCTGTGTCTAATAAAATTCCGGCTGGCTGTCAAATTTTTTGAACAGATGCCAGGGCCACTATTAGAAGATATACTGTATCCTCAAAAGCTTGTACTTTTGTTTCTTTTTTTAAGATTTCCTTCATTTATTTAGTGTCTCACAGCACAAGATGGTAGCACTTCATTTGATTTATTTTGTCCTTCAAATCGTTATTGAAAATTTAAAAAGCTTTAAAGTGAAGTTTATTTTGTTTTTGTATTTTTTCTTTTTCTTCAAAAACAAACTACTTAAAAAAAAAAAAAATCGAGGAGAAATTCTGTGAATTTGCATATTAACAAGATGTTGACAAAAATGTTTGTTGGTCTTTTGTTATTTCTGTAAAACTTAAAACATTAGAATTTGTTTGAATTAATTAATGTTTTGTTTTTAAATGGAACCGATAAAGAATTTTAGTCTGGAGTTCTGTTTTAATTATGTTCTCTTTTGAAACTTGAAAGCTTTTGCTTTAATTTTCAGTTTAGTTTGTAATATCTATGCATTTTCTTAATTGTCTGAAAAAAACTGTTGAATGATGTTCCTTCAGTGCATCTGTTATAATTAAATTATAATAGGAAATAAATATTTAAATCTAAACAACCTGCTGATGTTTACGGTTATTTGATTTTCATCGTGATTCTATATTGTTATCGCCTGATATGAAGAACTATATTGTGATATTTAAAAATTCTATATCACCCAGCCCAAAAATCCACTGTTCCATTGATTCGAGGAGGTGCAATGTTTTTATAATAAACATTTACAATAATAAAAGTCAGATAATAAAATCTGACTTCAGATTACTATTGAAATATTATGTGGATCATCTAAAACCGTCATGTAGCTACATAGAAAAGATCAACTGCTATTAACCTAATTTAAAACAGTCATATGATCCAAATATAAAAAACATCGACAAAAGTGAAACTATAAAAAACGAAAGTATTGATTTTTTGCTTTCTTGGTTTTTTGCAACTAAACTTTACACTCCATACACTATATCACTGACGAACACACGACGACAGCTTTTAGCTCTAAACTAACTAGTTTCAAAACTTTTTTTTCTTCATGTGAAAAAGCTGGCCAGGTAAAGATTTGGTCCTGGAACCAGAACTGGAGCAGAACCCTGCATGTGTCAAATCCCTAAACCACTCCAGGAAATGTTCTAGGCCATTTTGTTCTTGCCATGCTCAAGTTCTTCATCTGGACTTGGGCAGGTTTATTTAAACAAAAACCAACAATGCCTGTGGTTACCTTGGAAGCAGGTAACATGGAACCAAACAAATATACCAACACAGGGCTTATCAGCTGAGCTTACGGTAAGAGTCACGTAGAGATAACATAATAAGTATAAGGAAAGCTTCACGCATGCTATTTCTTTGGGTGTTGCTGAAAAACAAATACTCGTTAACCCAGATACAACTGACCTCTTTGAGTACTGTGCACCTTTCATAAGTATGTTCATGACTGAAGAAGGCTCCTAGTTTATTTTATTTTACAAGGACAACATTTTTTACTCTGACAGAAAAAAAAAGAGTTATAGAGAAATGTCTTAAATTTAATTAAATCTATATTTTGTGCTTTAGACACATCCATTTAGAGCTGGGTGCGGAAAAAAACATTTTTCAATTCTAATCAGGTCTTATTTGCTATATTTAGTAATGATGAAAAAAATTCAATTTATACAATTTTTTATTTACTACAGCAGGAAGTGTCTGAAACCTGATTAAACTGTTTTAATCTAACAACTAACAATGCACATCTTTTGTTTTCAAATGTGTCATACCTGAGGGTTTTTTCCACTTTAGGAATCATTTCTCTATTTTAAAACACTGACCTTAATCAGACAATTGACACCAGGGAAGTTCAATTAGTGTCTAAAAAATGTTTTTTTTAAAACTTCGCCAAGAGTCAAACATAACTTCTGCTATACTTGAAATGACATTGCCCTAAACATCCTGCATGGCACCAAAAGCTTCAGTAAATGTTACACCGTGGACAACAAAAATATATGTAGAATATAATATAGACAACAGAAAACATTCATATTACGTCTTTAAAATATAGGAACAAAGCCTGAGAAAAGACACACAAATGAACCAGTCCAAATGTTTTACCAACCTGAACACCAAACATAAAATGTAGACAACTTCATATCAATTCACCTTTTGGGGATTTAAATGTTAACATTTCTTTATGAAATAAATGTACTTAGCCAATGCTCCAGTTTATACAAAGAGGCTTGAATATTTCTCTCACAGGCTTTTAAGCTACAAAGTAGAGAGGCTTAAGTCCTGAACATCTCCCTTTCCCTTTTTGATACCTAGCAAAAAGAACATGTGGAGCAAGAAAAAAACTGTATGGGAATGGGGAAAGAATCCAAACTTTACATTTGTGTAAAATGACAATAAAGATGCACATAGTCAGCTTATGTTTTAAAGATGTTTGCATCTACTTGTGTGGCTTTGAAGGTACGCAATACATTTTACAAATAGGTTTTATTGAATTTTTTTTTTTTTTTTGCAAATGACTTTTTGCTGTAGAGACCACTTGTTTAAATGGGTGCAATGAATGCCACCTGCAGCAATGCAGAGCAAAGCTGTACATGTAAGCAGAAGAAGTGGAAAACTGTGGTGTTTCTTTATAGCTGACATGACTGGCTCCTGCATGCTGTAGTTTACCATGTTCAGTGAGTTTATGAGGGAAATGTGTCACTGCAGTTCTTTTAATCGTCTCCTCCCAAGGTGTGATTGATGAAGAACAGGAAAAACTGGACCAATGCAAGTCGTTTTTTTCATCTGCAACAGTTCACAATTCTGGATCAAAAGTTGCTTAAATGAACAAACAAGCCCCTGTAGCAAGCATATTTGGACGATACAAGATGAGTCAGAAAAAAATTGAATAATAAAATGTAATTTTTTAATATGACATTTATAGAAGATTGCTTTTGTCAAAGGGCTGTACTTAAAGCTGTTCCAAATCCAGATGAACATTCTGAGAAATCAGAAAGACTGAATAATAGCTGAAAGATTCCTGCAGATGTTTTCATATAAATGTTTCTGATAGCTGGCATTCTAATGGATGCTTCTTAAACTGATTCCCTTCTGTTGAAAATAAGTTCAACAGGTGATCCATGCACCTCTCTGGAGACCTAAGCAAATATACAAGTTAAAGACCTGGGGCAGAAAAGCCAGAGCAGCACAGAAAAGAGGATCATTACTGATGTTAACAGATCTAAAGCTGCAACACAAGAAATGATTTTGAGATTTTGACAGAAAGAACTGATGCAAAAATAATTTGACAAGGGAACCTATGAGGAGCTGTTGGGGACATGAAGCAAAATAGCATTTTCTTCTTCTAAGCTGCTGTGTCTGTAAGTATTGGATGTTGACACGGAACATCCTTAGAAGAAGGAAGTATGGCTTCAGTCACCTGTGACAACAAACTAAATGATGACACTTTTTTCACATGATTCCCGACCGGTCCATCTAATGTTACAACGAGATGACATCAAAGTACGGTATAAAAAGTTTTATTAAACTCCCACAGAAAACAGTAAAGCAAAACAAACAAAGAAATGAGACCGCATTAAAATGCCTGATGGACAATATTTTGCTTAGATTTAACAAGAAAATTAGAGTGAAAGTGGAAAAAAATGACAGAAAAACAAGTAGAATCTGAAAGATTGGTGTTATAATTTACATTGTTTTTCATTTAAACTTTAGTTTTTCAATCTTGTTGAATTCTACGGAAATTCTGATACTACGACAGCTTTATATACCATTTAATTGTGAAAGTATAGCAATGGTACAATATAACCTAAAATATATTCATTTATAATAACCAGTTTAGCAAGTGCATGGGTTTATGTACAGAAGTAAATTCCTTGTTTCACAGTAGCTTCAAAGGTTCATTAAACAATCCACCAATTAAAATGATTTCCTTTTTTGTCAGCAGTGACTAGCGAAGAAAAAAAAGCACATGCAAACATCCATTTCCATATCAGTTCCAAACCAAATCCTGTGGTGATGTGAGTGATGTGGTTTGAGCAATTGTGGTGGCAGAGTTTTGCATGAGAAATCATCCAGCTACAGTAACATCAACGCAAGATTTCTAGCGCTTTAAAATCCCACTCCAATCATATGTATTTAATTCATATTTAATCATATAGAGATTTCTATTTTTACTTTTATTTGCCTTTTATTTGTCAGAATAAACATTACTGCTCCAATGCCTTTTTTCTTAACATCTTCTTGCTAATCCTAATTTATTTCATAATAATTTTTCTTTATTGCAAGTTTTAAACTGACCAATCAGAGCCTCAATAAAAGTAGGTGGTCTCATGTTGAATGTTTGAAGTATTTGATTGTCAGGTTCTCCTGAGCTTGCTTTCAAGTGGTAGGGGTTTGGACTTTGAACAAGCTTACTTATGATTGGTGACAGTGGTTGCCCTGGAAACGTTGACTCAGACCGACTTGGAGCAATCCCTGTCCTCTGGCTCCAAATGTCAGTGCCCGGAAAAATGGCGACTGAATTTTCTTCATTTCACTAGAGTCCGAAGTAAGGTATTTTCTATGGGCTGTCCAGTTCTCTATATACAGACAATGGTTTACACTCACTCCCGCTAGCTTACAGCCCCTCACCTCTTTATACATGCACTCCATTGAGATAAATGCCACGAGAAGATGTTACAAACACGAAGAACAAGGTTTTCATCGGAGTGGGTGTCTGAAGAACCACCTGAGGCTTCCACATGGACTCACCCAGCAGCAGCAGCTTCAACTCCCTTCTTGCATCTCTCTTATCTCGTCGGAGCTGCTTCTCGATCTCAGCGTTGATCCTCTTGGACTCCTTCGCCTCCTCACTCAGGCAACAAGCCATCATGGAGTCTAAAGTCATCCCTGCATGAGCTGGAAATGCCTGTCTCAACAGGTTCGCCGTGCGACGCTTTAGTAAGAGCGACAAATAAAATTCCTGATTTCGGTTTCAGTTCTATCCGAACCCGGTGTGGAGCTTGGCCGCTGCAGAACGTGGCCTCCCCTAGTGCAAACTGCTGTCAAATGCTGACCGCTTTCCGTTAACTACAATCTTCAGGAAAACCCCGCCAGGGACTGGAGCAGATCACCGATAATGCACCATGGAGCAGCACTGGCGGACGCTCCTACATGTGCAAATAATCATTTTTGATGCTGAATTATCCAATGAGCTGGTGTGATTGAATGCGTTCACTCAGGGCTAACGCTTTAGCTGGCTGGCATTCTTATAAAAAGATCAGGGGAGTGGAGCTTAAATCTGAGAGTGCCTGAATTAAACAATGAGAAATGTGAAGTTGATAGAAGCCTACCAGATCCAGCCCCACAGACTAAAGCTGCCACCGCCACACTTGTGCTGTTGCTGATCGCCCGGCCGACTAGACGCCTAGCCGCCCCAAACACCAACACTGGACGGTTCGCCCGCGCACTGACAACCCGCCTTTGACTGAAATGTCCATTCACGCCGGCGAGCCGTCCTAAATGTCCAGACGAAAGTCTTCCATAGAATTATTCCAAGGAAGAGCACGCACTCGGAGCCGTTCTCCTCCACAGCGAGGCGCCCAGTGACAGGCTAACTGCTAGCAAGCTACGCTAGCTCAGCCAGCCATCCCTGGAATTGCAGCCAACTAACTAGACAAAACAGACAAAAGATCTTCATTCCTGGGAAAACAAATCCATAAAGAATCCCGGAGGATGCGGCAAAAAGTTACTGCCAGTTAAAAGGACCCCTTTTGTCCGCGCATTATATCGATTTTGCTATTTTTTTTCCTAGTGGTGGTCCCTCCTCGTCACCCACTCATCCTCAAAAACCCAGTGTGGCGCTGCTGCTGACGTCACATGGGAATGATTGATAGGTCGAAAGCCAATCAAGACGGAGGGTTTCGAGCCCTTTAGGCGGTTCTTTCCTTGTTTTTGAGCATTCCAAGTTCGTCTGAGAGGACGCTCCTTCCCACCTCGGGGGCGTGTCAGCGCGAAAGACCGCATGAGGATGACTTTGGATTCAGCGGGCAACGCCCATCTGCTGTCAAATGGGAGCGCCACCAGCCGAGATGTTTGTTTTTGTTTTTAGTTTTTATTGGCAAATGTTGCTCATAAAAGAAAATCACACATTACATGACATTGCTTATCTAGTGCAAATTGTATTGAATCTGACAACAGCTTATTGAACTTGTCAGGAGGTTGAAAGACAAACACTTAAAAAAAAGAAAAATAAACAAAATAAATTATCTTATTTTTTGATGTATTTTTAATTTTTTTTTAATTTATATTATTCATTTTTTTTTATTCAAAAGACAGTTTAAAACTTAAAAAACGCTTAAAAATCAAATGCCATTTAAAAATAAAGTAAAAATATTTTCTAAAGTTTCAAATGAGCCCAAACTATCTTTTTTGTTAGTGCAGGATTCAATACTTTTTTTCATACAATTTCATCTCTTTCTGAGAAACATAAAACCTTATATTTTGATATCATTTTTACACTTGTGCATGTGTAATGTTTGGTCATAATTATAAGTAAATTAAATACTTTTTTAAACAAATGTCCCCTACATAAAATAGTAAGATACGAAAAAGATCATCTTTATACTGATGGGTTGTCACAAAACAAGTCAATTCCTTCCAAAAGTGTGCAAAAGATGAGGCTTACTGGTGCTGGTGAGAAAAGGCCAAATTAACAGTTTTTCTTTAGATCTCTTTCTTTTTTTATTTTGTTAATTAAAAAATGAAAACATTTGAAATACAAGACATTGGTGACAAAATATTTTTGAGGTTAAAGCCAGACTTTATCCCACTGAATTTCACAACCAAACTTACTGCAAGTAGAGATTTTGTGGGGTTTTCTCATTTTGAAAAAGTTAACACTACCAGGTGAAAAAACATATTGTCCTGACACCTCAATTATGCAAACTTAGGGGGAAGACATGAAATATTATCAACCAAGATGTTTGTTTTTAGCTTTTTAAATCTTTACAACCATGTAAAAGAGTATTTTGACAGCTTTTCTCAATTTTCTCTTGAGATAAAATCTTTATTTACATTTTTTTAAATGACAAAATTACCTTGACACATTTAAAATTGATAAAGAAATGGGTCAGGTCGAGAATTTACTTTAAGTTTTCATTTGTGAATTTACAGGCTGAACATCTTTCTCTACTTTTCTAAAAGTGATAAAATATTAGCCCCATTAAGTTTTGTTTTAGATATAAAAGCCTTCTGCAGGAAACATTTTCAAGGTTTTACAGGTAGATTGAAACTCTGCGTTAATTCAAAGACCTTAAAATGCATTCAACTCAGAAAGACAGTCTTAACCTTTGACTTTTCTAAACACATTTTATTTTGAAATTGTTTCTTGAAGAAAAAAATCTTGGCTTTGAGTGACTTTTAACCTGGTATACCAGTAATATTATCAAAAAAGTAAGCTTTCGTTTCATGGATTTTACACTAATCTTAAATTCAGATCTTTTTGACAAAGAAATCAGCAGCAAAAAACATGCTTGAAGTCTGTAATCCAGCAAATAATCTTGAATTAAACAAACTTGAAGCTTGATTTGCTGAAGAACACGAGCGCTCACTTTCATCTCAATATTTTTGCTGGTGTTTAAATCACAAGAATGTATTTGTGGAGACATCGTCAAACTTTTTCACAGCTCTTTGCCATTGCACACAGATGACAGAAAGTATTGTTGGGATGTTCATTGGCCAAGTGACATCTTGTGGAGAGTCGTGGGAACCACAACAGACATCTGAAACTGAAAAAGGAACTTAGAAGAAGAACTGAACCTGTGTGGTGTGTTTCATGTCATCTTCCTTTCTATCCTGCTATTATCCATTTATTAATTTCAAAGAAAGAATTTACGAGGAAGTTCATGAGAACTAAGTTATAATTCACAAAGTAGACAGTGAGGAAATCCAACATCCCTCAGAAAGGATGACAATGATCATGGAAATAGAACATTTTGTATGAAATCACTTTAAATATCTGATTCTAAAAAGGAATCTGGTGACACAGACACAACAAAACCTTAGCATGCTTGGTATGGTGGTGAAGATGGCCTAACATGATTGGTGTCATTGCAGTTTACGCTGCCGGCTCAAAGTCTGGTTGAAGCACCCCATAATTTGTATTAAAAATAAAAGCTGGAATCCAGACAAAATCACTTCTGATCATCCTTAAATAAACAGAAAAAATCTGTAACATGAAGTTCCATTCTGTACATCTTCTGCTCTATTTTCAAATGATTCCCAGTGGTCTTTTCATCATGATTATGCAGTTTTTAGCCAAAACCTAAAAAACCTCTATCATTTTTCCACGACATATTTTCTGCAGAGTGGCAGGAGTTCATTAGAAGTTCATCTCTGAGTAGTGGGCAGGATCGTTGGCACAGAAAATCCGTCCCCTCTTCCCATTACCCAAGACTGACAGCTCTCAGTTCATGTGCTCTCCGTAATTTTTACATCACAAATAACATTTTTTCAAACTTAATTTTTTCGTCTGCTCCTGATTCATTTCAGCAAAGAAATACATGGAAATGCCATTTTAAGCTGATATTTCTCTAAATATGTCAGAAAAATGCCACAAAACATTTTAAAAACACCAGTTTACTCAAAGTGGGTCTTTTGGGCAGCAGCATATAAAGTTTTTATTTGTAAATTCTCATTTTGGGTTCATGTGCTCCAACCTTCAATTTCCCACGTATGACAGTATTTGGAGAAGGAAGCTTCCACTTTCAAGATGGCTTCACTTCTGCAAAATATAAAATCAAAGACTAAAAAAACAGGCTTTATAGCGGTTAATCAGTCTGACTGTTGTGTCTTTTGACGTGTCTTTGAAGGACTCTCTGTGAACAGAGGCAGACGGGAATGAACTAGAATGATGCTGATATAAAAAGCAGGTGATCTCCAGGGTGTCTCATGGCTGATGCTGTCATGATAATCACTGCTCATCATCTTTCTTCTCTAATAACCTGTGACGGGGTGACGTCTTCACCACATTCTGTTGCACACAAGGCTAAACCCCATCATCCTGAGAGTCATATCACTCTGAGAGATGTGGATTCCCCTCTGATATCAGGGAAATGCTTCAGATGTCTGATTTCCTGTCTTTTGAAAGATGAGGCAGATATCTTCTCCTCACTTTAACACTCACTCAGCATGAACTTATACTAACCAGCATAAAGTGTTTTCATAGCTTCATAAAAACTAATAAATCAAATTATTAAATTATTTTACGTTTTTGTGTGTGAAGTTGATATTTTATCACAAAACCATTAGTGAGAAGGCTAGCAGGTTTCTTGAGAAACGCCCCTCCTTTATTTAGTATAGTTGGAAAATGCTGAGCTCATGCATCACATATCACATGACGTCTATTGTGATTATGTGCAAATATCATGCAGCTCTCACAGCTCCTTGTGTGTCATTCATGGACCTCTCAGTGTCAGGCTATCAGGAGTGTTTAACCTCAGATTTGTGGTATTTTTATGCAAGGCGGGGGGATATCCACTGGGGACATTGCAATAAAATGTCTTCAGGAATGCTTCACAGAGATGACATACTGTTTTCTTAAACCACACTGCATAATCTTTCAGTGAGTCCACCACACAACGCACAGAAACGGAGCCTGTTCACAGACGTTGCTCCACAATAAAGCTTCATTGTTTGTGACAAGGGATTACACATTCTATATGTGCTGCCATTTTTTTTCAAACTTCAGTGCACGTCTCTGCATTGCAAAACATGCCTCTTTGGCTCCTTGGCCTAACCCTGTTGCCATGGTGATGGAGGTTCTCAGGTGACCTCTCAATATCTGAAACCAAGAAATCCCAGACGAACCGGTTCTGCTGGATCGGACAAAAGATTGACATTCAAATTACAGCCAAGGAGAGGGAGGGACAGCATGCCTGTTGAACACTTCAACTTTGCTGTGAAAAGCTACTCTACAAAATAAGAGTTCTCACAAGGGTTCAAGTGGGTTTGTTTTAACTTGAAATGTTTGGGATTTCTTCTGTAATGAGTCACTGGGAAAATATTATTAAAATATGATATGCCATGTGTTCAGTTTAATGTTTTCAAAAACATTAAGACATCAAGAACCAGAGAAAGTTTCTAAAACCTGTATTAATTCACACAAGAAGTTACATTTAATTTAAACTAAATAAAAAAATGTTAATGCTATATTGAGACAACCTTAAAATAATCCCGGGAACTTCTCCAGACGAAACTTTATCCGCAATGGCTTTGCAAAAGTATTTTCAAAGTGAAGATAAAGATCATCAGAAGTATAAACTGCTTCTGGTTTTGTCTTTTCAAAATAAAACTCAAGCCATTCAATTTTTCTTTCAGAATGATTTTAGTAAGGGACATTCTCTTCGATTCCACTTGATCAAATGTCTACTATTCCAGTCTTGGCTAAGTTGTGCGTGTCCATAATTATTTCAGTATCTTTTAGTTTAATGGTTCAACAAAATATATTTTCGACTAAAATGTATTGGCTATTTAAAGATCCATTCCGATGAAAATCATGTTTATTAACATGTTCTTGTAGCATTTTTCTCATGATAGAGGACATGTTCACAGAAAGTTAAGCTCAAAATAGCATTTCTGAGTATTTCTTTATTCAAATCATTGTAAACCAGGAGAAAAATGAAAAAGTGCCGTTTGAAAAAGACAGTATTTGTGATGCAGGTTTTAAAACTGACAAGCTCCCTACTCTGTTCCATTCTGAAGCACCTGCCTATAGACGACTAGATCCATGTTCGTCTTCGTTTTCCTCCTCTGAGCTGGCATCTGGCTTCCACATTTGTGGGAAAATAGATCATCATTTTGTTATCACAATCAGTTTGAATGTAATACATATAGGTTTCTTGAAATACAGTTCAATTAAGAAAAAGAATAACATTTTCATCCTAAATGTGTAGAGCTCCATGAGAGACTAAGTACACGACAATTCCTTTGGTTAATGGAAATATGTGCAAATAACTGAAATGTCCTCGGTTAAGATTAGAAGCAGAGAATGCTTCTCGGATATTGAGATGTAAGAAGCCTTGTAACATGAAACTGTTTGTGTTTGGTGCTGTTTACTTGATTTGGTCGATCAGTAAATTGTTAAAGTCTAAGCATCAGAAAATAGCAAAACAAACGTGCCGGGATGACAGTTCCATAGATTTCCTTCAGCTTTTTTTGCCTCTCTTATTTTGTAGGTCCTGGAGGAGTGACTTCCGCCGCGGTCGCGCTGAAAGACGCGCTGCTTCCCGGCGCGGAGCGTTCCAGCCGGGAGAGCGTGTCCGTCGCGTCACAGAAGCCGCGCATTCTTCCGCGGCTGCTGGTTCGGGGTGAACTGTGAGGAGGCCGTTCAAACTGCTGTCCCGGAACGGGGCGGTTCGGATGCGGGCCGCTACGCCGCAGGTGGACCGGACCGAGGACTCGCTGCCGAATGGACCACGAGAGGCATCCGGTCACCGCCGTGTTCGGGGAGCCTAAAACTCTGACTAGAGGTAAAGAAGACTGCTGTGACAAAAATAAAAAGAAGCAACTTTAAATAAAGATTGTTAATTGTTTTGCTTTTATCTTTTTGATTACAAAGTTTAATTTTGAGTCATAACTTTGATTTATCAGCATTTCTCTGGCATAAACGACAGCAGATTGACAGATAAGCAGAGACATGTTTAGTACTTGTGGATGAATGCTGAGCGGGGATCTGTCAACAGTTTGACCTCCTGCTCCTGCCCATGGCGGGCTGCTGGCTGTGGTGCCACCGCACCTGCGTGTGCCTCCTGTCGGAGGAGGAGAAGAGGAGCATCGCTATAGACCAGGAGATCAGGAGGAAGCTGAAGCAACAGAAGCAGAAGGAGAAGAGGGAGATCAAAATCCTGCTTCTAGGTCAGTAACCCCACAGAGCAGACTGCAGCATTATGGGATGCATCTATCTCGCCATGTGTCATCGTGTGGGAATGCGAGGAATGGGACAGAATGCCATTGAACTCACCTGGAAACTGGATGGGCTGGGCCTGCTGATGGCTGGTGTAACCGCAGACAGAACCGTATCTGGAACCGGTATCATGAAAGCTGCAGCTCCAGATTCTGATCGCCTTCTGATCTATTTTCAAAGCGTTCCTAGTGGTCTTTTAGGGTGTATTCAGACTAGACATCTTTGATTTGCTTCAAGGGAACCAGTTTGTTTTCTCAGATAATCCGGAACAAATTTTCAGTCTGAATACATCCAAGCGGATCCTGAACTGTAGTCCAGACCATAGTTTTATTTAAAACTATTCCAGACAAAACAAAACACACAAAGCAATGCTTTGGTTTTAATTAAACATGTATAAATCGATTTACATGACTGAGTGACAGAAAAAAGACATGCCAGTGTGCGAAGCCGACAGACATTTTGTGAAACTTTTTTCCTACAGACGCAGAGGTACAGATTTATATTTGAGATTTGTTGCCGGTAAATTATTTCACGAAAGCTGGAGCAGAGCCATGTTTACCATAGCATCACCTTTTTTCCAAAGCACATATGGAAAAACCCTCAAAACCCTGCTTGTTGCATTTCCAATAGTCAGATTGTGTTTTAGTTTTATTTAGAGTTTCAACTGCCCAACAAATCAGAAACTTGAATTCTTCTTCTTATTTCCCCTTGAATTAGTTGTTAGACGGTCTTTGGAGGTGTGAACTCCAAAAAACATCAGATACACTCCTAAACAATCTCGTCACGGATGGGAGGATTTAAGCGTGCAACGTTTCATTTAAACAACAATTCCATTCATATCATAATCTATGGTTGTCAAATTCAAAGTCAATTTTGGTTCATTTTGAACGATCCGATTGACTGACATAAAATCATCAGGACATCTTTAGCCAAAAACGGAACCAGTTTGACTCAGAGATAAATAACTGATACTGAACAGTACGGGTGACATTTTCCAGATTCCTTGTGTTTCTTTAAGATAATAAAGTGTAAATTAAATCTGTGTACAAACAAATAGGTCAACAAGAATGAATATCAAATCCATTCACATTTAAGTTTGATAAAGTTCATTCCACTGTTGTTTTTCCACATCAGAATAATCCAAAGGAACATTATTAGAACATTCTAGCACCACTGTATGGTCACATGACTTTGTAAATTC
Source organism: Oryzias celebensis (assembly GCA_014656515.1). Taxonomy (NCBI): domain Eukaryota; kingdom Metazoa; phylum Chordata; class Actinopteri; order Beloniformes; family Adrianichthyidae; genus Oryzias; species Oryzias celebensis. The sequence continues at coordinate 2,852,902 of BNCR01000004.1, forward strand.
AAAGTGTTTCCACACATTGAACTGGAACGATGGTTGATCACTTTTTACTGCATCACATGCATTTTATCTGCTGTGAAATAAACCTGTAGTAACTCAATTCAAATGGTATTCCCCAATATCGATTAAAAAACAATCATTTTCAAATATTTTTTTTTAATGGTATAAGTCCATTTGACTTAATTGATTCGATTAAAAACTTGGCAATAAATATTTATTTGTCAACACATCAAATTTAAAATATTATAATAAAGGAACGTTCACAAAAATTAACCTTAAACTTCTAAAAATACAGACATTTCTATTAGAAATGGATGTGCTTTTAGCTCCTCCCCTTAGGGAGCTTCACAGCAAATCGCTTCATGATTTGGAAATACGACTAGGCTTCAGTTTTTTTATTTGGCAGATTTCCGATCTGACCCAGTGTCATTACTTGAGCACATGAATTAAAAAAACGGAGAAGTGGCTGCGTGTGGTCGTGCCAGTTCACAGCACCTGGTAGCTCCAGAGGAGATCCCATCCAATGAGTGAGCAGGTCCAGCTCCAAAGAGATGCTGAAACCTGATGGCCGTACAGTCGCCGTTGTAAAATCAACTCACTTGTGTTTGATTTCTGTTGCTGATTTATGGAAAAAAATTTAATCTTGGGGCTTTTAAACAAAAAAAGTTTAAATCAGCAGTCTTTCCATGAACTTTAAGTGATGATTTTTATTAGTTTTTGAAGTTTTTCTTTTTCAAATTGTGAATAGCAGCACGTTGACATGTCCGCTGTGTCTGATGTCCTGCCTTAAACGGCATCGTTTCAGAAAAAAAACATCCTGATTCGGAATATTCAAAGCCCTATCAAATCTGGCTACACATGTGTTTAATAAGTGTCTGATGATTGGTCTGCTCTGAAGAAGCAAAACAGATGGCAACAGAGAAGGATTATGGGAAATCCTGAAACACCATAAAGACTGGCCAAACACTGATCCACAGTTATTGCCTGGTATTATCAAAGCAGTAGGAAATGACGAGAAGCTAATATTTGTGTACGTAAACAGGACTGCGTGGTCCACACACATCAGCTTTGGAAATAAGGCTACGGAGAGTCTAGCTGGAGGACGGGAAGCTTTTTCCGTTTTAGGTCCTCCTCATGAGTTCAACTGGAGATGTGGGATTTTGTGTAAACTGTAAATCTACTTTCGCAGTTGGTTTTGTTTCCTTTTCTTATACATGTTTTGGGTTTAAAGAATTTTTTCTGAATATGTTCATTTGTTTTTCCTATTTTTTGGGGTTTTGGGAACCTGTGAGCAGTGATTGGTTTTGAGTTGGTCTGAGTTGTTGTTTCTATGGCAACCAATCTCTCTAATCAGGAGAGAGAGCTTGTTGGATGTCCACATCCCTACCACTTGAAAGCAGGCGACATGAAATCTGTCAATCTATCATTAGACTACAGACATTTGACTGGTCAGTTTATAACTACAGAAAAAGGATCATAAAAATGGTCTTGAACATGTTAAAAAATGTATCAGAATTCTTATTCTGACAAACGGAATGAGTAATGGTGGTTTATTTATCTGTAGAAGTCGATGGGGCTTTGGCATCTCGGAGCCAACGGTTACTTCCTGTTTGGAATGCCAGGTGGGAGCAGGGACACTCAGTCCAAGTACCATATACAGTCAATGATTCAGTGTCACTAGAGGATCAGAAACAGAAGGTTATGTGTTTTGCAGAAATACCTGACATTGAAAATAAAAGAGAAAGATGGATTGTATCAGAATGTGATGGTAAAAGTAAGAATGGATTTAGCTAAGGACTGTTAAGTACGTACACACCAGGCATTTGATGTATGTTTAGCCCAATTGCTTTCACACTGGATAAGCAGGGAGGGGCTTCTTCTACTGTTTACTAGCGCATGTCCACCACCTACAGTTGGTAGAGGCTAAGTATGAATTGTTGAAGTGGTGCTAATCTGACAATATTGACGGTTTGGTTAATTACCATCAGTCTTGCAATGGTGGGTACCAATTTCCTACCGATTTCATGTCAGGATTGCCGCTTTGGTTTTTCTTTATTTAAACCAAATCCACTACTAAATCCAAGTCCCTGATTGGTCAAAGTTTGACCTAGTTTCAGTGGCAACAGGCATTCAGTGGCCTCGTATTTTGTATTTGGAGCCCAAAAATAGTCAAAAAAACCTCCATAGTCACGTGTGAACACAAGAGTTTTTAACACAAAAACTCAAAACTTACATAGACTTTCAATAGCAAGTGGCCGCTTGAGCGCTGCTCCGTGTGACGTGAACATAGCTTTAGAGCCTGCTATCTTCAACACATGCATAAATGCATTGATTTCTGTTCTGAAGTGCTTAAGAAGTCAGCGTGCTCCGCCATCAGGCAAAGGATGCTGGGAGGCAGGGAGCGCTCCTCTGCTCAGCCTTCAGGGATTCTGTTGTATTGACTGTCTTTAATTAAAATAAAGAAAAACATCTATTAAACTGAAAGTTACTTGAATTGAGAACATAAAGTGTGAAAGAATTGATTCCCGTTTGGTCCTGTAACCCAAAAAAACCCCAAACACAATGAAGTTGAAGGTTTTTTATTTAATATAAAAGGAGGAGGGGAGGTAAGGACCAAGGTTGGGCCAAAAGAATGACAACACAGCCTAGCTATCACTATTCTAAAACAAAACCAGAAGACTAAAGTCTCACCGACTTCTCTACAAAAAAAGAATCCGGTCATACAAGGGGTGGCACCAACCCACTTCCCTAGTGTGCATAACAGATCAACAATAACTGATCAACCAGCACGTTTTCACGCTTCCCTTTTCATGTCTGATGACTAGGTTTTAATTTTGACAGATGAGGCTCCTTGGCCAAAACATCCAACACATCTAACTTCCATCTTACCTTCAAATGTAAGAAAACAAGTATGTTCCTGTGGATAAAACCCTCTGAGACTTGACAAAAACAAACATTAAATTAGCAGAGCTCTTTCTAGTTAGCAAAAAAGGCTTTCACCACAAACCGCCTTTATTCCACTTGTGCTCCAAGAAATGCACTTTAAGCAGTGCCTTCCTTGATCAAGGACACACATGTGGACTACAAGGAGTCAAACCACTGACAGACAAACGTCAATTTAAGAGAAAGCATGTGAAAAATGCAGTAAATGCTGAGCTGTGTTTCTGTAATCAAGTGAGGAATAACCCAAAACATGAAAAGACAGGAAGCGAAGGACTCCATTCTGGTGGGTCCTTCACACTGTTATGGTGTAAACAAACACCTGCTGTAGAAGAGAAACAATATGAAAATCAATACATAACTAAAAGTGGCTCAACTTTAGGGGAAATAATGCTAAGAATGCCAAGAGAATTGAAGAATTGTTCACTTTCTCCTCTCAGGTTATTTATTTAAATAGAGTGAATGTAACTGTGGTCTGACTGTGTGGATGGCTTTGGAAACATTCAGATGGGGGCATTCCGGTTGACATAACAGGTATAACTCGTTCACCTTTGAAGATCTGCATCTCAGCGGGAGCACAATGTAGAAACCTGACAGCCATGGAACTCAACACGAGTATGTAACGCTGCATTCCAGAGGTGTCACACCAGCAGGATGGTCATAAAATCAAAGAGCTACTGAAGTGGGACACTCCCAGTTTAGATGTTCTGCTGTTTAGATGTTCTGCTGTTTAGATGTTCTGTACATTTGCTCATTATTTGCCCACGATCAGCCAGTATCCTTTAAGGGAAGTTGTGACGAAGGCTTAAGCTCCCCCAAATGTTTCAAGATGGTTTGGTCCATATAGTCCTGAGAGTACAAAGTAAAAGTTGACCAAACCAAATGTTGCTGTTAACCTTTTCAGCATTATCCCGTCAGGGGTCGCCACAGCAAATCAGCTTTCACCGATCCACAGTTTTTACGCCGGTACCCTTCCTGACACCACCCTGCATTTTATCTGGGTTGGGAACCCGGGACAGCGAGACCCAGACTCCGGCCCCCATGAGGCTAAATATGACCAAATCAAATAAAGGGGGGAAATAGTCAGCATTCCCCATACATTGGAATCAAGTCCATAGAACTATTTGTGTAAAAGCCCCTTTTCTTACAATTGTCTATGTTTACATCCACTTATGGCCAAAAAAGAGTGACAGACATGTCTGTACGTGTGTGAAGAATCTCTGGATTAATTTGTCAAAGCTGTGGCATTTAAAGCTACTCCCATTGAAGGTTATGCTCAGTCTTTTTTTTTTGTAGGAACCGGAGAAAGTGGAAAAACCACCTTCATCCGACAGATGAGAATCATCCACGGGCGAGGCTTTTCAGAGGAAGAAAGAAAAGCGTTCGCCAAATGCATCTTCCAGAACATCTTCACTGCAATCAAGGCCATGACAGGAGCCATGACCACGCTGAAGATCCCCTACGCCAAGCCTGAGAATGAGGTACCGGCCAAATCCCATGCAAAGGTCTGCGTCAGCAGAAACAGAGATACACTGAGTTACACGCTGGTGAACAGAGGTGTCAGCACCCGCCTGCAGCCAGCATATCAGATTCATAGGATCACACCTGCATTAAAGATCCCCACGGGCTGTTGTTCAAAAGAAGCTAGAAGGATCACCATGAACTCTGGCATGCTAACTCTTAGAGCAGAGTCTGCTTCCTCCTGTCTGACACAAACGCTTCAGTTTAAGGCGTCGTCACATGACTTCGTCTCTTCTGCAGATGAACGCCAAGTGGTTGCAGGACGTGAACACAGCACAAATCACACGGCTAGATCGGCGCTACGTCGACATCATCCGCCGCCTCTGGGGAGACACGGGGATACAGATCTGTTACAGCCGCCGCTGCGAGTACCAGCTTCTGGACTCCACGGAATAGTGAGTAGCTGTATTTCACAGAAGGACAAAGATGTGCCACACCCTGAAAGTTTGACGCAGCGGTATCAGAAAACGCTTTCAGAAGGTTGTGTTTCAGAGAGAACAGGCCTCCAATGCAACCGAACACAGCGGGGGGCTTCTAATGGTTTCCAAACAGAACAGAGACTTTTATCTCGTAAACGACAGCAGTTTTGCTTCTGACAGATTTTCTAAACAAGTTGTGAACAATTAGTGGTTGCACCAGGGTTCAAATGACAGCCGAGAGGCTGAGGATCACACCAAATATCTGTGGCTGAAGGGAGTTTCTGAAGTCGCAATTCGTCAAGTCAACTTCCGGCTAAAAACCCTCCAAACGGTCTAAACGTCACAGTTTCTGTGCGATTCGCCACAAACATCACTTCAGGCAGGACTGCCCTCTGCTTGTTTTTCATCACTCTCTGCTGGTTTGCTGGATCAGGGGATTCTGGTTCTGGTTGAGTGAAAACTTTCTACATCAAGAAGGGCCTGATGCGCCTCTTTTTCTGTACTCTTTGCTTGTCGTTTTCCCATTTGAGTTATTTTGCTTCAGATACTTCATTGTAAACGCTGACACTGTTTCCTGTGTCCCACTCGCTGGTTCTTACTGGCTGCTGGGAGCCGAGTTTGGTACAGTTGAACTCAACTAAAAAGTTTGAAATGGTTTGATTGAGTGTTCTTGAGTTTGGATCTGGTCTCTTCTTATCAAACATTTACTGAGTTTTTGGGTCTTAAAGTTTTGCAGACTAAAACAAGGAAAACCGTCTTATGGTGTTTCCTCTGCAGGACATGAACAGAACAATGTATGTACTTTATCTTTTTAAAATGCAGTTTATTGGAGATTTGTTTTCAATAACTATTTTTGATAAATAATTTAAAAGTTATGCCATTAGTGGTAGAATATTAATATGTCTGTGTATTAATTGGCATTTTTACTTTTATCTGATTGAAGCTGTTTAAGCTAATTCTGATCTAATTCTGATTTAATTCAAAATTATTGCAGATATAAGTTAAATTTATTTTAAATGTAATTCAGAATTTGGTCAGATCCTATCGAAAATCATTTTGACTAAATTCAGTTTTAATTTAAATGTACATCAGATTTAATTCAAATATTTTTTACCTATTTCAGATCTAATGTACATTGAATTCAGATCTAATTCAAATAGATATCAGATTTAATTTAGATCAAATTCAGATGCATTCAGATGAGATTCAGATTCTATTTCAAATCTGATGTATATCTCAGTCTGATCTAATCCAGTTTAATTCAGATATAGTTTAGATCTATTGGACTTTGAATTCAGATCTAATTCTCATTTATTTTAGATTCAATTTAGATCGAATTAAGATTTAATTCAGATGAAATTCAGATGTAATTGAATATAAATTATTATAATTCAGATGTATTTCAAATCTAATATATAATCCTTATCAAATTCAGATTCCATTTAGAAATTCAGATCTATTTCAGATTTACTTCAGATCTAATGCAATTTCAAAACAATTCACATATAAATCAGATTTTATTAAGATCTCATTTAAATTCTGTTCTCATTTTTTTCAATATTCTGTTTAAAGATTGAAGTAATATTGAAGTATTTATTTTAGACGCAACCATTAAACCATAGAAACTTGTTATTAATAAAACGGCAATAATCATTTGCAAATGTTTATGTTCAAATGAATTTATCAATGTGCTTAAAGAATGAAGTAAAGTAAAAACAAAAAACAGAGTTTTTAAAGGTGGTACAGTCGAGGTTTCTTTGTCTTTCAGAGAAATAAATTCCACATTTTTATGTATTGAAAAATGTTCCGTTACGGCAAAATCTTTGACTGGGAGAGCAGCATCCTGACTGGATTCTGGTTCCTGTCACAAGCTAATCTCCAGAAATTTGAATGTTTTCCTTGAGTGTTGAATTGTGTTGAAGCTTCATAGGTTTATGTGGAGTTTAACTTGTGTTAACATCAGTTTATTTAAAGCGTGAGAGAATCCTTTGAACGTCCCAGTAGTGCAGTTGTGACCCTTTGAAAAAGCGAGCTCCCTGCTCCTGCTGCCTCTGTGGTTCCTGTTTACCCGGCAGCTCGGTCATCAGTTTGTGCTCGATAAGGAACATGCGGTCCACATCAGTTTGTGTGAACACCAGCCATAAAGCTTTGCTTTGCACACACTGATGTGGACTCCGTCCACTCGTCTGTAGCTTTCATCACATTTTCTTTCAGCAGTGAATCACTTTCGTTTGTTTAAGCGGGCCGAGGCTTGATGCAGTGTCAACAGAGGCAGCAGAACTTAGCAGAGTGTCAGAAAGTGACTCTGTTGTGAAAGTTTGTCCTCTCCTTCCTCCTCCTCCTCCTCCTCCTCTCTTTCAGCTACATGAATAATCTGGACCGCATCTCGACGGAAGACTACATCCCCACTGAGCAGGACGTGCTGCGGGTTCGCTTTCCCACCACGGGCATCCATGACTACTCCTTTAACATCAAAACCATCACACTAAGGTGGCAAACATTTCCAACATCCAGGCAGAATTAGAGTGAAAAAATGCTGCGTCTTTATCTTACAACACCTGTGTGGATCAGACGTCCTTCTGTTGTCTTTGTGAAGCTTCTGCTAGGTGGTATAGCAGCACAGCTAGACAGAATGATGTTTCTAAAATCCACATCGAAGCTTTTTAAAGTCTAATTTAGTTTGGGATTTTACAGTGAAAACTTTTTCACGGTTTTACTCATGGAGTGGCATTTGGAACAAGTGGAGGAGGTGTTTTCTGCACTGTCACATTAGAAGGGCGACATGCTGTCAGTGTGACTTTTGACTCCTCTTCACTGCCTGGTGACTGAAATCCTTCCGTTTTTGTTGTTTTTTGGGGTGTTAAAGGGGGCAATGAGAGCTTCTGCAGAGTGTTTCCTCATCTTTGCCACACAAAGTTTCACTGACATGACAAATTCCAGCAAAACAGTTTCATGATGAAGAATAAAACTATGAACATTAAAAAGATAATTGAAATTAGTCTTTGCATGTGTTTATTGTTTATGTTAAATCTAACTTTTTTTGCATTTAAGTTAATTCAGCTTTCTGAAATACAGTATGTCTCCAATGGTCAGCTGTGCAACATGGGCTCAGTATAAGTCCAAAAGGATTCAAAACCACAACTGCATGTTCGCACATAAGTCAAGTTTCACCAAACTGCAAAATAAATCTGCCGTAAGAAAGGCAGGTTTCTTCAATAAGTGCAAAACAAACCCTTCAGTTTGATAGAAGCATCAGCTTACATTTGTACCTCCCCTTTTCCCCTCTAATCCCATAAGGATCGTGGATGTGGGCGGTCAGAAGTCGGAGCGCCGGAAGTGGATCCACTGTTTTGAAAACGTCACCTCCCTCATCTTCCTGGCCTCCCTCAGCGAATACGACCAGGTTCTGGAGGAGAGAGAAGGCATTGTAAGAGAGCTTTGTTCGTACAAACGGGTCTCTGTGTCCCCCACTGCTACCGGGTTACAGCACCCGGGGAGGGCAGGCAGGAACAATAATAAGAGCAGTGTTTTGGTTCTGAAAAAGCTTCGGTTTGGTGAAAAGCTGCAGTCAAGCAGCAATGATTCAATCAGTGAGCATTGACATCAGGCTAGTTAAAGACCCACTCCAATAAAAATGGCGTTTTGGTGTCTTTGACAAGTTCTTATGGTATTTTTGGATGATGGAGGACATACATAAAGAAAATTAGGCTTAAAGTTGCATTTCTGAGTATTTTTTTATTCAAATCGCTGTGAATCAGGACCAGATGAAAAAACGCTGTTGGAAAAAGATCATATTTGTGTTGTAGAAAATACAATGGGCACAAGCTCTTTGCTTTGAGGTCTGAGGCGTTGTTACTCCACGCCCATGGTCCCGCCCACAACTCAGACGGATTTGTTGTGGCTAAACACACCTGATCCAGTAATCAGCAGCGGATAAGGCAGGATCACTAACAAATCTTCAGGATTCAAGGCATGAAGTCTGACTCCCCTGATCCAAGAGATGTTTGGAGCTAAAAGTTCTACAAATATATTTAATGTTCTGTGGAAAAAACTTTCAACTTTAGCAAACAAAATCTGAAATAAATTAAAGTTGCCAGAAAACTAGAGTAAAAACATATTTTAATTGACAGAAGTGTTTTCTTTCAAGTTTTAAGGTAATTTCATTCTTCCACCAGCAGGTCTCGCTCTTGTACAAGCTATTCTTCCTCTGCTCAGCCCTCTGCTCTTCTTCAACATCCCTCTGCTTCCACGTTCATGAACCTCCCAGCTATCTGTGTCTGTCTTCCTGCTTCACCCTCAGCTGACTAGAAAACCACAGAATCAATAAAAATTCTTTCCTAAAGTTAAAACCGATCAGGATCTTTGAGTTTCTTTCCATCAAAGTTGATCCCTGAGTGTCTTCCTCAGAACCGCATGAGGGAGAGTCTGGCTCTGTTCTACACCACCATCCATTCTACGTGGTTCCTCAACACCTCCATCATCCTCTTCCTCAACAAGACCGACATTCTGGCCGACAAGATTCACAGCTCAGACCTGCAGCAGTACTTCCCCAGCTTTACAGGTCAGCTGCTTTTCATCTTTGTCTTGTTGCGTTTTATGTGAGCGGCGCCGCGGTCTGAGGACGAAACAGGATCATGTGACCCACTCAGGAAAAACCTTTCAAAAACACAAAAGATGAACCACATTTAATTTTTACTATTTATTATTTACAGTCACCGTCTGATTGTTAGAAATCGTACAGTAGCATGTTTGAAAAAAGTACATTTGTAACCTGACAAGATTCTAATGTCTGCTCAAAATCTGACCAGCGGTGCAGAATGACCCACTTTTTATATACCCCTGGTCTACTGGCCGTCTGGTGGCCGGTGGCACTTGATATGGACGCCCGTCATCTGGAGACATTAACACATGGTCCAATCAGAGCTAGTGCCGGCTGGCGATCCGGCGGCCACCGCTCTGTGGCCGCCCAACTGTCGCACGATTTTGTAATGGTGTCATCCCTGACCAGTGCCTACATTCATGACCACGCCAACAATTCTCAGAAAAATCGTGTGGCGGTAGAATACGTTGAAGGTTGTTGAAGCTGACGCCTCTGCATGGTGCGGTGGCAGTTGTGACCGTAGCATAAAGAAGCAGCAGATGGTTTACCCCCTGACAGATTCAGGGTTTGACCACGCAGCCGTCTCTTCATGAACTGCAGAAAAAAGGTTGAAATTCTCTAAATTGAGTTTTTTTGAATTGGAGACAAGGATCTCCATCTCTGTCCAGGTTTCTGCTCTTCTTTTCTTCCTCCTGTTTGTTTGTTTTTCTGTGTGTGATGGAGACACTGCAGCCTGTACCTCGGCTGCTGTGAGAAGCTGTGGTCCCCCCCCCCACTTCTCCATCACCCTCTTCACTGTTACCCTTGGCAACTACGGACAGATACTTTGCTTCCTGTAAGCCCTGCCTCCCCCCTGCAAGAATACCCTCAGGTATACATGCATGAGCCGTGAGACCAGCAGGGGGGTTGTTTGGTGACAGAAAGCCAACATTTGCAGATGCGTGTGCACTTCCACTAACAGTAGCAAGAGAAAATCATGACCCACGCCAGGTCAAGCGCCAATGGCGGCATGGAGCGGCTCCTGGCTCCGCTAATGCAGCTGCTTTCCAGTCCAGAAACGTCCTTTTTTTTTTACTGCCACCATAACTGCATCTGTTAGGTAAGGACGGGTCCTCACGATGCTCTGAAAACCAGAACCTGGACTCAGACCAAAGACGATAAAAGGAAAAATCGTCATAATGAAAAACCATTTGTTTTTAAAAGAAAAGCTCGATTTAGTGGGTCATCCCCTTAGAGGTGTTCAAAACAGAAAATGTTCTGTAGGTTCCAGCTGTAGGTTCCAGCTGTTTTTGTGGACACGCTGTCACGCTAAAACACAAAACCGTTTGTTTGTGCAGTTTGTAAACATAAAAATCTGATTTCAAGCTGCTCGTTTCCCCCAAACCTTTATTTGTTTCTGAATCTTCGATAAAGGAATCAACATTTTGCCTACAATTGCAGAGAAACAGTGTAGAAGAACTGCGTGACGACGCTTTAATATGATACGCTGGTGTTTTATCGCTAAGTTTCACGACCAAATGATTGATTTAAGTCAGAAAAATATTCTCAAATAAAATTAAAAAATGTTTTTGGTTTGAATCATTGATTGTATCTGAGAACCAGACTGAGTGAGTGTGACCTCACCCATTGAAAATGTATGAATTTATTTAGACATTTAATGAGCAATGGGAGGATTTTGAAGGTTTCCTTCTTTTATATTTACAACCAAAAATATGACAAAATAGAGTTAAGAACAAATAAAGAAAGAAAAACAAAAAACAAATTATGATAGTACATGTGCATGTGTTAGTTTAATAACTTACAACTCTCACTTTTACCTCTTATCCCAATACAGTTTTACAGAACAAAATAAATTATATGTAAATATCCTAGGAAGCAAACGAAAAGGTCAAAAGACATTTAAATCATTTAGGATAAGTAGGTTGTAAATGAGTTGAGAGAGCTCACCTAAATAATATCAAAGATGTAAAAGAACATCCAAAAGTGTGAAAGTTATTCCTTTCTGTGCAGTATAAACAAGTCCAGAATAAAATAGTTTACTTCCGGCTCCAGACAAATGAAGTCGATTCAGTCGCCATTTCTTTCTCAGAACAGATGGCGCCAAGTTGAAGCCAGATATTGGCAATAAGCAGTGATTGCTCCGAGTTGGTCTGTCGTCGTTTCTATGGCAACCGCTCTTGCCAATCAGGAGTGAGCTTGTTGGACGTCCACACCCCTACCACTTTAAAGCAGGATACACCAAATCTGTCAATCACGCTTTGGGACGTTGGACATGGGGGTCAGCAGGCTCCACCTACTTTTATTTCAGAAAAAATAATCAAAATGAGCAAAAACATGTTAAAAAAGGTAAAGGGGAGGGGCCACCTCGTTCAGTTCGGATGTACAGTGAATGGTTTGATTGTCTTATTTTGGTTGGAGTTTTGCACAATCACAAGCTTTGGCTTTAACTTTCTGCCTCATCGGAGTACGTTTGTATGTATGTATCCCTTTCCTTATCTGTGTTTGTTCAAATATAACTCACTTCCTGCCTCACTTCCTACTCCTCACCCTCCTACAGGCAGGAGGCAGGAACCGGAAGATGCCATGAAATTCATCCTTAAGATTTACGAGCAGCAGGCCATCAACCTGGACAAAAGCGGCGAAAGGAAGACTCTGTACCCGCACTTCACCTGCGCCACGGACACCAGCAACATCCGCAGGGTCTTCAGTGACATCAAGGACACGGTGCTGGTCCGATCCCTCAGAGACTACGGAGTCATGTGACGGCTCTGGTGAAAGCAGCGACTCTGCTCTCACTCTGGACTGTTGTATGAGTGGAAGCCAAATTGTAGAGAAGAAAAGCCTTCATAGACCCAGAGACCACCAGCCTCGCTCCTTCCTCTTTCCCTCATTCATCAGGTTTGAATGAAAAAGCAGACGGAGATGGAGGTCTCTGCTGCTCGCCGTCACTCCTCTGAAGTGGAAGCGCGTCCATGGGGAGCGTGGGAAACGCAGAACTGCAATCAAACTCCTGATTCTCCACTTGCTGTTTTTTTTCCCTTCTATTTGATTCTGTTCAGATGAAGAAGTGCTCGGGTCATGCGGCTGGTGAATTGATCCATAATTGAAGCAGGAGCAGACATGCTGTAAAGTGCTCTGCAGCCATTAACCGAGTAATGACTTTTCCAGGTGAGATAGCCGCTCACGGCGTCGTTCCGCCGCTCCCACCAAGCCACCACCCACCCGGCCGCAGCTCGACTGAACGCAGAATTCCAGCAGAAAAGCCAAAAAGAAGAGCGGACACTGTTGGCTACTCCTGTTTTTTTTTTTTTTTGAGGAGGGGGCAGTTGCTCAGGTAACAAAGGGAGTTGCTAGAAGCCCTTCAGTCCTCACCTGCCCTAATGGGCCGTGCAGATGAAGCACTTCTGATGTTGTTTTCCTGTCAGTCAAAAGCACTGGGGGGTGGGGTCAGGTAATCAAAGGGGGGGTTCAGGTAATTGCTTTGGGGGACACTGTTAAAAACACTTAAAATGAGCCCAGTTTGTCTTCAGAGGAGCCTTTTTTTGACTTTCCAGATTTAAGCACACCTGAAATGAGTTAATTATAAACTTTACAAAACGCCTCGCTTAGATTCAGACTTTGAGGGACGTTTTCTGACTTGTTTAAGCTCTAAAGACACAAATATACAAAGAAAAAATGTCTGAAAACCCAGAATAAAAGAGAAGTCTTAAAAAGAAGAGTATGAAGGTCTTTCTGTTGATATTTCAGAAGTTCTCGTGTTTCTCTGAGATTCATTTGAGTGTAAAAACTCACAGCAGACAGGAGCATCCTGGGAGGCGGAGTTTCCCTCAGCCTTCAGTCTGTGAGTCCAGTATGAAGGGGTTGGAGTAAAAGGTGATCTCCTGGCTTGAATGTGGAATAACAATGCAGCGGCGGTTGTGTGGGTGAAGGAGGATCAGACTGAGGTCTGCAGCAGCTGTGTGGCTCACATCATTGAAATTCATGAAATTAACTGACCTGGAAATGAATCTGAGATGAGGCGTCGGTTCTGGATTCAGCTGCTGTTGTGATAATAACCCGTAAAGAGCTCAGATTTCTCCTTTGCATTCAGATGTGGAAGCTGTGTTTGTATTTGTTGTAAAAGCGTTAAATGTTTTCTGTACAGACCTGTGATGCATCTGTTGACAATGTCACAAATGTCCATGGCAGCTGGTAAACTGAGAGCACAGAAACTCCTCTTTATCTCCGGGGAACCGCCTCTTCATTGCTGACATTGAATTATTTTGTTTAGCCTTTGGTGGAGGAAGAATTCAAATATGTTTTGTAGTTATTCATTAAAAAATCCCAGACTTGTTTGCTTGCGTTTGTTGGTTTTTCTTGGCCGTGATTTTTTTTTTTGTTTTCTCTGCGAGGCTCTGTCTCCATGGCGAATGAGGTCTCGTCTGCAGCAGATGTGGGACTACTGGTGCCAAAAAAAACAGGTACTCTGCAGAATTTGCATAAAATGAAAAACGTGTACGTATGGCAGTTATTTGCATAAAGTATCTCTAAGAAACTTCCTCCACAATCGAAAGTGTGACGTTTGCTCATAAGCAAGCGCCTCCGTCCGTCTGAAAATCAACATCTGAAGGTGTAAAAAGTCTCGGCCCTCCAACCAGGTGACAGAAGAGAAGTGACACCTCATTACAGAGAAGCAGATCCCTTTTCTGAAACCAACAGCAGCACCTCAGAGGGCAGGTGTGGACAGAAAGAAACACTTAAATGAGCTCACCTGCTTGGTCCTTTGCAGCTTTGCAGCATTAGAAAGGAACAAGAGTCATTTTGCATTCTGTGGGTGGTAGTGGTTGTCAGAACACCAGAGGAGCATGGGACTGATCCCGAGGCTGTCATGTTCAGCTGAGACTCCCATGTGACTGCGTGTCCATGTGGAGACAGGTGTGCCGGTGTGGATGAGCATCTGCTGGGAAGCCGTGGATGGGAAGGAAATCTGTTCTGTCTTCCTTTGATTTTGATGTCCCTCAGCAGTCCTGGACTGGACACGCCCCCCAAAAACGATGACATCACAGCGAGAGAAACCATCAAAAACTGAAGCTCTAACAAAACCAAAGCACACATGTCGAGGATGTCTAACGTCTGGGTGGCCATTTTGTAGCAAAGGATAAAGTTTGGCGATTTTCACATTGTCCCACAATATTGGGAAAAACCTTTTTAGTTGAAGCAATCTTTTCAAAATTTCACACACACCACCATGTCAAGTCTACAACCACAACCGAAGTTGGGTTGACCTTTGACCTGTAAAAAAACAGCCATCTTGAATTTTCTAAAAAAAGAAAAATCACATTTAGTGATTAGCCTGTAAAAAAACTCCTCCTACGGATCTATTGTCTCCCAACTCCTGGAGCATCATTGGGAAGCTACTTTGGAAAAATGTTGGAATTAGGAATTGTAAATTTTGAACGGCGTTTGCGTGGCGGGCTTGCAAAAGGGGCGTGGCCATGGCCACTTGCATATTTTTTGCCAGAATATTGTGAAAAATGAAATATATGAATCCTTGGCTCAAGCTGCATGAAACAATAAGACAGATATGAGCATACTAGGAGTGTGGTGCTAACAATAAAACCTCACAAACATTTGGTTTTGCCGATTCTTCTAAAAATGACAAAGACCTCCTGTGACAAAAATAAAACAGTTGCTATGAAGATAAAACCATCACAAAAGCTGCTATTTTATAAAAAAAAGTGATTCTTGAGAAATTTGTCACGTCCAGCTCTGACCAGGGTGGCAGGGGCAGAGGGGAGGAGTGAGGGGCGTGTAGCAGCTGCTCAGCTGGTGAGGGCGGGTCAAAGGGCGGCAGGTAGCGGCAAAGCCGTTTGTGGGTGTAATTGTATTTTATTTTATTTTTTTTACCAAAACTGAGTGTGAGTCTGTTTATTTAAGAAAAAAATATTAAAATAACTTCTGCAGTAACAGGTTTTCCAGGTGAAACTGTTGCTAAAAACACTCCATGGATTATAGTTTTGAAAGACAGTTCAGTCACGATTACATGTAAGGGATCAGTGATAAGTTCACATGTTCCAGGGCATACATCGCCATGGCTTCAGTAAGTTGAGGCTCTAAGGTGTTTAAAACTCAGGAACTTAAGGGCAGAAAAAAGCAAGACGGTCTCTGTTGTTTTGTAAGAACCGGTCCAGACCGGTCCAGACCTCAGAACACAGCAGAACGCATGTTATCCACTCATTACATCCGTGTCCTCTTGAATAAACTTCATCATCAAAAAGAAATTCAGCTGTTTGAACTGCAAAAACTCTAATTGATTGATTGTTGAATTAACCAATTAAGTTTCATTTGAGAAATGGAGATCTAACAGGTAGGGTTTCAGTAGAAAGAAATATTTGACTTTAGATAAATATCTATGTAACTAAAACAACAGTAACAGTAACACTAGTATAACATTATATCTATTATAATTAACTATTAATATGAACAACACAGCAAATTGTTTGCTTACTTTATTGGTTAATTTTCCTAATATATGTTGTTTCTTCTTTTTTTGGTGGAATATATTTTCTTTTTTCTAAATGTATTTTCTTAATAAAAAGGAAAAACCTTTCCTGTTGAGTTTAATAAGTTCATTTGAAAACAGACAAATGCAGGTTTTGAATTTAAATAAAAGCAAATGAAGACTTGTGTAAGTTCTCTCCTTAAAGATTTTCAGATATAAGGACAGAGAGAAACTATTTTTAAAACTAATGATAAGGCTTTATTACAGGCTCTGCAAACATCACTGCAGTCAGCCAAGCAGAAAAACTAATAACCAAATCAATTATTGCTTGAAGAAAAAGTGTTCCTGCGTGTCATCCTAAAATAGACAGAAGATCCGCGTCCTCTCAGGGAAGACGGAGAGCAGAGAAAGCTTCTTAATCAATCCGGTAAGTATTAAAAACCAATTGAAACAGCATCTGTGGATTTCCTGGGCTTCTTTTCTCAGCCTCAGATCATTTACATTCAGTCTGTGATGCTGAATCTGGGTCTGAATGGGAGTTTGTCTCTGATGGAGCCCTGATTCATCCAGCCTGAGGTTGAGCTTCGCTCTCAGAGATTCCCTCCAGTCCTTTGTGGTGTATCGACCTCGAACAAAGGAAATGAGTCCAGAAATGAACAATTATTACAAAATGAATGAAGGAAATTAAAAATGAGATATTCTCACTAATTAATTTTTCTGAAGATTCAAAACTTTATTGTAGTGTAAAAAAATGGCTTCATTTTCAGTTCAGGAAACATTCAAGTTTCTGTAAATTGAAGGTTTCAAATTTCTCTCTTAGTTAGAAAGATGAAATAAATGGAAGCTGTCATCAAATATGAATATTCTGCATTAACTCAGAATGAGTTTCTGCCTGAGGCTCGACCACATTCAGATATTTAAAGCGTTCAGCTGGGAGCAAAGTGCAAATCCAAAAAAAACTGCTCTGGGAAATGAGATTAAGCAACACACGAAAATCCATCCTCAGTTGATTTTATCTTTTAAATTTGCTTATAATGACGGATTTGTTTATGCAAATTTTAGATGAGATATTCATAATCACACCCTAGACACTCATCAGCCTTCACCCGTCTTGGCTCACGCTCTCGACTGTGGTGGGTGTTGAGCGATGGCTGAGAAGCTCAACAGTTAGTGTCTGAGCTGGTCTGTGCAGAGCAGAGTTCAAGGTGGCACGGTTGTTCCAGTCCTGCCTACAATCCAGAGGTAACATTTCTGATGAACCCCTGCTGCTCTGCAGAAACTATGTCCTAGAACACAAATTAATTTGAGCTAAAAATTGAATAATCCTAATTAAAAGACCACTGGGAACACTTCACAAAAGGTGAAGTGGGTTTGTAGCACTTTGTTCCTTCAAATTTTTGCTTTTTTTATGGGCTCAAATTCCGCTTCGCCAAGACCTTCCATTCCATTCCTGTTCAGATTTACTTTGAAAAGTTTGAGCTTACCTGCTGACGTCCTGCTTTCCGACTTCCCAGCAGTCTTTTCCTTTCTTTTCTGGAAGATCTTGTGATCCAAAAAGGCTTGGAGGCTCTGTCCATCCAAACACTGGACCGTCTCCAGTCTCGTTCATCAGGGTTCATGCCTCTTTAACTACACTTAAAGATCAAGAGTTCCTTCTCAGTTTGAGGTAAGAATATGCACTTCGTTGGGAGATCCCTGGAAGACGGAACTTGAATTGTTGTTAAGTGATTCAAAACAACAGACATTTATGTTTTGTTTTCTCCTGAAGTTAACCAGGAAGTTGACAGATAAACTTTTCAGTGTGACAAATATAACTTTTTATTTCAAAATCTTGTTGTGGTTTGATCATTGTCCATAAGAAAATGATATGGATGAATCTTATAAAATGTTTGTCTGTTTCATCTGAAACTTGTAAGTTAAGCATAAGACAGTCAAAGCAGTTATAAGATCCTCGGTAACATTGTGAAACTTCCACGTTTTGATCATTTATAAGAAGAGTATTTGATAGTAATTCCACATCTGTTTCCCTGAATAGATACGTATAATGTCAAACTTACATGAGATGAACAACTGTAAGTGAAACTGCGGTTTTACAATAATTGTAGAAAGCATTTACAAGTCTCATTTGAAAAAAATCGTGCTTTGACACAAAACATCGGACTGTTAAACTTTAGTAATTGTTAGGTTTTCTACAAACTGCAGCTCCGTATCGACTCTCAACTAATGGATGTTGCTAACAGTTTTCCAGGAGTGATGCTTGTTATTCAGGATTTTAGAACCAAGTATGATGAAAATGGCAACATGATATTATATCCACAGAGCAGATATTCCAAATACACATGGAAAGTAATCAATATGAAGCAAAGAGATAGAAGACACATTATTTTAAGTGTTGCTAGAGAACGACTTCTTTATTTTTGTACAAGACTGTAATAACATGAAGTGCAAAATGTCTTACATAGGAATACATGTGCCATTTATCTTTGCCCTGATGGGTGATATTTCAACCTGACAGTTAAGAAATACAACGTTGTGTGACTAAATATTATGTTTTCACTAAAAGCTTTTACCTTGGAGTTTTTGTTTCAGGGATTTCTGGAGAAACCTGGATGGAAGCTGCAGTTTTATTCAGTGGTCTTCTGGTCTCTATGATGAGGCTTTCTGCTTTTGTTAGATCTCACAGCTGATTGTTTTCAAAGTTTTGTTCTGCTGTCAGCTAAAATTGTCCTTCGTCTCTGTTCTCCTCTGTGTTTAGGGCCCATGCGGAGCCATGCAGCAAAGACATGTTTGTACAACTCAGAAAGATGTGGCTCCAACTTTCTGCTGTTTGTATTTGACCTCCATTTTTGTGCCGCATGTTTCTGGATGTTGTGTACCCAATCTGTGTTTTTTCCTGTGTTTTTCGGCGACTCTTTTCAAAGTCTTTGCAGCATACAGGTACAAAGAGAAAAGGTGCTTATCAGCACAAGAAATGAATCAATTTGCCAGCATGAATCCTCGCTCGGTTTCCCAAAACAGCTCCAGCATTTGCAGCAGCAGCAGCTGAGCCTTTGTAGTCCACATCTTTCTCACAGGTTGTTTCACACATGGATGGAGGCAGGGTCTGTGTGAGCTCTGAGTATTGATTTAAATACTACAAGAGCGCCACAAAGAGGTGTGAGTCAGAGGACCATTGAAGTATTTGTAAAAAAACAAACAGAACGTGGCCTCTTCATGAGTCTGTGATTGCAGCTATAATTCCCAATTCCTGCTTCAGAATGTGTCTTGAACTCTTCAGGTCTCCACTCCTTATCCCATGCCACAATGATTTGCAGGCTGAAGCTAAGTGAGTCACTAAGTTAAATCAGCTACATTTAATGCTGTCTGCTTTTCTTTTTTTTTGTTACATCAATAATTAGCTTTGAATTTAGCCCAAAACAGGGTTCAAAAACTGAAGATGAGGTAGTGCGCACAGCCTTATTACACAGCCTTATAAGCATATGTAAGTGCTTTTAATTCCTTGTCCAGAGTCTCATCAGTGCCTGCCCCCTCCTGCAACCCGTCTTCTGCACAGTGTGATGTAGCCTTAAAGCACTTTGGGCCTTTTAAGAAGGTAGTAAAGTGCTATTTACTATTTCCTTTTAGTGTAAAATAGGATTATCTACAAAGAAGCCAGCCTCTTGTGGTCTTTTGAGGTACTGCATCATTTGGTACCTCTGGACTTGAATGGCACCAAACTTCAAATATTAAATCTAAAGAAAGAATCTCAAGAAAATGTTCTGTCTTTAAGAAAGTTTTTAACAGCAAAATAAGAATGTTTCTTCCCGCACTGGCAGATTTTTGTGTTTATTTACAGAAAAGTTTTCAAATGTTAGTATTTTCGGATTCATTTTTAGGGGAGGCTGTTTTTGCAGTGCAATCCTCACAAACGAATTTAAAACCACTTAAAATAATCTAAAAAACCTTCAGTCAATGATAGATCCGTTTTCCGATCTTCGAAGATCAAAGTTTGAGATCTGTCCCCAAAAAGAAACTTTATTAAGAAAAGAATGAATAAAACAGGAACGATTCTAGGAATGTTGATTTTATTGTTCTTCAATTAATTCCATATTATTTCACAGTAGGAAACGCATTTTATTTGTAGTTGAATGCCCCATAATAGGCAAAACAAAAGAAACATATTAATAAGGTGCTTGAAATGTCAGCAGACCTCAGGGTTGAGGCTGAGGGTTATCACCAGAGAGGAATGATAATGAGAGGTTTCCCTCTCAGCGTCTACTCATTTCCATTGTTTTCTCCTTGCTGTGGTTTCTTTTCTGTTTTCCTCTTTTTCTTTTGTCTCTGCTGGTCGCTGCTCTGATCATCTGACAGAACTTTCAAGTCAGAGGGAGACACAGTCTGGAGATCATCTGGGCTTATCTCACCAGGGAGGAGCGTCGTGCATGCAAACACAGACGTGGTGATCATGCATGGATAGAAACTCTCCGTTCTTTTAGAAGTATTCCTCCCAAAGTTTAAAAACTTTTTTTTTTCCTTCAGTCGGGTCTGTGAGCCCCACACTGCTTCCTCTAAGTCATCCCTGACCACTGACACCAAATCAAATAGAAAAGTACAAATGCATTTATTTGTAGCTGGGAGGGGTTCAGGCAAGATATGAGATCCACATCAGGTCAGCAGCTTGGTGCTTCTAAATGAAGAGGTTTTGTCTCTGTGTCTGCCTTCTGTCCCGAGGGAACGGCTCTGAATGCTCTGGTCTGAGTAAGAGCAGAGTTTCAGTTTGTGAAAATGATCGCAGGCTGGAAAATCGAAAGAAGTAACCCTCTTGTTTTAAGAAATAGAGGATTTGAAATGATTCTAGGGTACAGAAAATGCGGTTATTGGGGGTTAGCATCATCTCATCATCCTCATTACATCTTCATCTGACATTTGAGGAAACATTTGAGCTTAATTAACACAAGAACCTGAATTTTTGTCCCGCAGCAGTCCAGGACTGAAGGACCAGGTAGTTTTCAAAAGGATTCTTTCTTACTGCACCTCTAAGCGAAAATGTCACATTTTTGAGCATAGTGAACAATTTCTCCGAAAAAATGATAACATCCCAGCAGAAGAAACCATCTAAACAACTAAATCTATTATAGATCTTAAAGAAAAATTGTTTCAAAACCCAAAACACACTTATTGGGGATATCCAAATGAACTTTTGAAACTATTGGGGGGGGGGGGGGGGGGGGGGGGGGGCACAGGAGCCAATTTTGCAGCAAAATGTGAAATTTGTCAATTTCACATTTTTTCCTCACAAGATTTCACACACATGCCACCAGGTTAAATCTACAACCACAGCCAAAGTTTTGTTGACCTTTGACCTCGGGAAGAGGCCACTATCTTGAAATAAGAAACAAAAATCCCAATACAAATTTGGGCTCCTCCTGAAGGTTTTCGATCTTATGTCTGCTAACTCCTCAAGCATCATTAGGAAGCTGCTTGAGAAAAGAATTTTGATTTTAAACAATGTTAGCACTGCAAACTCACGAAATTGGTGTTTCTTCGTCAGTTGCACATTTTTTTACCATAATAATAATATTGTGAAAATGTACATGAATGACCCAAGGTTTAACAAACGATATGACATATTATATGACAAAATCAGGAATGTGGACATGCTTAGCAAAAACATCAGTTGCCAGGGAAATCCAAAAATGTGTTTTTGCTGATTCTTTTAAAAATGAAACAGACGTGTTCGTTACCCTCAGGTGACCAAAAAATCTAATGGTTGCTATGGAGATAAAGCCAATAGAAAAGCCGACATTTTTAAAAAAGTAGTCTTTCATGAATTTGTCTCATGCAGTTTTGACCAGAGTCGCAGGGAGGCAGAGGAAGAGGAAGAGGGAAGGACCTGTAGCAGCTGCTCAGCCAGTGAGAGCAGGTAGAAAGGGGACAATCAGGGGGTGGCGGAGGCGGGTAACACCTGTGGGCTAAACAATGACGCTCGTGTCTTTACTTACATTTGTTTTTTACTGTTCCTTCATGTAACAGTTCCTTTCATAATGAATAAATGTTCAAATTGTAACTGTTCAATGAGAGAGAAGAAAAGCAGGAATAAAAACACGTGATGGACAGATTAATAGGAGATACGAAATATTTTTTGCTCTTCATAACAGCTGAAAAGACTATTAGACAAATAGAAAGTTAATGATGTGGAATAATGAAACACAATTTCAGACATCAAGCAGATAGTTTGAAGTGTAAAATGTACAATTGTAAAGTTTGTCTTAAAACCAACAAAGAGCTGCTTTCAGAACGGAGGTTTACTCTGCTTGATGCCTGGAGGAGACAAAGACGTTACAACACAATGACAGACAGCACAATGGAGAATGGGAGGAGTTTGAAGCCTTTAGTGATGAACTCTATGACCACATCAACAAATGCAGCAGCTGCAAAGAAGAAAAACTGGTATTTACTAAAAACAAAATCTTTGGTATTTTAAGATTATAAGAAGATTGAAGGTGAACTGTTATGTTCTCTTTCTATTTTTCCTCATAATAAATACATATTCGCTTGATGAAGATCTGCAGCAACGCTTCCCTGTCATAAAGTTCCCAATTTCCAAAGAACAGTGATAAAAGGAGAAAACCTTGACTTTTTATTTTGAAAAGTGGTTTGTTCCCCTGACTTATGATGGGCTAATGACGCTTCATGAAGCATTGATGCCTTTTTTCCAACTCGTTCACTCAGGTGCAATGCTTCTTGAAGCTTCATTTGAATCTTCTTCGCATCACTACGTCTGACAGATGTTTTGGAGTTCAACGCAGGGAAGTAGATGGTTTGGGACGAGGAACAGTGAGGATGTTGGTAAAAAGATGCTGAGGTTGGAGCTTCCATGAAAGAGGAGGAAGACCAAAGAGGAAGTTCATGGAGAAGGTGGACACGAGGGTGGATGCTGTGTGTGAGGAGGATGCAAAGGGAAGAAGAGGGAAGATCTGCTGTGGCAACCCAAAAAGAAGCAGCCGAATATTACAGACAAGCTTTATGTACATCAGCATGCCTACAACAAAAACCTGCGTGTGATGATTCAGAGAACTAAACGGCAACGCTGTCTGGCAGAAGCATTCCCTGTCCTTGAGCGTCCCTCCTGTGATGCAGTTCATATAATTATGGCCTTCACCAGTGCATGCAGTAAATGCAGATAAGTCCTGCTTTCTGAGAGAACTCTTCAACAACGATTCTGCGTCTCTGTCCAGAACCATTACAGCATGAGTGGAAAGTGGCACCTCTCGAGTGAGCACTTTAATGTGAAAAGCTACTTCTGGCTCTTCACAGATGCCTGTTGAACCTCAGCATGAAAGCTTTGTCATAAAATGATAATCTGTAGGTGCGGCAGGTGTAAGTGAAGCTCTGTAGATCCAGTGTTTTTACATTTTTATTTCCTTTAATGCTTTTTTTTCAGTCTAATTACTAGTTGAGGCTATAAAAGTCTCTAATTACTCTGAATTTTGCACTTGCACAGACGGTTTGCTCCGTCTTTGTAGATATATTGCACTATACTCATTTGTAATGATTAGCACAATTACACTGCTGCCACGGGCCTTTTAGCTGATGTTCTTTTCCAGCAGTTGATTAGGCTTAAATTATTTTATTACCAGCCCCAAAAGTACTCAGTTTAGTCATTTAATTTCTTCAGTGCTTTGAGAGTTTGGTTCAGTTGCCAGGTGAAAAGCAGTCATGCTGCTGCGGTTTCTGTCAAAAACATATTAGGATTCAGCGACACACCTTGTACCCGTGTGCCGGATTACTGCTGCTGTGACTCAGAACATCCTGAATGCTAACTGCTTGGCTTATATTTTCCAAAAATGAGCTATATCCCTTTTTTCCATGGAGGTTGTAAGTGAAACTGTTCATTAAAGATGTCACCAATTTTCACAATAAAGTTGAGTAAATTCAAATGTGCAAGCAAGAAAAGGTCTGAAAAGATCACTGGAAAAGTATCAGGCATGAAAATATCAGGCAAGCAATTTTTTATTTTCATCATTTTCATTTAATTTTGAGACAAAGAAATGTGGTGACTGAAAATGATGGTCAAATATATGGGGTAAGATAGCTGTCAAAAAGAAACATATTCATAAAGACAAAGTTCTGCACAAATTATTACTTTGTGCAGAACTTTTTCATGATGCGACAACGATGACAACCAGACCCCGTTGTCAGTCCAGCTGGGGAGGGCCGTTGCTCGTTTCTAGTTTCTTTTTTTGGGGTGGGGGGGCACAATCTCAGTTTCTTTAGATATTTTTAAACATTTACTCTTAAACACATTGGGTTTCTGACAGAAACTGAAACTTTGCTAAAATCTTAAACGTAGATAAAAACGTAACAGAAGGAGAATTAATGAGACGTCACTGAGATCAAATGAAATCATGATGAACTGTCTGCTTTAGAAACCGTCTGCAGCATCACTTTTTACTCAATATTCTCACCAGGGTTTGTTTTGATATTGTCAAGTAGAGAAGCTGCACTTCTTTCAAGAGACATTTTCCACTGGATCATTTTTGAGGTGCACTCGATTGAGTTGCATGTGACACTCCAAAACAGCAGAGTGGAGAAGTGAAGTTGATTTGCTCGTCACTGCAGCGCTCGGCTGCACTTGCCTCGCTGATGCTGAAGTAGTTTCAGCAGTTTCTGCGTTCTTGTGCTCTTCTTTTTTATCAGACAGGATCTAGTGTTCATTTTTGGCAATTTAAAGGTACAACAACACAGAGCATTTAGAATAGAGATCTAAGCCTCATGACTGTATACCTGGTTCAGGTGTGTCCAGCCAATTAGAACATGCTAGAGCCAGGTAGGCCCTTGACGCCTGGAGTTGCCTGATTTAGAATCATCAATTAAACTACATCTAGATCAGTAATTGTAAAAACTGACCAAATTAAAACCAACTTTAAGGTCTTAACAAATATTTGATCTGAACTATTTTGGTTAAAAGATAAAACTCAGACATTCTGCCCAATAAGATGAATATGAAAACCAATAACCAAGTTTATGATTAACAAAAGCGCAAAAACTGACAAATGTTTGATTTTGGAGTTTTATTATCTCTTAAATATGTCAGGAACAAGTGGAGTAAGGATGTGATATAGAGAACACCAGGTTTGGTGGGCAAAACTTTCAGACCCATCTGATTAAAATGGTATTATTTGTGTTTTTAGCATGTTCTTGTGGCATTTTTTGATGATTAATGACACAGCTGAGGAAAATTAATCTCAAAATTGTATTTCTGAGTATTTCAAATTGTTGTGAATCTTGAGCAAACAAAAAAGTGTCATTTGAAAAAGAGTGTGGAAAATAATAAAAACATTGGCGGACCAAAAACTCCCTGCAGCAACGGGAAAGGGGGCTGGGGTTGCTCACTTTGCCCACAACTCAGAGGGGAATTTCTAATGAGCTCCTGCCACTCTGCAGAAACTATGTCCTAGAAAACAACAGGGTTTTTTTTGGATCAAAAGTTGATTGAATTGGGACTTTGACCAAAAACTATGAACTAGTGAAGCAGCAAAAAGGTGACAAAGCAGAGGAGCTGAAAACCAGACATTTGTGCTCTGAGGAAAACACAAATCAAGACTGATTGACCACATAAAACCAGGTGTGACTGTCAGGGAAAACTTGGAAACAGAACAAATGAAATAAAACTGTCCAAAGGGCACAATCCTTACAGAACCACAAGCAAAGAAAAAGATGTTTCGCTTTTCCTTGGTAAGAAGATGCTGTGAATATTTTAGTATTTAGAAATGACTCGATTTGCAAACCATTTTATCACCTTTGGGATTTCCTAAAAGCTGAAAGGCAGAAGAGTTTCCCTACATTTCCCATAATGCACTTTAATTCTGCATAGAAATATGCAGTGAAAAGTGAAAAGGTTTTCATGAAAGGTTTCATCGGACCTTCAGCTCATTAAGAACCTGTAGGAAGTGACCTGTTGGTTAAACGGACCAAAAGAAGAAGCGCCATCATTAGGGCACAAACAGCCAGAACAAAGCGAGCCAGTCAGTAAAAATGTTGCGTCACGTCTGAATTTCTGTCCCTGGCTGCTGTTTTTAAGCAGCGAGTTTGCAGGAGGTCGGCGGTTTCCATCACAGTGATGTAATGAGAAGCGCACAAACAGATGGTGTCTGCTCTGAGGCTACAGCTTCTGCCGTCATGTTTCGCCACCTGGGAGCAGGAAGTGCCCCGAGAGCCACAAACTTCCCCTCCCAGGGCAACAGTCTGAGCAGAACATTACTGCACTGCATGTGGAGGTTCACCGCACAGCTACAGAGGCATGTGTAATGAGACGCTATCATTTTCCTCTACTGCTTATCTGTGTTTCCTGTTCTCCTCCATGTTGACTGACGCAGCTTCGTTTTTTTAATAAACACAGACAGATGTGTTGAGCTTTTTACTTCTAATCAAGAGCTGTTTGTCATTTCTGTCTAAACTAATCATACGTCTACGTAATAAATAAGCTAGTTTGATTGGTGATCAGATGTTTGCAGCAACAGCATCACAAACGTGATTCATTCTGCAAAAATATGAAAAGATTTTCAGACAAAAATCTCTCAGGAAACTTCCCATAACACACTTGAAACAGTCTTTGTTTGTTTATTTGTTTGTTTTTGTGTATTTGTTTTTCAAAAGAAGACCAGCTATGAACAACAGGAGTCAAACAGAAGACATTTATCCTATTATACCTGCTCATTCTACATCACCACAGGATGACAACAACAACGACTATAATAATAAAAATAATTAAACAGTCATTCTTTCCAAAATCCTAACCCCTTTCCAAACCGATTCAAGTGGCCAGACCACAGTTTGAGTTAGTCTAATGCTTTCCTTTTTAGTAGACCGATCTAATGTTTTAAACTATTTTTGAATTCAACAGTTTCTTTATAGTTTAAGTGTTACGTCCAGTGAGTTCCAGAAATTAACATCATAAACTGATGTACGTGTTTGTCTCAGAATTGTTCTCACATGAGGAATTTTCAAATGACATTTTCTCCTGTTAGCATCAGCCTCGAAAACAGACACAAATGAAGATGGAAAAGTGTTACTCAGAATTTACAATTTGCCTTTTAACTTCATTAATAATATTCTTATATTGGTTTAATGCTGCAATGCTGATTTTGCAAACACATTTTTTGGTGTGTTTTTTAAGTGAATGGCCTTTTGTTTAAATAATAATTCAAACTTGTCTTTACTTTAATTAAAACAAAGGCTTTGTGTGGTGGTAAACGTTTTTCTAGACCTGTAACAACAACAAGCACGAATGAAAGCGCAGCACACACAAAGAGTTACAATTAAACTTTTAAGTTTTGAGCTTTTAATCTGGAGAAAATGTCAGTATTTTAGTATTATAGTTTTTCTTTGAAAAGACCCACTTCAATAAAAACGTTTTTATTTTATGTTCTCAACATGTTCTTGTGGCATTTTCTGATGACGGAAAGAAAATTAAGCTTAAAATGGCATTTCTGAGTATTTCTTTATTTGAATTTTTTGTGATTCTGAAGCAGCAAGCTCCCTGCTCTGCTCCATTCTGATGCATCCACTTTGTTTTCCTCATCCAAACTGGCATCTAGCTCTGAATTTTACAACTTGAAGGCTCCAATTGTAGGGTTTTTGGAACCAGGTCGATTTATTAGTTCAGTTACAGTCATTTCCGGTTTTATTTTGTTGTTACTTCCTGTGTCTTCCGTTTGTCCCAGGTCACTTGTCATTTCTCCCTCAG
Organism: Oryzias celebensis; assembly: GCA_014656515.1. Lineage (NCBI taxonomy): Eukaryota > Metazoa > Chordata > Actinopteri > Beloniformes > Adrianichthyidae > Oryzias > Oryzias celebensis. The sequence goes on from BNCR01000004.1 coordinate 2,880,588, forward strand.
ATGTCCCCTCCCCCCTTGCACACCTGTTTTCCATTTGGACATCCTCTTTTTTCGTTATATACCCTCGTCTCCCTTGCACGGGTTGTCGGGTGGTTTTGTTCGCTCTGGTTTAATGTTCCTCTCTCGAGTCATTAAATCTATTTCTTCTTTATTTCGAGTTCCGTCTGCATTTGTGTCCGCACGTCAACCTTGACATTACCACCCGACCAGTATAATGGACGCAGCAGACGCGGAGACGTTACGGGCATTACTCCGCCAACAGGAGGAGCAGATGTCATGCTTGAGACAAGGATTACTCGTGATGTCGAGCCGTCACGAACGGCAATTCGCCGCACTGGGAGAACGCTTTGAACAACTGACGGAGCGTTTTCAACATCCGCCGGCTTTTCCCGCGGCACGCCCATCGCCTCCCACACCGATCCAGGGGACCTGGGAGAGTGTTCCGGTCGCTCCAACCGCGCAATTAGCCCGACCAGAACGTTTTTCGGGAGATTCTGGGGACTGTCGGGCTTTTATCACCCAGTGTGAGCTCCACTTCCAACTGCAGGCGCCTCACTATCCTTCGGACCAAGCTAAGGTGGCCTTCATCATATCTCACCTCACCGGGAGAGCAGGCGCATGGGCGACGGCTGAATGGCAGCGTGGAGCACCGACCTGCGCGTCTCTCGCGGCATTCCTGGAGGCATTTCAGCAGGTGTTCCAGCACACCAAACCGGGCCGAGAGGCAGCTCGAGCCCTTATGCAACTTCGGCAACGGGGCAGAAGGGCAGCTGACTATGCTATCGAGTTCCGCACCCTGGCCTCCACTAGTGGTTGGGACACCACTGCGCTCATGGACGCATTCGTGGAGGGACTTTCCGAGGAGTTAAAGGACAGACTAATCGCTCTAGAGCTGCCTTCCTCCTTGGAACCTCTTATCGCCATGGTCATCCGGATCGATAACAGACTTCAGGATCACAAACTGGAACATAGCAGATCTACACCCCGCTTCCAACACAGTTCTGTTGGACGCAGGAACTCGGACTCACCTGATTTTGCTGTTTCTCCCACAGAAACCCCGCCACCTATTCTTGAGGAACCTATGCATCTTGGCCGGGGTAAACTGACTGCTTACGAGCGACAGCGACGAATGGTCTCAGGTGAGTGCCTTTACTGTGGTAAGCGGGGTCATTTCTGCAGGGAGTGCCCAAACTCCTCTGCTCGTCAGTAAGAGTGGGCGCGCTGACGAGCGGCGATTTGGCGCTCACTAATAAAGGTCCTACTGCCTGTTTACTTAAGATACAGGTTGTGTTTCAGGGTAAGGGGAGATCTATTGAAGCTTTAATTGATTCAGGAGCAGAGCAGAACCTCATGGATGCCGAGCTAGCTAAGCAAGTCGGACTTGCTTATGAGCCACTACCTCGGCCGTTACAAGTAATCTCCCTAAACGGCCAAGAGGTAGCCACCATTTCCCACATAACCAAACCAGTTCATTTGATTATCTCTGGCAACCATCATGAATCCACCAGGTTTTTCATTTTTTCCTCTGCGCAGAACCCATTGGTTCTGGGGTACCCTTGGCTTCTGGCACACAACCCCGTCATTGATTGGTCCTCCAGTCGTATCTCCGGCTGGAGTGAGAAATGCCATAGTTCTTGTTTACGCTCAGCTCGGCCTCCTGGGGAAGACCCCGCTACCCCGGTTGGGCAGCCGCCCTCACCTGATCTATCCGGAATCCCACCGGAATATCATGATTTAGCTGAGGTATTCTCCAAATCACGAGCTCTCTCTCTACCCCCCCACCGACCTTATGACTGTGCTATCGAATTACAACCTGGCGCTACGTTACCTAAGAGCAGGTTGTATAGCCTGTCTAAGCCCGAGAGAGAGGTCATGGAGAAATACATCGCTGAATCATTGAATTCTGGGATTATCAGACCTTCGTCATCACCAGTGGGATCTGGGTTCTTTTTTGTGGGAAAGAAGGACGGGTCGCTCCGACCGTGTATAGACTATCGGGGGTTGAATGAGATCACGGTCAAGAACAGCTACCCCCTTCCATTGATGAACTCTGCTTTTGAGGCATTGCAGGAGGCTCGGATTTATTCCAAGTTGGATCTCCGCAATGCTTACCATCTCGTGCGGATGAGGGCTGGAGACGAATGGAAGACCGCCTTCACCACCCCTTTGGGACATTTCGAGTATCTGGTCATGCCTTTTGGTCTCTGTAATGCTCCTGCTGTGTTCCAGGCAATGATCAATGACGTGTTAAGAGACTTTATTCATCGTTTTGTGTTTGTGTACTTGGATGACATTCTGATCTTTTCCAGGACTGCCAGCGAACATAGGCGGCATGTTCGTCTGGTTCTCCAGCGATTACTCGAAAACAAACTTTTTGTTAAGGCGGAGAAGTGTGAGTTCCACTCTCCGTCTGTTTCTTTCCTGGGGTTTGTTATTTCTGAGGGTGAGGTGAAACCCGATCCGGCTAAGGTGAAAGCGGTGGTGGAGTGGCCTACCCCTTCTAACAGGAAACAGTTACAACGTTTCCTGGGGTTTGCCAACTTCCTCCGTCGCTTCATCCGGGGTTACAGTTCGGTGGCCGCGCCACTCACAGCTCTCACCTCATCCTCTTCCCCTTTTTTCTGGACTGAGGAGGCAGAGGCAGCTTTTAATAAGCTTAAACATCTTTTCACCTCTGCCCCTGTTTTGGCTCAACCAGACCCGTCCAGACAATTTGTTGTGGAGGTAGATGCCTCGGACACAGGAGTGGGTGCAGTCCTGTCCCAACGGGGGGCTTCGGATAGCAAAATGCGTCCTTGTGCTTACTTCTCTCGTCGGCTTTCTCCAGCCGAACGCAACTATGATGTGGGGGATAAGGAGCTGCTGGCTATTAAGCTAGCACTCGAGGAATGGAGGCATTGGTTAGAGGGGTCCACAGTGCCGTTTTTGGTCTGGACAGATCATAAGAATCTGTCCTACCTACGGACTGCAAAACGGCTTAATGCCAGACAGGCTCGATGGTCTTTGTTTTTCAACCGTTTCTGTTTTATTGTTACTTATCGACCTGGTTCTAAGAATGTTAAACCGGACGCCCTATCCCGTCAGCAGGAACCGGTTTCTCAGGATAGCCAACCGGCCTGTATTCTCCCCCCCTCATGTGTGCTGGGCGCCCTTTCCTGGCAATTGGAAAGAGACATTAGGTCCGCTCAGACTCAGGAACCAGATCCGGGGGGTGGTCCTCCCAATAAACTGTTTGTACCCAGCTCTCTCAGGTCTCGAGTTCTCCAGTGGGCCCATGCCACCCGTCTCACCTGTCACCCCGGGATCCGCAGAACAGAATCCTTTCTGCGTCGTCGGTTCTGGTGGCCCAGCGTGACCAAGGACGTCCGGGACTTTGTTTCTGGTTGTCTGGTGTGTGCTCAGAACAAGGCGAGCACACAATCTCCTGCTGGACTATTACACCCACTCTCCATCCCGGGTCGGCCTTGGTCACACATTGCTTTGGACTTTGTGACCGGCCTGCCGTCCTCCGCTGGAAAGACCGTCATCCTGACGATAGTGGATCGGTTCTCCAAGGCCGCCCACTTTGTGGCCTTGTCTAAACTCCCTTCAGCGGCAGAGACGGCAAAACTGGTAATAGAACATGTATTCAAATTACACGGCATTCCTGCAGATATGGTTTCTGATCGAGGACCTCAGTTCATCTCGCAAGTCTGGAAGGCGTTCTGTGGGGCATTCGGGGCCACTGCCAGTCTCTCCTCTGGTTTCCACCCACAGTCTAACGGGCAGGCGGAGCGGACCAACCAGGACCTGGAGGCTGCGCTCCGGTGCGTATGTTCCCGACACCAGGCCTCCTGGAGCACGCTGTTGCCGTGGGTGGAATATGCACACAACTCCCTCACCTCATCTGCCTCGGGTATGTCCCCTTTCGAGTGTTCCCTGGGGTACCAACCCCCGCTGTTCCCCGAGCAGGAAACGGAGGTGGCGGTTCCATCGGTGCAGCATCTCTATCGTCGCTGTCGGCGCATATGGCGGGAGACTCGGGCAGCCTTGTTGCGTTCCAGGGAGACCAACAAGAGACTGGAGGATCGCCGGCGAACTCCAGCTCCTGAGTATCGACCGGGCCAGTTCGTCATGCTCTCTACTGCTAACATCAAGCTTCGGACGGAGTCCAAGAAGCTGTCTCCCAGGTTCATTGGACCATTTGAGATCGTCAAGGTCATCAATCCTGTGGCAGTCAGGCTACGCCTGCCCAGGACCTTGCGCATCCACCCGGTCTTCCATGTCTCGCAGATTAAGCCTCACGTCACGAGTGCCCTTCAACCGCCGTCCCCTCCGCCACCTCCTCCTCGCATCATTGATGGCCAACCGGCCTACACCGTCCGTCGCCTGTTGGACGTTCGGCGACGGGGTCGTGGTCTTCAATACCTGGTGGACTGGCAGGGGTACGGACCTGAGGAACGTTCCTGGGAACCCGCTTCTCGCATCCTGGATCCTGATCTCATCAGAGACTTTAATCGGCGGCGCCGGAACCAGCCCCCTTCTGCGCCAGGCGGCGCACCTTGAGGGGGGGTACTGTAGGGTTTTTGGAACCAGGTCGATTTATTAGTTCAGTTACAGTCATTTCCGGTTTTATTTTGTTGTTACTTCCTGTGTCTTCCGTTTGTCCCAGGTCACTTGTCATTTCTCCCTCAGATGTCCCCTCCCCCCTTGCACACCTGTTTTCCATTTGGACATCCTCTTTTTTCGTTATATACCCTCGTCTCCCTTGCACGGGTTGTCGGGTGGTTTTGTTCGCTCTGGTTTAATGTTCCTCTCTCGAGTCATTAAATCTATTTCTTCTTTATTTCGAGTTCCGTCTGCATTTGTGTCCGCACGTCAACCTTGACACCAATTTTACTCGCCATTTTGTAAGCTAGCAGGAGAGCATGTAAACAGAGAGCTCTCTGCAACGGGGGGCACTCCAAGAAATTTAATTTCTATGACTTTAGAAAAATCTTGCTCAATGTTTAGAATGACATTTTCATTCGTTTCTAAAAATCATAAGCTTTGTTATTACTCAGTTGAAAAATGACTGGCTCTCATGGAACCAATTTTCAACCATTTCCATAGTTTCCTTGAACCCAGCTTGAATCTTTATTCATTGGTCTGTAATGATTATCCAACATTTCCTTCCAGGTTTTGTTATCTGATAGTTTAACTGAGACAGAGCATGGCTGCTCAGGAGAAACTTTAGCCGCTGCTCTAAGACAGAGCAGCTGTGACTAGTTGTTCATATCAGGGTGAAGCCAAGCATCCTTCTTTTCATTTCAACCAAATGGTGCAGGTTTGGTTTCATCTTTTCCTCTTCGCAGCTCTCTGTTCTCATGACAGTGTTCCCCCCATCTCTGGGAAAACAACACATTTCCTCCATTTTCAAAATTCGTCAGATACGGAGTCCAAACTTCTCAACGTTTTGTCAGAGCAAGAATCTGTTCCAAAAGAATTCTCCTTGTGCATAAAACACGGTTTTGTTTTTACCCCTATGGCTGAGGGGGGACTCCATGCACACAGACAGCATTAAAGGAAGGTAGAGGTGAAATTATCTACAGGGTTTGAACAGTTTTCCCTGGTTGGAGGGCAGTCGGCAGCTGGAATAATAAGCAGCACCCACACACAGTCTTTGTTTTTGTCCTTTGTGTGGGGCTGGAGCAGCAGAAGGAAGCGGGAATAATGGCGCTCTGCACTGCTGAGGCTTCACCAGTGAGAGCAGAAATATAGCGCGCTAAATGATGAATCATTATAGCAATTCCATAATGGCGTTCTAATTGGGCCCGGGCGGCACAGCAGCAGCATTTTATGCCAATCATTTCTCTTACGAGCAATCTTTGTCCTTTCTACCCGTCTGTTTCCCGCTTTTCCTTTCTCCTGTTTTTTCATTGTTTGCTTTAAATAGGGAGATAAAACAAAGAACGTCGAATGAGCTTCTCAGCAAAAGATCACAGGATCCACCAGCAAGGAGAACAAAAAAATGGAGGTTGTACACAGAGATAATTAACAAAGCTTTATTCGTGTTGGCCAATTAGACGATATGATGAACCCAACAGTGTTGGCTGGTTCAAGCATGGTGGCAACTTTAGTTAGCGGCCCTTCATCGCTTTTTAAGAATCTCTGTTGGTTGTTCATGAAGGATGTAAAGAAACGCCTATCAAAAATAAACTCATCTTGAAAAACATACTTCATTAGTTCTGGTTTTTCCGAGGCCGTTCTCTCTGAATCTGTGGACGGAAATTCTTTTTAGTGAAATGCAAATTGAAATTCCCACTTTGACCATCTTTTGATTCAAAGCGGTTTTAACAAAAATCAAAACACAAAGCCTGCCCCATTTCCCATCATCTCCTTGTTTACACACTTTCCCGCTAGTTTACAGCCCCTCACACCCCCAACCTAACTGATGGGTGCAACAAAAATGGCGAGCATTATTGGAGCCATCCAGCAGTACAATTTAGAGCCTGATTCCAATTGTGACAAGGAAAACAAGGATGTACATGGATCTATTTGTCTATGTGCACGTTTCCTTGCTATATTTCTGTTCGCCATGTCGCTGTTAGTTTGGATTTTTTTTCAGTGCGATCCTGCATTTTATTTTTTAAAACAGTGCACATTCTTCTGTGTCCTGATTGGCTGGAGACATTGTTAATTAGTCTCTTCAGGGCCATGTCTACAGATGCTCACACTCTTTGCAAATTTACACTTCTTTGATTGCAATCAGATCTTTGTTTTTATTCTATAATACTGGCCTTTTTTCTACAAAAGTCTGAGAGTTTAAACAAGAAAGAAATGTATGAATAAATTCACGTCTGTCTGATAAACGTGTATAAAATGTGTAGCAAGGAATTTTACAGTCTTAAACATCGGTACTTTGCAGACTTTACCTATAACAGGTCATTTATGGAACATATTTCCCGCCATAAACGAGGGAAGACTGTAAACTGTGTTTAACTGATTTTTTTTAACGTTATAAGTCTTCCTTCTTATTTAACTGTTAGTAAAAGAGGAACATTTCCAAATAACCAGAATCCTGACTCTAACCCTACATTTATAAAACCTTCACAAACTATTAACTGCTCTTTAACAAATCATTTAAATCTTAATAACTAACAGATTAATAATCATTTGTTTGGGTCGTTATTATAAAGTTTAGAGTTAAAAACTTTTTAAACGTTTTAAAACGTTTTAAAATTTGCTAATAAGCGAGAGACAGTGAGAATAAAACCTTTGAGTTGGCATAAATAGATAACACATTTCAGTTGGACTGAGCCTGGTGAAATGTTATAAAACAGAATGAAATACATTAAATTTAGCACATTGCATCCTCTTGACACTTTCAACATAAAGATATGCAAGCATTTGCAGAAGGAACGCAATGATTCACTTTTAACTACTTTTTAGTTCAAAGGTGTTTGGCTTAAAACTGAGAATTGCAGCATCCCTGGTGTTCACATGGAAGACCAATCAGGACGGCAGAAATAGCATAAAAATAATTTAATGTAATTTTCAATTGAATGTGTGTTTCATGTTTGAAAAATAAACATCTCAAAGAAAATGTGAAAAGCAAAAGAAAAGCAAAAAAACATTTATCAGAGTTTAGACCATCTGATGCTTTAGTTTATTTGTCCTGTGCACAGACTGACAGAAATAAAAACCAGTGAGGCTGTAGGTTCCTCTGTAAAAACCCACTGAGGCACCAAAATAAAAGTACACTGCATTTGTCACAGGATTAGAAGTTGAATCAGAAACCATCATTTTTCATGCAGTCTTCTTCCTACTGGGCATAAAACCCTTGATGTGTTTAATTAGATAAAGGAAATATATTTGACCTTTCCTTTGAGTGTGATGTTAATCCACACAGATGGTCTATTAATGCTCTCCTTACTTTGACACAAAGCAACAACTTAACTGATGCTGTGAAGATGCAGCAGCAGAAAGGAAAACCGAGCAGATGCTCACAAAGCACAGAAATGTTTTACAAACTGTAATCTTCTTTCTAAGTCTCCACAAAAACACTTAGATTCATACAAAATACACAACAACCGAATGATTTAATAAAATGTAGCTTTTAAAATAACTCGTTTTGTGACATTTTGATGTTTGAATGCTCCATCAGAAAGCTTTTATTTTTGTCAATAAGGATAAAATAGAAACTACACTTGGCAGCAAATTCCACCTGAGAGCCCCCATTAGACGGTGGCTTTCAAAGATAAATGAAAAGGAAATAAATAAATGCTCTCACTGTTTTCAGAACAATAACAGTAAAGGTTGGTCTTTCCAAAAAAAAAAAACACTTTTTAATGATCCGACTTTACTGGCTTGTTCTCCTGCATCTCCATGTTAATGAAAAACAAAATGAGAAAAAAGTTTTTGATGTAAAAAAGTTCCATAAAGTCATTTATCACTAATGGCTGCCGTCTTCTGCTCTGATGTTCTGTGCTGAACATCTTGTTATTTTGAGGTCAGATGTTTTGATTCCAGAGAGGAGACGATGGTCAAAAGCAAAATCGGACTTCAAAGGAGTTAGAAATCCTCCTCTGTGGGTCGAGTGGATGTTTTCATTCCATCTGATCACGGTTTATATGTGGGTTTACCTGAAACTGACTTCAAAACATCTACAGGACGGGTCACACTCGCTGAAGGTCCTCAATATTTGTCCCAAAGTTTAAGAATTACGGGGAAAGAAAAGCGAAAATGCCTGACTTTAGGTTGGAACTTAGTGACTTTCCTCCTTGAAGCATTACTAAAGATTTTCTTACATCATCATTGGTCGCAGGACTCCGAGTCGTTTTGACAGGCCGAGTGGATCTGGTACCTACAGCGGAAGTCAGAATCTGTGCTCTCTTATTACTTTTCATGGGGATGGAAGTCTGAATCTGTTGTTGGAACACATTCTAACTTTACCACAAACATTTATTGTGAGGTGGCAGCGCGTCAGAAAAGGACGAGTTGGGCTGACCCAAAGCGTCAATATATGACGGGGAGGGGAACCTACCCACGCATTAATATGTAACGAGTTGGGAGTGAGAACGTGTTGAAATAAACTTACAGTTGATAATCGGCAGCAGCAAAACCTCAAGATATACAGGTAATTAAAATCATTTGAAGTGAATATGAGTAATAAAAGAAAATGATTTATTAATACAACTGAAAGATTGACAGACTATTGTGTTGTAGCATTTATTTCTGTTAATTTTAAATTTCTGTTTATAGCTGATGAAAACACATTTGTGGTTTAATATTACATCACATTGAAAAAACTATATATGTGGGCTTCTAAAAAAAGGCTGTAAAAACATGTTGTCTTTTTTCAAAAAATGTACTTTTAATCTGACAAATGTGTTTCATCTGAACAGGCATTCTGATTAGTTGCATTTTGTGTAATTAAACCATTGTCTGTATAAGAGAACTGAACTAAGAATGTGTGACATTACCCACAGAAAATGTCTGACTTCCAGCTACAGTGAAATTAGGCCAGCAATACAGTCAACATTTGTACGTTGACATGTTGGAGCCAGATGACAGTGATGGGTTCGAGTTTGACTGAGTCAAGCTTTCTATGGCAACTACTTTCGCCAATCACGAGTAAACATTCCTTCCACTGAAAGTGGCTCAGGAGAATATGTTAATCAAAGGTTTGAGGTGTGGCCAGCGGGCATCACACCTGAACTGATCAGCAGACAGTAATAGCTGTTAACTTCTCTATAGAAGTCTTTGGGGATTTTGGCTTCTTGGAGCAGTCAGGCACTTCCTGTTTTGAATGCCAGGGGGGAGGGGGTCGAGATTTCCAGTTCCCTATATACAGTCAATGGCTTAGACATGTTGTTTTATCTGAAAACCTTTTTTATAGACCATTGCACGACGAGAGCTCATACTCAGGCTCATTACAAAATTGGAGACAGCCCTTGCAAGAACGCCTCTGGACACTGAATTTCTGGAATTTACATGTCATCAGGAGCTGTAACTCTGGGATGCACTTAACAGAGATGCAGACGTCCAATCAGAAATCCAGCTGGCCTCACAAGGTTTAATAAGAGCTGTTATCAAACAGAACTGCAAATACTGTCCCTGGAGAAACGGGTCGTCCAAGATATGACATTGAGGAGGAAAGACTGACAGAACTTCTGAATTTAAACTTGTCTGTTGACCACATATAAATACTTGGAATGTGTATGGATGGTCAGAGGGGCCGTTGCTGCGTACTGTCAGTCATGCCCAAGGGATGCTGTAGCTTACCATCACCACGTATGAATGAGCTGTGAATGAATAATGGATATACAATGTAAGCACAAATAAATCCAATCCAATATTATTATTATGATAGGGAGTTCTGAACCGCTCTTAGTCTGGCTCATCACTCAGGACCTGTCTGCCATGGGAGACCCTATAAGGGGCAAAAGCCCCAGACAGCTTAGCTCCTGAGATCACTCGAGCTCTCAAACCCTTCCACCACGTTAAGGTGGCGGTTCACGGAGGGACACACACACACACACACACACACGCACGCACGCACACACATACACTGACCCGCCCACCCACCCACCCACCCACCCACCCACCCACCCACACACACACCCACCCACCCACACACACACACACCCACCCACACACACACCCACACACCCACCCACCCACCCACACACACACCCACCCACCCACACACACACCCACCCACCCACCCACACACACACCCACCCACCCACCCACCCACCCACACACACCCCCACCCACAAACACACGTAGACACAAATACACATAGACACAAATACACATAGACACAAATACACATGCACATTTATATAAACATACACAAATACAGAAATGCACATACATATGAACATACACATATACAGAAATTAAAAGAAAAACCCAACACACCTTTTTTTTAAAGAAAACTAACATTTTTAAAACAAATAATTTTTACATAAATTAAACTAATTTTCCTTTTATTTTGTCTCATTTTTTCCAACTAAGTTTTCCTACAAAAGTTTTCCTACTAATTATTTTTTACACTAATTCACCAATATCTACCTCCCAACCCTGAATATGTACACATACACATACACATACATCTATACAAATACACATACACCTATACACAAATACACATGCATATACACACATTTTCCTACTTTTTACACTAATTCTTTCCAACTAAGTTTCCCTACTAATTTTTTATACTAATTCACAAAATTTTACAAACAAACAAACAATAAACAATACAAAAAATGAAATAAAATGTTGTTTGACTCGTTTTTGACTCGTCATTTGCCTCATAGGACAGATGTTTTTGTTCCAAGTCCTATTTTGGCTTGTTTTCCTTTGGTGTTGGGTTAATGTTTTCGGTGAATGGTCCTATGTTTTGTTCCCCTCTGGTTAAGTTTTGCCGGTGCAGTTCCAACCGTAAAAAGACTCTTCTGAGGTGTTATCTCAGATGGAGAGACTTTCTTTGTAGAAGAACTTTGTTGTTCACAACGTTTTTCCTGAGGTTCTGACCCACTTGATTCTGTCTGGCTGCTGACTATTTTGGCCACTTCTTGTAATTGGTCCAAATAAAATGGTTTTGTCTGATTCACTTTGATTGTGTCAAGCAGCTGAGAAGGGACGTCCTGAGTTGTAGTTGGGCGATTGGTCTCATTTTTCCTTCTCCTGTTGGTGTTTTTTCCAGATGCAGCTCCAATGGTAAAAAGAATCTTTTCTGGAGCTCCAGAAGAGGATTTCTTTCCTTTGTTTGAGGAGGAGACGGTTTCAGATTCTGTCTGTGTTGATGCATTTTGTTGAGGTGCACACACAGTTGATTCTGCTTGGTCGTTGACTTTTTTAGGTGCACAGTTGGACAGAAAGATCATCTCTGCCAACTGAAACTCCAGATTTTCTCTTTTCTGCTTTTGTTTTCCAATTTGATTTTCCAATTCTACATTTTGATTGTTCATTTCAAGCAGTTGTTTGGACACCATCTCGATCTCTTCCAAAGCTGCCTTCTCTTCCTCTGAGTAGCTTGGTTCCATATCGCCCTGGAGGAATTCTTCCAAATTTTTGATCTTCTCTTCAAGATCTCGCATTTCTTTCCTTCTCTCCTGTCGCATGTTCCGCTCCAGCTCAATATTTTTTTCCGCTGTCCGCCAGTCTTCTCGAGCCTGATCTGCCGCCTGCTCATATTCCTGTATGAGGGCCAGTTCTTCTGCGATTTCCTTTTCCAGATGTTCCAATTCTTCTTTCAGGTCTTCGCGCTGAGACATCAACCTTCCAAGATTGTTGTGATCAGGTTTATCTTGGGATTCCATGGATGGTAAGTCTTGTTCAGAGTTGTCTGAATCAGACTGACTTGTATTGTCCACCTCAGAGATTTGAAAGGGGTTTTCTGAGGGGGTGGGAGAGTCCGGTCTGGTCTGTTCTGTGTCGCTTTTGTTGGGGGATATCATCTCGTGGAGGTTGATCTCCAGGTCAGTGTCAGAGGTTTGGGGTGGGTTTTCTGGGGGGGTGAGAGAGTCCGGACGAGTCTCCTCTGTGGAGCTTTTCTCTGGGAAGAGGATGGTTTTGTAAAAACCATCATCCAATTCTTCGTCACTGTTACTTTCAACAATGTCGGCCCAATTTCCTCCAAGGGTTTTTTCTGGTTTCACCATTGTTCTTGGTTTCCTTGAAATTTGCGATTCAGTTGTTAGACACAATGTGTGAACAAGGTAATTCTTGAGGTGATTTCTCTGGCTGTTCTTGAGGACAAGTAATCACAAACAGAATGCTGAGCTCTATTTGAAGACTAAATCTCATCAGACTGTGATGCAAAATGACATCCTAACATTTACCATGATGATGTCATTTTACACCATACATGGATGCAAGATGACATTGCATCATTCGAAAAATCTACTCTCGAATGATGTCATCACTGAATGATGTCATCTCTGAAGCGTGGTGCTATTGATTGTAGGGCTGGTCTGATAAAATTAATGAAACAATCTGAATTGATCCAAGCTTACTGCAGTACCTGGCAGCTGTAGACTCAGCATCCTTCTACTGATACATTCATTCTCCTCTGGACATGTCCAAACCATCTCAGACTGGCCTCTGACTTTATCTTCAAAACCTCAAACATGTGCTGTCCCTCTGAAAGACTCATTCCTGATCCTGTCCATTCTGGTCACAACCAAGGAAAACCTACTGTAAGCATCTTCATCTCTGCTACACAGAACACACACTCACTTGTTGCTCCATGTCACTGTTACTTTTTGAACCGACAAAGACTCACAACTACAACACACTGATCTGTCAGAACACACACAATTTAAGGCAAAATGTTGCACAATTTTCAATACCCCTACAGCACACCTCACTACTGTCTTACAGCCCTCATACATGTCCTGGACTGCTCAAACATGTTTCTGTCCCTCCAGACTTCCTCATACAAAACCACAGTTCCTCTCTGGGCATCAGGTCTTAAGCTTTCTCCAGTTCTACAAAGAAACAGTGTAGCTCTCTCTGACCTTCTGTGTACTTCTGGATCAACATACTCAAAGAAAGCTTTCTTGGCATGAAACCACACTGCTGCTCACAACTGTTCACTTCTGCTCTTAGTCTAGCTTCAATTACTCTTTCCCATACCTTCCTTTTATGGCTCATCAGCCTTATTCCTCTGTAGTTGACACAGTTCTGCACATCTCCCTCATTCTTAAAAATGGCCCCCATCACATTTCTCCTCCATTCCTCAGGCATCTTCTCACCTCCTAAGATCCAGTTGAACAACCCAGTCAGAAACTCCACTGTCATCTCTCCCAGACACGTCAATTACTCCACAGGTACGGAAAGTATTCAGACCCATTTACATTTTTCACTCTTTGTTATAATGCAGCCACTTGCTAAAATCCTTTAAGCTATTTTTCCTCATTGATCTAAACACAAAACCCCATGTTGACAAAAAAGACAGAATTTTTGACGATTGCGGATTTATAGTTAAAAAGAAAAACTGAAATATCACATGGTCCTAGTATTCAGACCCTGTTAAGTTCCAGTCCGCTTGCTTTCATTTAGTAAATTTTTTTCAGTTTCAGTTTTTCACCTAAAATGTCTTCGGTCTTTGGAAATGCACTTTTGTAGCTTTTATCCTTAAGAAAAATGCAAGAAAAATATTAAACGTTCCTGCAAGAAACCCACATTTGTCCACTGACCAATTGTAAACCTTCACACCAGCCTTATACCTTTTGAGCTTTTGTTAGTTGAATATTACCTGAGGTACTATTACCTCTTTACAATTAAAAAGGCGGCCTATATCATCCTGTTCTTAAGGCTTTCAGAGTAAACTGTATACATATATATTCATGTAATATATTACCTTTGGCCCATGAAAAATAAATTATTTATAAAATATACCTTCTTTTTGTGAGCTTTTTTTCTTAGTAAGAAAAAGAAAAGGTAAGATGATGCAATCTCTAAGGCTTTTTTGTTTTTCTGTTCTTGTTTTCCCTCTGTAAGGTTGCCAAAAATGTCGCCGCCAGAAGTTGTTCAATGTTGAAGCCATCACTGGGAGGAGAATAAATGCGGTAAAACTCTGCTCTTTTTAAGTTATTTTCCAACAGACAGCAACTAAAACATTTTTATTTTATTTCAGTTACGCATGTATTTGTGGGCAGTGTCTTACAATAGTCAGATATTTTCCCAGTCCGGCACACCTACATTACATGCTTAAATTGCCTCCTCAGCAGGTCGTTACGCACAAAGTCCAAATGGTCAAAGTATTCCATTCAGCTGTGTTGAAACAGACATGTCAGACATTTGCAGACAAGTCACTGGAGAACTAAAGGTTTATAGCTGAGGACTAAACAAAGTGCAGCCTTCAGCACTCATTTATAATTTCAATGAAACATTGCACCATCATGAAATGGCAGTTACTTATTGTCTGTACACTGTTGTATTGTACTTATGTTCAATGTGATGCTGTATTTCCTATCACAATCATTTCACTATCATTTCAATAAGGGTTTGAACATTGTTCTACATATTTTTAGTTCCTGAACAATTTTGAAAGCGTCTTCCGAGATGAACTTCTCTAAAATGATATAATGACTATGTTGCCTGATGATTCTTGTGTTATTCTTGTTGTTTATGTTGTTATATTTCTTCTACATAGGGAAAAGCTGACGTGAACATGCAATGGATCCTTAGCCCTGTTTTGGTGAGAAGGAGTTTATCTAGTTTATATTTAGGAAGTGTAGGATGAATGGATATTCCATCGTGTAGTTGTACAAAATAACAATGCATTAAATTCAGTATAATATGCAGTAAATGATAAGTAAATGGCAAAGTGTGTATTTTAAAGTCAGTAGAATAAATGTCTTCTTATCTTCTGAGTTGTACGTAACTCAGGGGTAGGAAAACTTTTTGACATGTGGGCCACAAAGGGTTCTAAAATTTGGCAGATGTAGGGCCGGACCAGAAGCAGAGGCATGGATTGACTTAGTAGTTAAATGCAAAAAAAGAAAAAATAATATGAAATTTGGACAAAGACATGTTTTACCTTTGATTTGAAAATGATGTATATATTTTAAAAGCAGAAAAGCTGAGTTTTTAATTAAAAACTTCGACTCTGTTTTCTGATTTAGGTTTCAGTTGCTCTGTGGGCTGATGTCCCTCGAGGGAAATTAAAGAAATGCTGCATTCCTGTGGTGTTGGAATGATCAGAGAAATCATTGTCCAACTCGGAAAACACACATGAATGTCAGAAAAACAACTACAGTTTCCAAAACCAAATGAATGCAGAATAATTTCTTGCACCTAAACAAAGGTCAGTGTTTCTATAGTCCACCATCTATGGGGAGACACCAGCTAACAGGGAAAATATCGATTCCAGCCTTTGAGAACACCTGTAGTCAAATCCAAAACTGTTTTCTAAAAAGAAAACGTCTTTTCTTCTTTGACACAGACATAATAAGAAAAAATAGGTTATTTAAAAAAAAAAAAAACATAATTTCAGGAATGAACAACAGAGCATCCAAAAAACTGCTTCCGATAATTTGGGGGCTGCCTATAAACTCAGGCCACATGGGCAGACTAAAGTACAGAGACAACCTGAATAGCAACATCAAAACAGAAACAGGTCGGAGATGTGAGGCTTCAAATGTGCCTTTTTATATGCAAGTAAAAAAGAGGCACTGTTGGTACTTGAATCAAATATTAAAAACAATTTAAACATATTCATGACTTACACTGGGATAAATATTCACAAAACCAACCTCACCTTCACTGAATTTCCCCCGACCTCTTAGAAAACAGAGAGATCTAAAATAGTGATAGGTGCAATAGCAAACTACCGTACAAAGCTTTTGAACTCATTAGTGATACGTCTGAAAAGAATAGCAATGCTTAGTCAAATAATGAGAGTACAGTCCGCTGTGCGTTTGTGCTGCTCATTGCCACGTTTGACCACCAGTCCTTCACCCTTAAAAACTGTGGTTCGTTTTTCAGGTGGTCATAAATCCTGTTGATCGTTGACTTTCCATCTGAGTCTTCAGGAGTTTGTGACAAAGCAAATCAGCGTGACGTTTGTTAATTCCACCATCTCAGTTTACTTTAGCAGTAACAGGAGTCTCATCTGGATCTTCATCATGTGGGATGCCAGGACAACAGGTCTGCACTTGATGACTGAAGCAGGAAGTCCTCAATGCGCTTCCAAGCTGCTCAGCAAAAGGCATTTCATGCAAATGTCCTGCAATATCAGGACAAGAGAAGTACGTCTGTTAGGCTGGGGACAGGAGAGGAGCCTTTTTCATACACTGTTGATGCCGTCAACAACTTCATTCATGGGGACAGTGGAAATCCACTACCACTGGGCTCTGCTCCTCACCGGGCCAATACCATCCCTTTGCGGTGGCAGCACTATGCTGGGGGATGTTCTTCAGGTTCAGGACACAAGTCATGCCATTAATGCGGCATATACAGAAAAATTGCTGCCAGGGCCGGCGTCTTATTACATTCTGAAGTGTTCCTGGTCAAACAAACAAGAATCAAGTAGTGAGATGACTTCCACAAGAGGGAGTTCTGGCGGTGCTCAAGGCACTCCTGACCTGAGACTGGGGGGACGCTTTTGTCAGCAGGATAATGACCTGTAACACATTTGAGATATAAAAAAAAAATTCTATCAGTGTCCTTCAATGGCACGACTGCCAGACCTAAACCAGAATTATTTAATCTCTAGGGATTATAAAATGTCTGTATAGCAATGACTGACTTCCATCCTAATGTAGCAACAGAGGAATGCTTACAACTCCCCCAAAAAACAGTTGTACCAAGCTTCTAGCATCATAATCAGAAAGACTCATGCCTTTTTGTTGTACAACCAAAGGTGCGTCAAGATAATATTAATTAAATGCTGATAATGATTCAAATATAATATTGTATACTTTTTTTTAATTGGTACAAATTTCAAGGACATATTTGTTGCAGATGATGTGAATCATAAAAATACCACTTTTACACAATATAAAACATTGTTCTTTATTGTTTTGTATTTAAAAAAAAAAAAGTTTTGACACACCTTTATAAAATCATGAAATTAGAAAGACTCCTGAACATAAAACATTTGGAATATGGAAAAAAGCCTTATTGACTCTGAAAAAAAAACCTCAAACAAAGATTATGTCCAGAAATGTTGCAGTACAAAGATAAAACTAGCTATCAGCCAATCCCCATTGTCATATTAAAGAACGTGAAGAATTAACAGCTATTAACGGCTCTCTTGTGCTGGTCCCAAGTCCGAAAAAATGCAGAGGAATTGTATGAGTGTGAGAGTATCTATTTCTCTGTCCGTTCGTTTGTTGTCTAGATAGACAGATAGATAGATAGATGTTTTCAGGCAAACATTTAAAACTTGTGTCGTTTTCTAGGACATAGTTTCTGTAGAACAGCAGTATTTCATCAGAAATTCACCACTGAGTAGTGGAAGGAACTGTTGGCGCAAAGCAACCCCGCCCCTCTTCCCCTCCACATTGTGGAAGGCTCAGATCAAAGAGCTTGTACACATTTTTTTAAACTACATCTACTACATCTACATCTACATTCTACTCCTCCATCATCCAAAAAATGCCACAAGAAACATGTTAAACACAACATTAAGGAGTTCTAACAAACACCTGAGAAGAAACATTTACCTCTGGGCAAGCTGCAAAGATCGGCTCTTAGATTTGCTGCCATCCTCTGTAAGTAAATCCAAACTGAATTGCTCATATACTCCTTCATTCCTGCTTTCTTGAAGCTTCTGTCACTAATATGCTCAGAAAACAGGAGCGTAGACTTCCTAACAGATTCTCATGCTGAGAAAGACTAACAGCCACATTTTAATTAAATGAGCGTAACCTCCATTCTGTGGACGATCAACTGTGACACTAGAGTTGACCTTTATTTAACAAATGTTGGGTAATGAGCCTCAGGTCGCATGTGTGCTGGCCCACAGCGATGTGTGGAGATTCCTGTCTGAACTAAAGAAAATGATGCATTTCTGAGTATTTCTTTATTCAAATGATTGTCAATTAGGAGCAGAAGGTAAAATGCTGTTTGAAAAAGACTGTATTTGAAGAATAATAACATAAAGCATGTTTTTATTTTAAGATGTCTCCTTTCAAATGAACTGATCAGAATGGATTTCTGACAAAGCAGCTCAAAATAATATTTTTTTGGTTCATCTTACCCCAGGGCTGGGGTAAATAATTAAGTAAATAATCCCATTTCGAGTTTTTCTACATCTAGAAGCTTGAATAACTGGATCACCAAATGCAGTTTTCAGTAGTTTCCTGGTCTGTCCACCACATTTGTCTCCAACAAAACTTCTCTCTGCTGGATGTTCTGCCCATGATCACAAACTGCGGCTCCAAACCAGAATGACAGCCAGCTTTAGGAGATAACAATGCACTGCCTGCTTCTCTCCTTCACTGGGCATTATCATCAGCTATAATTAGACAGGTAATGGAGAGAAGAGCCGCTCTGGGCCATACCAGACTAAATATGGTCTTTTGTGGATTTCAATGCAGATACAGCAGACCCTCCAAACTGAGTGAATTCAGATGAGGAAATTCAGACCTCTTATTCACAGGAGTGAAGTTGTGAGGTTGTTCCAGATGAATAAGATGGATAATAAGATTGAGGATGAGGCTTTCTCATTCTGAGCTCCTCTTTGTCTAAATAGCACAGAATTTCTGCCGTTCTACCTTTTGTCTCCTCTATATCTTCTGCTCGCATTTTCTCTCATATAGGTGCTCCCTTTCCCCTCATCTCTTCTGAACCTCTGAGCCCCCACATCCCCGTCTCCTATCAGATAAGCATCCAAGCATGGAAAAGCTGTCTCCAAAGACAACAAGAGGAGCAACCGGGGCCAGAAAATGCAGGAAATTCAGACTAAAGTAAGACTTACAGATTCTGCATCCAATTTTAACACGCTTTCAAAGGTTTGCGTCAAAACTAAAGGAAAGGCTGCAGAAACAAGTCAATGATAACGATTCAGCTCAGGATGTCGTGGCGATGCTGTGCTTATCTAAAAGCTTCATAAACTGCTATCACACCAACAGCAAACATTAGCCTGGAGGGGAGAAGTGTGACGTCATGTCACACCGACCACACACCTTTCAGCCAGAAAGGAGAGATTGGAGATTGTTGAATGTGAGATTAATTTTCTGCCGTGATGGGAATCCTAAATGCTCGTATCAACAGTCTGCAGGGTCCAAACCGGAGAAGCTCAGATGTTCATCGCTGCTCTTCTGCCCTCAGCCAAATGTATTGATTTATCCAGGCCCGGCCATGGGCTGCATGGCGCACCGGCTGAACACGCGCAAACACACACACATCCCCACAACCCCCCATGCTGAATAGACGGTGCACCAACGTCACATGTGCAGTGTTAACAAGGTCCATTTGTGTAGTTGATTTGTAACAGTGTGTGCAAATTAGTTGATTGTTCCTGAGCACCTTGAAGGCACCGCCACCCCATAATAGTCTCTCTGGAATCCCATAATAATCATTTCTCATGGGAGGGGGGTATGAACCCCATCTTTCAACCAATCAGACTCCACCCTTCACCGGAGCAGCACCTGGGCATTCCAGTCTGGAGGCAGCCTTTGTTGAGAACACAGGCTTTGCCGTTCATCCTCGAGTTCTCCTTTCTCCATATCATGGAAATCATAGTCATGCGTCCATGAGAATGTAAGTTTAGCTTTTAATTTATTTAGTTTATTTAGATTAGTTTATGGTAACATGTAATCTGTTCTGTTCAAATGCTTGAGTCAGCTCAAAGTTAAGAAATGTTACAACTGAGTGGAACGTGATTTACATGATACTATTTATGTTCAGTTTCCATATGCCACGTTTCTATTCATTTGACTCCATCCATCGGTGCTTTGTAGTGCGGTGCGCCTGAGACGCATCGCCACGTTGTCTTTCGCACATTATGGTGCGTTCGGGGACCATCGTAATTTAGAGTTTTAGACGAGAAACAGCAGGTCTTCATTGTAGATTATCAAGTTAACATGTATGTTTATGTTTGACAACATTGATACTATTTATTATTTTGATTACTTATATTGTTTGTTTCTATTTCTGTTCCTGTTCAATAGACACCATGACTAACACTAATACCACGACGCTTTGAATGCCATGACCCCAAGAACACCTTCAATAAATGAGTGGCATGAGTGAGAATTTGTGACGTCATCATTTGTTCTGGCCGGACAACCTGAGGAGATTGAGGATTTTGTGAATCAGCACTTTAGCTACAGTCCTTTGAGGTCTCAAGTTTGGAACTGATTGCCAACACCTCCTTTACATGCAGCGTCACAAAAGGATTGCGAGAAAGGAGTGATTGATGCCCGAGAAGTTACAAGATGGTCGATGAAAATCCCTAAGATGAGTTTTTGTTTGTAGCTGAGCTGGTACCAGAGGTGCTTTTTTTATTCAACATAGCGGAATACACCAAAGGTCAAAGGTCAACGAAACTTCTTATGTGGTTATTGACGGAAGCTGGTGGTATGGGTGTAAATGTTCAGGAAAATTGGACAAAAAAAAACTGTTGTTTTCCCATATTGTGGAAAAGTGTAAAATTCGCCAAATCTCATGTTTTGCCACAAAATGGTCGGCGAGCTGTAGGTTGTGTAGCCTTCCCATAATCATTTTAAAAGTTCTCTTGGATATCCCTGACACGGGTATTTTGGTTTTGTTTGTGTATTTCAATTTCATTTTCCGGCTCCATAAGCGAATTTCAGCCCATTCTTTTTTTTTTCTTGTTTTTTTACGGTTTTGCTCACTGTGATGTCATTGTCTTGGGGGGGGGTCATTCACTATACCAAAAATTCATTTTCAATTTTTACTGGGTGTGTGGACTCAAAGGTGCAGAAACGTTTACAACTGCGAAAACAATGTGATCCTTGCAGTCAGCAACTGCTGTGGGCCACAAACGAAGAACTACAACTATTATGAGGCCCAGGACGTTACCACGGCAACAAAAGGATTACTCTGTCAAACAGAGGTGAGCGTCAAGCAGCAATCAAGACACAGCGTGCGCCGTTTGTTGTGCACATGTCTGTGCGGCAGGCTGAGGCGTTCACGGCAAAAGCAGTCCATGAGCAGCGGCTGCCTCTGTGCCAAAAGTTCCGCTTTACTCTCATTTCCCTTCAGTAACAGGCAACTAAACTGACTGTTAGGTAAATAAAGTATAAATACACGCAAAAGTGCACACTTTTCTGGACTACCACACTCTCCCACACAAACAGCAGTGAGTCCCAACGTCAATGATACTGTAGTTACACAAACTCTATTATGCAAAACAAACAACAAAAAATTCAATTCAACATCTCAAGGAGGGTTTCCAAGTGAGCATGTGTTATTGTGTAATACTGATGACTCAGCAACAATGAACAAAAGAAGCAGCTTGTGGATTTGAAGGGATGAGAGGAAGTTCTGCTTAAAATGGACAAAAATATAAACCGTTTGGCGCAAAGCGGCACATGCTTGTTTCCGTGAAGTCTAATCACTTCTGCCAATGGAGACCTCCAAAGCCATTGACCGCTTACACCATGCTCACTTTGGAAAGAAAAAAAGCACCTATTCGTAAGTTAATCTTGCTTTTTTATGTTTAAATCGTTTTTCACAAATAGCGAACTATTTGATTTGTGGTGTAAACGGAACCTGCAGCTGGCTCTGCTGCAGCTGGTGTATGAAGACTAACCAGCGGAGGACAGTGATAAATATGCTGAACATCATTTCAGAGGGAAAGTTCACCTCGGAACCGTTTCTTTTAGTCCAGATGACGAGGCAAAAGTTTGTTTTAAAGAAATAAAGTCCACAAGTAGTTTCTGAGATCGCTTTGATTGAAGAAATATCCACCATTAACTCTGATCATTAAATGTGGATCAACAAACTAACAGAATCTTTCATTACTTATATGAACATTTTTCATAAACGTGTATTTATGCTGTATCACGCATTAAGGCGAGCAAGACAGAAAGTCAGACAAATTAAAATCAACATTGTCACTGATGGTAAATTGTGATCCTGGAATGTCCTTAAAATATATAATCAAACACAAAACAGAGACTTTTGGCAAATAAAACGTTTATTTAATAATTACAACAATTAGAGCTGAACATAAATGAAAAATAAAACATGTTTAGGGTTATTAATAATGGCGTGACACAATAACAATAACAATGGAAAATTGGGTAACGATTGCAACATTTTTAGAAAGCAACAATCAAAACAAAAATGTAAATACAAAAGCACAACAAACATGTTAAAAAAATAAGGGCAGTAATAAAATATCAGTCACTAGTGAAAGTAATCAAAAGCAGCACCACCTAGGGACAGTTTAGAGTAATTAATCAACCTATGAAGCATGTTTTCAGACTGCGGCAGGAGGCTGGAGTGCCCAGAGAAAACCTTTGCATGCTCGGGGCAGAACATGCAAACTCCACACCAAAGGCTCCCAGACGGGATTTGAACCAGGGCCTTCTCGCTATGAGGTGAAGACGCACAACAGAGACATTATATCACAAATAATGTATAGAATTCATATGAAGACCACTGAGGTCTTCTCATTTGTCCTCTTGAAGTTTTTTTTGTGCTTCCTCAAGTGGTATTCATGAGCTGTCTTGCTCACATGCATGACAGAAGCCGAAGTCTATGCTTACGTCTTCAACAGTCAGTGGAGTTTCCTTGTTCCACATCTTCTGGATCCTCCTCCATCCCGTCAGCAGACACCGACACATCTCATCTCTTTATGAAACAGTTCACCCTGTTTTGGTCTAAACCTGACCCAGTGGTGCAGCTGGGCTTGTAGGACCCGGCGTCTTACATCAGCGTTCCCTCTGAGGAACCTCGACAAGCGGAGGTTGTTTTCCGGGTAGGGAAAACAACACCCATCCCTGAGCGGGTGCAGCATTTCCTCCACGCTTCTTTGGAAGGCTGCTGGTGCATTTGACAACTCTGATGATATTCTGACCTGCTCACACCAACCTCAAGGGATCCTGAGAGTTGTCGGGCATCTGGAGGCCTCTGCAATGAAACCATCGTTGTTTTTGGAATCACACCAAAAAAAATGGTTTGACTTCAGGAAAAGAACAGTCTGAGCGCTGAGTGATGTCATCTTCATTACAAACATTATAGAAATCACTGTTTTATCCTGAAAAGTAAACCAATGTAATGTTTAAATCTACCAGGATGAAAATCCTTTTAAGTTTGAAGCCGTTTTCTTCAAATCTTCGTCTTCAAAAACTTCTTCTAATTTTAACAATGTTTTATCTAAGTCCTAGAATTGTAAAATGTTTTATTTAACATTTTTACCCTCACAGCTCATTGAATAAAAACATCAGTAAGTGATTTACACAAGTAAAGAAGAAAGAATAGATTCTTAGATGCATTAACCAAATGTTGTGTGATTTTACAGAACTTATGTGAGCAACTTTTGCCAAGAATCCTGACATTTTTCTTTCCCACCAACAAAAATCACAAAAACCACTGATGTTTGAAAAGGAAATTATTGTATGTACACTTTTTCAATTAAGTTCAATAAAATAAAGCCAAAACATTGATTTATGCCTAGATAAAACTATATCACTTCTCAATTAACCCAGAAAGCTGTTCCTGTACCTATTTATAACAATACAATTATTTAAACCAATTAGGGCCTTTTGTCTCACCCCCCATCCCTCAGCCTCTCATTCTCCCTCATCTATGCAGTCCCTCACATCCCACCCTCTTTGATTTATTTGCTCTGCTATTCTTTGTTTAGCATCTCCCTCATCCCCGCTCCTCAGTTTTCACGTGTAATCATCCTTTTATTCTCATCCATGCCCACATTGAAGCACGCTTCACGTCCATGCCCTCACTCATCCTTGTTTTATTCATATTTAGCTCGTCTTACCGCCTTCTACTCTCCTCTGGTTTTTCTCCGATGAACCAGAAGTTTTTTAAAGACCTCTGGTCATCTTTTGCTGTATTCTTCCAGTGGTCTTTTCATTATGATTATGCTGTTTTGAACCAAAGTAAAAAAACCAGTGTCCAGGAGTTCACTGTGGGTGGTACTGTAGGCGCGATGTAACCCCGTCCCCCCTCTCGACACCAAACTGTTTACATTAGGGGTGTAATGATCGATTTGAATAACAATTTAATTCAATATTTGTGGTTGCTGTTTCGATTGGATCCAATTTACTGAGCTAAAATGGATCCAGGACATCTTCAGTCAAAACTTCAACCATCGTGACTCAGAGATGAATACCTGGGAAATGAAGAATGCAGGCGAAGTTTTCCACATTCCTTGTATTTTTTTCAAGATAATCAAGTGTAAATTAATTCCGTGCTCCCTTCTGTTCTGCTCTAGTTAATTGTTTCTTGTTGGGTGACTCAATGTTGGATCCTCTGGTGAACTTTTGTATTTTTTCATATTTTTCATATTTCATATATAAGTTGTCACGCCTTTCCATTTCAGGTGATTCACTAAGTCATTCAATTTTCTGTCGAGTTAGTTTTTTGTTGGAGTTCTGGATGCTCATGTCAGCATCTCAGAGGCAATCCTGTCAGTGGGTGCATCCCCACCCCCTGGGGCAGGAGGGTCTTCAGGAGAACAGGTTCGCCTGTCTCACAGTTCATCTCAAAACTGTAGCATTGTGTCATGAAGGTGATACAATGTCATGAAGGTGATAAAAGAACTTGTCCAGGTGAATAATAAAGGAGAGGATGTAGTTTGGCATCAACAGGACAGTTGTGGTGGGTTTCACTGGATGCTGCTGGTTCTATTCAGGTGAAGGTCTTCAGTAAATACAACTCACTGTTTAGTTGACCCGAACAAGCATTTCAAACAGTTTTCATGTTTAAGTCCCACGCCAGTCAACTTTTGGTCTATTTTCAAAGTGTTCTCAGTGGTCTTTTAAGTATGATTATGCCGTTTTTAGCCAAAATCTAAAAACCTGTCATTGTCTTGAACATTTTGGGGTTTTCTAGGAGTTCATTAGAAATTCATCTCTGCCTTGTGGGCGGGACCGTTGGAGCAGAGTAAGCCGACCCAAACTTCCCATCCTCTATTTGTTTACACACTTTTCAACTCTCTTATCGCCCCTCACAACCCCAACCTAACATTACCGGTGCAACAAAAATGGCGAGCAATATTGGTTGCATCAGAATGAAGCAGAGCAGGGAGCTTGTGGTCTGCCCAGTGTGTTTTCTATGAAACAAATACAATGTTTTTCAAAATCTGTTTCTGATTCACAACAGTTTGAATAAAGAAATACTAAGAAATGCCTTTTTTGGGCTTACCATCAGCAGGAAAATGCTGCAAGTGTCATGAATTGCTGCTTGGTTTTATTTTTCTTCTGTTTTCTTCTCGTCGCTCGCTGAATCTATCACAGCTGTTAGCATTCACTAATGAGGTATTCTGTATTTGAGGAGGTGTCTTTCTGTGCTCTGCACTGGCACACTTTATGTGCTTGGTTTCACGGTTTTTTACTGAGTTTGTTAATAAATCTTCCGGAACCTCCTTTTGGTCAGGTTGGAGTCCTCTCCATCTGGATTTAAACCTGCTTCTCAGACCAAAATCACTGTTTTCCTTGGAGTGGGTCTTTGATAAAACCCTGCAAGGCGGACAACTTTGAGTTTACAGGTACAAATGCAACTTTCCTGTCTTTGCTCACCTTCATGGTAAAAAGAAACTCTGCAGTTTGAGCAATGAGGTCTAGAGGAAGACCAAAGAGGATGCTCATGTAGAGAAGGATGGACATGAAGGTGGATGGTGTGAATCAGGAGGATGCAGAGGATTAGATGGAGGGGGATGATTGACTGATTGACTGAAGACAGATTCATTTTGATTAGAAATGTTAAAACCCTTCGCTTTTCAGCTAAATGTCTTAGTATTCAAACATGTAAAACTGAAAACTTTCATTTGACTGTTGCTCAAAGGGAAGATGTGTGCAAAAAAAAAACCAGACTAGAATTTATACCTGAACTGTAATGTAAAAGATTCCTGCAGAGGATAGACTGTTTATTATTATTATGCATCAAACCTTCAGTGTGAACAAGGACATCGGGCGGTTCAGGTTAAGTGTTTTGCGATGGATGAAGAGCTTTACATGGATGTTACGGGTGTTCATGGCGGACGGCGCTGCTCAATAAAGCACGCTGTCCTTTTCGGGCTGATTGAAAATTGATACTTGCAGCTGCACTCTGAATCATCTGTAGAGGTTTGATTGTGCAGGCTGGTGGCTCTGTTAGACAGGCCTTGCAGTAATCAAGCTGAGAGACAAACGGCTAAAGAAAGAGCTGAATGCATAACTGACAAGTAAGATCTTTTCTATGGGATGTGGCAGAGTGCACATGTCCTAAACCAGGTAGTGGATGATTATGTCTTTATGTTAAGTTATGTTAAGGATTTGTTTAGGCTTGTATGGCCACTTCAAGGGATGTCATGGAAAATGGAACATATCCATGTTGTGTGTGTGTGGTAAGTGTATGATGAAATATTTGTTTAGGAGGTTGAAAAAATGACCATCTGCATGACCTGCCTGCGTCTCACCAGCTTCCCTCTTACGTGTTGTATAAGGCTACATACACGCAAGCATGTGATGCCTTTTAGCCAATGGTTTTACACCGGACTGTCACTAACGGATATTAGCACATGTACTTACAGTCAGGAGGCTTGGTCAAAGCGGTGTAAATCTGGTGTAAATCTGGTGAATGTTGCTCCAGGCTTTTTCATTCACATCTCTATTCATATACATGAAGGACTCAGACTAGTGTCAAAAAAATCTGTCCAGGCACAAACCGCGATCATGAATTTCTTCTTTATAATCACTTTTCAAATGGTTCATACAGGTTTGTCCATTCTTTTGCCCACAGAGAAATGGACAAACTGTAGGTTTATTGGAGCCAAGTGAGAAGGCTGCAGAACCAAGCAGATCAAAACAGAAACGTTCACTTTCAAAAACAAGACTGGAAAGCATCTGGGAGGTTGCTTTAGTGGCAGAAAATGATGATTTAATTCAATCTAAACTCACTAAAGAGCATAAATAAAAAAAATCATGAATGTTTTCATAAGGATAATTACTCCCATTGAAAAGACAGTTGATTATCTGTGCAGGAACACAGGTCGCGCATTTCACTTCTACATGTATATTTTAATTATGATGTTCATTTTTAGAGACGAACTTCAATGTCAAGAAGGAGCGAGTCGGTAGGTGGGAGTAAAAATACAAAAAAAACCAACTTAAAATTAGGGAAGAAGGAAAGTTGTAGTTTTATTGTTGTAAACAATTACATTTTTTTTGTCTAATTATTGGTTCATCCCTCTCTGAACTTTAATTGGTAATATTTGTTCTTAGAGATTTCAAACAACACAGAAGAGTTTAAATGAAGTTCAAACAAGTTTTTAGTTATTGGATTCCTTTCCCAATAATAACGAAAAAGATTTTTAAAAATCAATGGTTGTGATTTAACTGTTGTGAACTGGATTTCATTTGTGTTATCAAGGATTCTCCTGATGGAATAATATGTGCACATCAGCAGAGTGGAAAGGAGATACAGATGGAGGAGGAGGAGGAGGACAGGGTTGAGGAGGTTCAGAGATAAAGCCGTCTGTAAGGGAAAGCTTTTGGCTCAGTCCGTCTAGTATTGGATTTTAATTTTTAAACAAATCTGCTTCCAACATGCTATCTGTTATTATGCAACGTTAATCATATATTTTTATTGCCATACAGAGACTTTTCATCTCTGAAAATTGCTTATTTCTAATAATTCTCCTTTGGTGTTCAGTAATGTTTGTAATTTCATGAGCTGCAGAGGAAGACAGGAAGTTTGATTTAATGCGTTCATCTAAAAACCACCTTCTGAGTAACTGCTGCATTCAGAGGGGTAACATGAACTGAAAATACAAATAAAACTTTCATTTTGGGGGGAAATCAAACTCTTGCTTTCCCCTCCTTTGGTCAAGTTTGGAAAAAGGGTGTTTGACCATCTGGAGCTCTCCCTGAGACCCCGTTAGCGGCTCTGGTCCATCAAGCACCCTTGGATCGGATGAGTGCTGCCGGAGCATCCACTGCGGGAACATTCACACTTTTCTTTCTACATTCGGTATCAGCGTGGTACACTGTGGTAAACACACCTGCCTGCTCACCTGCTACCAACACCTGTATGCAAGCAGACACATGTATGATGATGCATGAAATATGGAGGCATTTCAATGTGTCGCTAAATCGATTTATATTTCTGTGATCCGACCAGATCGGATTTATCTCTGAGTCACACTGGTTGAAGTTTGAGCTAAAGTTGTCCTGAATTCATTTTAGGTCAGTGAATCGGATCGTTGAAAATGAACCAACATCGACTATGAATCATATCACAACCACAAAGTATGATCTGGGTCCAGTAGTTGTTAAAACAAATCGGTATAAAATTATATGTGCTTCTAAGCTTGTGTTTGTAGTGCAAACAGTGTGGATTTGGATAGACATGCATGCAGCCCTGCAGTAAACAGTTATTTATGACTTTCAGGTAATGATAAGAATGATAATGAACATCCGTAATTGCTAATTTGGTGACTTGAAGTGTCTTTTAATAAAATCTGATCTTCATTTCAATAGATATTTCACTGCATTTCAATTACTGCATCTGACAAGTGAAAAGATAAGAGAACAACGGTGGGAGTGGATGATTAAAAAAGTGTTATTCGAATTTTTGTGGCTGAGTGAAATGTGGACTTCTTGATCCAGCGAGACTCATCTTCTAATAAACCCATCAGCTCATTTTTGTAGACTTGATTAAGCTTTGCAAGAGTACCACAGTGTGACCTTTGGAGGAAGGTTATTACACACCACGAGAGGCAGCTTCTCAGCGAGAACCATCACATTTCAACAGGATTAAAAGGATAAAAAAGGATCATAACGTCGTTCAGTTGTTTTTTTGCTTTCCATCCATGTGCATCAATCCTTTTATCTTAAATGATCAACCTGTTAAAGAGCGTGTTGAAATGCTGATCCAAAGAGTCCACACTTGTTAGGTTTCTCTTTCAGGGCTTTTATGTTTCATCATTTCTCAATTTTTTTCCATCTGATGAATTACTTTTTTTGGACGTGGTCATAATAACAGCTTTAGAGAAACTCATGCTGAGAAATTACAAAACAGAACCACTATCCCATCTGGCTGTGAACAATCCTTTTTCTTCTCGGGTTTCTCTCACATTTTCATCTTATTAATCAGAAACACCTGAACGGGATTGCACGGTCACATCACATTGCTGTTCCTGAGGTCTTTCCTGAAGATTTCAACATTTCAGAGACCACATCAGACTCAGATCATGATTGACATTTTTAGCCAAAAAAAAGGTGTTGTTTTCTAGGACAAATTTTCTGCAGAGCAGCAGGATTTCATTAGAAATTCACCTCTGAGTTGTGGGTGAGTCTGAGTAGATCAACCCCGTTGTTGAGAGCTTTCTGTCTACACACTCACCTGCTGGCCGCTCATGACCCCAACCTAACATTAGCCGTGCAAAAAAATGGCGAGCAAGATTTGAGCTATCCTGATTCCAGCTCAGACGAGGAAAACAAAGACGTTCATGGATCTATTTGTCTGCAAGTGGACGCATCAGAAGCCATCAACTCCATGAAGTGCTTTGGACATTGAGGGACAAAATGTTTTTAGATGTGACTGTAAACAGGGAAAAGGAGGAGGTGTAATGAAATATGTGAAAGAGGAAATTAACTGTACAGCAAATACAAATCTCAGTGATTCGTTGGAATGAAGAGAACTAACAATCAGATGTGAAAATTCAAGTTGTATGAATGTAAATAAAGTGATGCCAAGTATTTTGAAAGGAGACTGGGAAATATTCTATAGTGAAATTCTACAAATCCAAAGGGAACAAATAACTTGGGATAAAAATCGCGAAGATGTAACTACTGACTTTGAGAAATCCTTCATTGATCTTGTACACAAATATTCAAAAGAGCTACTCTGGAAATTTAAAATTCAATCATCTCTTTCCTGGATGAATGAGACAGTGTTGAAATGAATGAAACTAAAAAAATATCTGAAAACAGGACATTTAACAGATACATTTTTGTTTAAGGAACTTAGAAATAAAGTTACATCGCTCTTGAGAAGGAATAAAGCAAACTTTTTCTTGAATTTAATTTAATTTAATTTTTCTTGAACAGACGAAAGGAAATACTAACAGACTTTGGCAAACCATTATTAAAATTACTGCACGAGAAAATCAGTCGTCAAAAATTTGAAATCATTATTAACGAAACTCTTGAGGCTGATGGCTGTTAATCATTTCAACAGTTATTTTATTGATCAGTTAAAGACACTGATTTGCTTGTTTTAGATGACCAAAACTCTGTACATTTTAAACTGACTAATGAATTTGAAATAAACAAAATTTCGCAGGCATTTAGAAATTATTCTTTAACTTGTACAACAGCTGAGCAAACAGATATGAGCTGAGGACTTCAGAAACTTCAGAAATGTTTTTAACTTCTTTTGTGTGCATAGCAAACAGATCTATTGAGGAGAGCACATTTCCTATTGCTTTTAAAACTGCAGCGATTACCCCAGTGTTTAAATCGGGGGACAAAAGGAGTGGATGCAATTATAGGCCCAAAAGTATACTTCCTGTTGTTCCTCAAACGTTGCAGAGAGAGTAACTACTGAACATTTAAAAGAAAGTCTCTCCAGAAATAACTTCATCCGATGCAATTTGAATATACGAAACCGCATGTAGAGACAGCAAAGGCAAAGCTGGACTAAGGCGGCGTTTCAGGTGCCGTATTTTTTGACCAAAGCAAGGCTTTTGACACTGTCAACCACTCTGTGCTACTGAGAAAACGTACCCATTACAATCTGTCTGTCAGTGCAATACAGTGGATAGAGTCAGATCTCTGCAGCCGTGTTCAGCGTGTACGTATCAACATCTAAGGCCAGTGATTTGGGTGTACCACAGGGCTCTGTCCTTGGAGGATTGCTTTTTACAAGCTGTGTAAACAGTCTCCCATCAGTATGTGGTGATATGAACATACAAATGTATGCGGATGATACCGTTGTTTATGTACATGGGAGTGATGCGCCAAAAAAACTAACCAATGCTATGGAAAACATTTCACACAGGCTACAGTCTGCTTCTCTCAGTTTGAATTTTAACAAAACTGTGGTCATGTACTTCACTAAAACACAAAAACAGAAGTCCTGTTTTCCATGTATAGGCAGAAAATTAAAAAGGTAGAGGAATTTAAGTATCTAGGAGTTGCTCTGGGTTCAAATTTTAGCTTAAAATGTTTAAAAAGTGTCTCATTCTATAAAATCCTGTTTGTTTGTTTTTAGACACGTTCCAAACAAACTGACCCATGACGGTGCAAAAGTCTATCTAAAGGCAGTGATTTTTCCTCACATTAGTTATTGTATATCATGCTGGCCAGAAACTGTGAATAAACAAAGAAAAATAACATCTTTCACACTGGAGAAACAAAGCCCATTGATTCCATTACCTTCTCATTTGTCTTTTGTTAGGTTTTAGTTTAAACTCACCTACGACCTAAACACGACTGTAAAAGACGCAGGTTTCTGATCTTTCTTCCCTCTTTCGTCTGTCAGGTCTTAAAATAACCAGTGAAGCCACAGGAACAATCATGCAAACTCCCAGACTGAGCCATTGATTATTTTGTGGTATAGTTTCCTGCATTGATCAGCAGCAGATGACAAAAATAGATGTGGTTGGTCAAAACAAATCCAACGCAGCGGAGCCCCTTTGATTAAAAAGGAAGGAGGAAAAAGGCAGACATGTCAGTCTTAAGCCGACATTATCATCTCGGTCACATTCAGTCCCCAAACGCAGCTGGACGGTGGATTGTATCTGTGTCTCACATCTCTGAACTGATCAATACACTTAAGCCCTTTTGTCTCAGGCCAGCTGGAATGAAAGAACACAGTCGCAGCAAGAGGGATGCTCACTTTTCCCAGTGAAAGTCAGGAAAGTCCTGAACATTGGAGTTCAGCACTTAAAAATACAATTTACAGCTTTAGAATCAAGCTGTAGTCACAACTGCCCTGACAGGTGGAAACAGACCGTCTACAGGTGACAAATGGTCAGACCTGTACCGGACACGCAGGTGGTCCTCAGGTAATATCAAGGTCAACAGTGCTGTTCAGTGAATCCATAGAGGAGGAACGTTTATGCCCATTTTTTCTCAAGTCTTCCTCACATGCACCCATACGGGAACTGACCCGTGCAGGTGCTGCAGGTGTTAGGGTCCATAGAGGGAGTTAATATGTGTTGGAGAGTTCTACAGAGGCCCCACCAAGCCCTTCACAACGTCTGGGTTCACCAGAACAGTCAGAGTCTCTCCCGGTGAGGTGCACTTCTCTCCTGTAGCGGGAGCTGTTCCTTCTGCTGTTTAAATGTTACTTCCGTCTGTCTGTGGCCCAGTTTGGGCATTAACCCAAAAGTGGAAAAAATAAAACAACAGGATCTATTTATCTCGCAATGCTGCCAACAATAACCGGGACAGTCTCCAGCAAACCCGCAGCCCCAGCAGGTTAAGAAAATAGATCAAAGTTCAGGACAAAAATCCTTTCATCCAGCAGACATATTGGATTTTTTTTTCAACCTGCTAATCAAGTAACTGAAAACATCAAAACGCATTTGCCGCCCAAAATAACACAGCGCTGCTCAAATCGCAAAGCTCCTGGACTGACGCGCCGCCCCCGCCGCTGGAATTGAGCGACAGGACATCAGATCGCATCTGTACATTGACTTAACATTGAAACTCAACGCCCCTGTCCGGTGCGAAAGCAGTTTAAGGTTTTACGCTGGAACTACCATGAAACCTTTGCTTTTGTCTGTAATGGGGTTTGAACAGGATCAAAGTAGATTTACAACAACTCTAAAAAAAGACCAATTCTTCGATGCAGAGTACAAAGAGTAAAAAATAAAAAACGTTACTTTGTTTTCTGGTGGCATTTAACCCAGATTGCAACAAATAATTAAATGTAATTTTGTATTTGTATATCTCAATATTACAGCAAAGTTGTCTCACAAAAGCTGCTTTTTTTCCTTAAAGATTGTTTTAATGAAACTTTCTCTTTTTCAAACCCAGCATTTCCTGAGCAGAAGGCGTTGCAGAGCCGTCAGCTCTGTAGCTCAGATCGATAAAGTGCACTCCCAGCTAATCTCAGTTTACCCAGAGATTATTATCAACCTGCAAGAGACGCAAGCTGCATAAAGAAAGAAAAAAACACTTCCTCCGCTTCTTGTGACGTTACAATGATTTGTTCGCTTTAGGAGCACCCACACAGCAGCGACCAGAAATTACTCCCACTGACTGAAACCACCATGAATATGGAGGAGAGATCTTTCATCCATCTTCTCAACAGGCACTCACCTGTCAGGCAGCTCGAGAGGAGCTCCTGCTTTCTTCAGCTGCTGTGATGAATAACAGATTACAGTTGTTTTAGAAGAAAACAGAGTTTGAACAGAAATAGGACACGGCGAGCAAAGAGTAGTCCAACCATGGACAGGAAGGTTTTTAATGCTGATTTATGGTAACAGTGAATCTAAAGTGATGTAATGAAGGAAGGTGTTTTCCCTCCATGACTGTGCTGTGTTAAAGTGAGCGGTATGATCGTGCAGAGCAGAGGGACGACTGAGCAGAAGAAAGGAAATGCAAACAGAGAAAACATGAACTGAACTTCTGTCTTTCACATTGATAAGAGATGGTCTGAACTGGTGTTTAGCACCACAGCCCAAAAACAGAAATCCAGCATTAAAACAGTCAGTTTTCAGTTACTGTAACAGTTTAATAATATTATATCATGTTACCGCATTTGTGAGCTTCTTTTTATATTAATCCTCTTAATTAATCCTATGGTGACAAGTGGGATTTTCCAAGTCCTCAGTTTAATTTCACATTTTCATTAGTTTTTTATAGATGTTTAACCTCTGAAAGTGAAAAACAACATTTTTTTCATGTTAAATAAACTTTTAAAAAAAATGTCAAATTCGAAAGTGGAAAACTTTTCAACTTCTTCTTGAGGGAAATAAAACTAACAACTGAAACTTGAAATGGTTTAGCTATTGAGTCCATACTCCAGAGCAGACCCAGAGGGAAGGCAGAGAGTTTTACAAGAAAAGAATCAATCTGCCTCCTTTCCTTGTGCATTTTAGTCAGAGCTGGGGGGCAGTTGGAAGTTATAAACTATCAACAAAGAAAACCTGTTTAAATTGGCTTAAAGACTGCAGGAGAAAAAGCTTCTCGGGTCATTTTACTGCAAACAGCAGGTTTTTGCAACGACCGTTTCTGCAGAATTGGAGCTCATTCATTGTTCTCCTCACATTGACAGATGTGTGTTTCTGGTAATTGCACAGGTAAAGTGTGCACCTTTGGCATCACCTCCGCTCATTTTAAACAATAATTAGACCTACTTGGTTGTTCTGTTTTGGTTTGGATTTGCCTCATTTGTGAAGGTTACAGTTCATCATGAACCTTCTGACTCTCCATCTTTGGAAACACTTTATTTGAAGAACGTTTTGGTGTTTCATCAGGATCATGTGTTGAACTGTTGTTACTGTCTGCCAAGGATGTGTCTGTGAGGTCTGCAGTTTTAATGAAACAAGGATCAATAAACTGTGCAGATTTCCAGTTCCAGAGAAAACTTCTGTCTTCAATTATGCAGAAGAAACTTCCACCTGACCATTAAGGATGTGTGGAAACAAAGAACATCTGTGCTTGCATCCATGGGCGTTTGGGGGCCACAGGCAGACACCAACACGGGGCTCGTTGCAGCAGTTGTATTGTTTTTTTTTTAAATCTTTCATAATTCTCTAAAAAAATGTATCTGAAAATTCCTTGGTAATGCCTTCCACAAGTTTGGTACAACAAAAAGAAACACGTTAAGTCTCGTTCACACAAATATGCACTTTTTTTTGTTTATTTGGTTTGCTGAATTTCAAATCTGAGATCAGCAGCTAAAGCCGATTACCATTTTCCTCTGCTGCATTAAGCTGGAAGCAGCAAGAAAAGCAGCGTTCATCTTCTGCTCTCTGCTACATCCTCTGTAATTCAGTTTGTGCTTTTTCCCAGAGGAGGAAGGGTCTCAAATTTGAGCCAGAGTGCTTACAGATCTCTTATTCTGTCCCACACCCGTTCAGGACTGTAAGGGCCAGATTATTTGAACTATTCTTCTTTCTTTCTGCGACTTTGAGGGAAAATTTAAACCTCTGCCACATAATCAAAAAAAAAACAACACGTAATCAAAAAAATTGACACACATCTACCTGGTTAAAATACATAAAAAATGATGACATCACAGCCATGGAACTGAATTATGAAAAAAAAAATCACCTTTAGGAACAGATGTGGACGTGGTTAACAAAAAACCTCAGTTGCCAAGGAAATCCAAAAATGTACTTTTACCAATTCTCCTAAAAATTACGTGGACGTGTCTGTCACGCCCTGGCAACCAAAAAATAAAGAGGTTGCTATGGAGATAAAGCCAACAGAAAAGCTGCCATTTTGAAATATGCATTTTTTTTGTCACCTGGAGCTCTGAGTGGGGGCTGTGAGGGGCCTGTTTGATTGTTCAGCCAATGAGGGCCAAAGGGGTAACGGGGGAACGATGAGGGCAGATATAAAAGCAGCATGCCAGGCGTTAAAAACAACTTTTAACTTAAAAAAAATAAAAACTTTTGCTCTGGTCGCCTATGTGCCAAAATTTCTCTTGGTTATATCTAAATGAGAAAAAAAAAATATTTACTGGAGTGGAGTTAAGGTCAAATTCAGACATGAATCTACTTTCACTTTTACTAAAAATTACCAGTAATTATTAGAATATCTACTTTTTTTCGTTTATTTTTTTTTTTATTTCTTGATTTGAAAAAACAAAATTTTCAGAGTTTGAAGATGTCTTTTGGGGACCTTTTCTTTACAATGTGTTTTTCTTTTCTTTATCTCTCTGCAGGATGGTTGTTTTTATCTGCACATCAATCATATGTGTACCTTTTTCTTTTTCTTTAATTTTTGGCTCAGCTGTAAAAATGTTCCAGGGATGGAAAACTGAATTCCAGATCCAGTTCAGATATGCTTCCATGCTCTGTTTAAAAGATGCTCCTTGACTGAAAATGGTTTTAGAGGAAATGTGCGTTATCAGGCAGTCCAACAAACACACCCAGACCGTCTTAATAAGCACCCTTCAGAGTTTCCACGAAAAGCCTCTCTGCAGGAGCCTTCGAGTGCATTCACTGCGCCTCCTCTCCTTGCTGTTAGAGGAGGTGACAGGCGGAATACAGGCCACCAATCTGACATTTCCTGCTGCGCAAGTGATTAATGAGGTAATACCAGGAAATACCAAACAAGTCAAATCCTGGTAGCTTTAACAGGTTGAGTGTCAGATGTTAGCACCAGCATCGTTTAACCACTAATGCAGCAACAGAAGATGCTGAGTTCAATTTGTTAAAGAACTTTGGCGTCTGAACACTTTGAGAATAAACTGTTTGGTAAATAATAATAATCAAAGAAGGAGTGAAAACAAATGAATAAATCAGCAAAACCTTAAGTGACAAGAAAAGAGGAGAAATAATCTGGGAAATGACATGAAAGGATATTGTGTGATAGCTGACCGGAGGTGAAAAAAGCTATGATTTACCTGGAAATGATGGATGTAAATTAGACCTTTCAGAATTTTAATCACCTCTGTGTTTCCTTTTGTATCCCAGGATGAGTCAGACAGAAGTCCAGTCACAGACCTGAGATGCTTTTGAAGCTCCTGATATGTGTTGCTCTAGAAAGGAACACAGAACAAGAGAATGCCACAGGTGTCCATTACAAAAACAGATCCGGTGCCAATGATGCTGTTTGGGATGCAGCTAAAACACAAACACCTCTTTTAAGGCCCACGTCGCTGCTCTACAGGATTCAATCTTTGAGCCTGCTCTTCATTTCTTGCTGCTTCTGCAGGTTCAGAAACAGAAGTATCCAAACCTCAGGAAAGGCGAGAGGTCTTAATGACCTGCTGGGAATTCTGCACCAGCAGGAGGCGCTCTTCAAACACCGTGTTCCAACAGATTCCAGTTTTGTGGCTGTTCTGGTGCTGAAAGGTTCAGTTTGTTCTTTTCAAATCCGTCCCAGCACATTCACTTCAGCAGAGAGGATTTAACACCGGATCATTTTGTCTGCAGAAAAAGGAGTTTTTGGTTTCAGTTCCTACCAGGTTATGGCAGATTAGGTTCCTAACCAAACCTCAAAACAAAATAACAAAAAGACAAAGTTAATTAAACGGAAAACTAAATCATTTTGTGGGGTTTTTAAGACCCAAACTTCTGAATGTAATAAAAATAAATCTTATTGGAATTCTGTGTGCTAAATTTAGTCTTAGAAAGTGGAGAAATAAAACTGAACATCCATAACCTGAAAGAAAACAAGCGCAGATGACCTGCATCAGTGGTTGCCATGACAGCAGGGAGAGCCTGCATTGTCCTGTTTGGGTCAATCCTTGGTTTTAACACTGCAGTGTATGTGCTAAGATTCAAATGCTTACCAAGACCTCAGGAAATCAATTTTTCTGTTTAATTAACACTTCTCAGTTATCGTATTTTTCCATCCATATTTTTCCAAAGAGCAGGTTATGATGAGCTGATAAAGCAGGGATCAGTTCTAGGTTTGATTTCCTAAATGTCTTCCATAAATTCCTCTGGAGAATTACTGTCACAAAAGGGGCTTTGAATCTTTGAACACATAAGATGAATATTTGGATTGTTTGTATTTGAAACAAAACTTGATTTATATAAAAAAACTATACTTTTGTATGTTTGTTCCCTCCATCTATCCATCCACCTTCCTCTGCTCGTACGGAACTGAGTCGTGGTTCCTCCAGCTCCTCTGGGGGGACCCGTGGCGTTCCCACGCCAGTCGTGTCTCTCCAGCTTGTCCTGGGTCTTAGCCCGACCCTCCACCCAGTGGGACATGCCCCGAACACCTCCCCAGAGAGGCGTCCAGGAGGCATCCGGACCAGATGCCCGACCCATCTCAACTGGCTTCTCTTGTATCCGCGACCTCGTTCTTTTGGTCGGGACCCAGAGATCATGACCATAGGAGAGCATTGGAACAAAGATTGGCTGGTAAATTGAGAGCTTTGCTTTCTGGCTCAGTTCTCTCTTCACCACAACAGACCGGTACAGCGACAGCGTAACGGCGGACGCCGCTCCAATCCACCCGTCAAACTCACGCTCCAATCTTCCCTCACTTCATCTTTGATGCGGACACTCACTGCCACTTGGCCACTGAGTGTATTTGTGAGTACTCGCCATCAACTTCTCAACGCTTGAGATAAAACAAGTCATGTTTACATGCACAAACAACAACAATACTGTATGTTCCGATTAAATACACTATATTAATAAAAGCATTGGCTTACCCATCAAATGGGTCAGAATCAGGTGTCTTAATCCCTTGGTCAGGTGTAGAAAATCGAGA
The DNA here is from genome assembly GCA_014656515.1 of Oryzias celebensis. Lineage (NCBI taxonomy): Eukaryota > Metazoa > Chordata > Actinopteri > Beloniformes > Adrianichthyidae > Oryzias > Oryzias celebensis. The sequence goes on from BNCR01000004.1 coordinate 2,919,569, forward strand.
ACTCAGGCACGCAGACTGTTTCACAAACATTTGGGAAAGAATGGGCCGCTCTCAGGAGCTCAGTGAACCATGCTTTTCCATCTGGAAATCTGATGGACCAGTCTGGGTTTGGAGGTTACCAGGAGAACGCTACATTTCAGACTGCATTGTGGTGAGTGTGAAGTTTGGTGGAGGAGGAATGATGGTGTGGGCTGTTTTTCAGAACTTGGGCATGGCCCCTTGGTTCCAGTGAAAGGAACTCTGAATGCTTCAGGATACCAAAACATGTTGGACAATTCCATGCTCCCAACCTAGTGGGAACAGTTCAGAGCGGCTCCTTCCTTTTCCAGAATGAATGTGCACAAAAGCAAGGTCCATAAAGACATGGATCACAGAGTCTGGTGTGGATGAACTGGACTGTTCTGCACGGGGTCCTGACCTGAACCCCATATTGGGATGAATTAGAGCAGAGACTGAGAGCCAGACCTTCTTCACCAACATCAGTGTGCGACCTCACCAATATGCTTTTGGAAGAATGATCCAAAACTCCAGATACCATACTTTTGGTAATACAGTTTATGTAAAAAAGTTTTGTGAAAATTGTAAAAGTACCATGTAAATTCCTCTGAAATGACACAAGCGTGGCTACAAGTTTCATTCTAAGAAATGCATCCCACCTCTACTGTTGCGTCCTATTTTGAGTCATGTTTGGTGACAGGAGTGTTGGATTTCAACATTTCTTGCTTCAGTTTCAGATTTTTGTACAAAAATGAAAAATCTGTTGACCTGCTTTGCTTATCACACCAGCTGACACACTTGTAAAACTGTTTACATGTAAATTAATCAACTTTGGGGAAAATGACTAAAATGGCTCGTCCAAAAAAAGACTCCGAATCGGTTTGTGGAACCAAAGTGCATGACGCAACATTGTGCTCATCCCTGCTGCCTCTGCAGGACCATGAAAGCACAGCGGGAACACTTTCAGTAGAAAGATCAAAACAGACTGGATGGATGGAGTCCACAGGTAGTGATGAGAAAAAAGTCAGTTTGAGACACGGAATAATTAAAGATTACAGAAAAAAGTGCCACATACTATACATACATTCAGTCTTCACTCACAGCTTTGAGTTTAGGACCAAGAGAAAGCAGCTTCTGTTGTTTCTTCAACATACAATTTTTTTTGAAACTGTTTTACTATTTATTCAAACAGGAAGTAATCGTTTTAATGATTTAGAAACACCCAATCTTTTTTTTCTTTCATTTTATTAATACTTGTTTTACAAATCCCTAACATGCCCAGTTTTAAAGTTAAGTAATGTACTGTATATGAGAAAAATGTCTCAGTCACTGTTAAAGACAAGCAGTTGATGTTCTGTCTTTTTGTGCAGAGGAAGCTGTGAAGTTCAGTCTTTAGGTTTTTTTTTTTTACAAGTTCACAGATGTAAAGTACAGACTCAACCAAAACAAATAAGTTCAACTACAAATCCATTGTTTTTTCAGATTGTTGGTGTGTTTCATCAAAGCCAAAGATCCACAATGGAGGACTGAAAGAGCCGCATGGCTCCAAACACTGGGGTTGCAGACCCCTGGGCTAGAGCTACGTGTAGGGAACCATAGGAGATATGTTATGTAGCCAAAAGGCTTTGCACCTCTTATCTGGAATCACATGAAAGCAGTTTTCCAAATGCAAGCAGGATGCAAAAACCTTTGTGTTTGTGCCTAAATCTGTCTGTCGCTCATCCTTTCGTTCATCTTCTTAAACGACACCTGTTAATTAGAAAACAAATTCTGTTTGATTCTCAGCGAGCAGCGCGTTGATAAAGGGTTGGGATAACATGCTGAATTGCTTGGCCATCCTGCTCTTTTCCCACGTCTCTAATTAAGATCCCGGTGCTGCAGCACTAATGTTAATTCACAGGTGTCTGCTGCCTGCCAGTCACCATAGCAACCTCAAGGTATGCCCCCTAATCCGCACAGCGCGCACACATAATTTTTTATTCCTGCTCTCTTATCAGAGCTGATTAATCTGGACAACAAACACTGCTCGCTGTGGCGTGGGCAACAGCGGCTGATTTTACCCTGAACAGGAAATTGAGGCTGTCTGGTTAAAGTCAGACCTTCAAGTGCAGTCTGCTTAGTAAACAAAGTGTTCCGGTTTGTTCATGAAAAATCAATAAGCTTCAATTCATGGTCACTCAGGCGCTCTGTTTTATTCTATTTGGATCATGTGAGGTTCATGAGGAAAAATATAGTCCTGCACTAAAAGCAGCAAAGCATGTGTGCCTTTAAAATGCAGACTGCTGTGCAAACACAAACCGCAACTTCTACAAGCAACTAGTGTTTGACAAACAACTGTGAAAATGTCACAGAATTACACTTTTGTTGACTAAACTTCTGTGTCAAACAAAGAGTTCATTTTGCGCTCATTATAATCTGATGTGTTTAAGCTTTATCACTTTTCCTGACCATAGTTGTGTTTTCATCGCATCTAATTGAGTGGTATCCTATTGAATTTCAATAATCTTTTGTGTGGCTCCACCATTTACTCTGCTCAGCAGCTTCAGTGTGAATGTAAACAGACACAAATGGCCTCTTTCATCTCAGCTTGTAGAGAAATGAAGATGATTCATGTTTTGGACGTGCGGTGTCAATCAAACAAAGCTAAATGAGATGTTTTCACTTGCGGTGTCAGGGGCAGATAGATGTTTAAAGAGCATCACGCTGCACGAGGAGGCAAAGGCGAACTCAAACAGAAGCGGGAGTTGTGGAGATGACACATTGTCAGGTGTTTTGCTGCTGAGGACATCATGTCAGGATCCGCAACTCTGACAAAAGAGATGAATAATTTGCTGCTTTGAAAGAACAAACAGTTCAGCTCTACCTTCCATATCTCTGTAATACCATGAGCACTTGGGGAGGAGGAGAACTCCTCTACCACAGGCTGCTGATGACTGGTTAATGTAACTGCTTTCATTTTCCTGTCATTCACTTTGTTTCATTATTTTAATGGAAAAGAGCCAGGAACATTTTTGTTTCAGTTATTAAAACCAACAGGGGAACCATAGAAATCAGCATTCTCTGTCTTTTACTTTGACAAGCTAACACGGGAACCACAAAAACAAAACAACCACTTCCTGTCTTATATTGTGACATACCAACATGGGGACCACAGAAATCTGCATTTCCTGCACTACTGAACTGGCAGACAGAGGTGGAGGCCCTTTACCACCAGTTCTTGAGGTGGGTCAGGCATCTGGTCCGGAAGCCTCCAGGATGCCTCCCTGGGGAGGTGTTCCGGGCATGTCCCTCTGGGTGAAGGAAGACCCCGGACACGCTGGCCTGAGAACGCCTCGGGGTCCCCCAGAGGAGCGGGAGGAAGTGGCCGGGGAGAGGGAAGTCTGGGCATCTTTGCTCAGACTGCTGCCCCGCAACCTGGATGAGCGGATGACGATGGATGGATTGTTTTAATTGAGATTTTTGTCTGTGTGTATTTATTTTTTTATTAACAAAGTTAGAAATAAAGAACAGCAGGACTTTAATCTGCTTCCTGCAGTTTCTTTGACGCAACACCAACAAAACCGCTGTTGTTCTAATACGGTAACTGGTGCTGTTTTCATTTGTTCAGAGATTGTCAGACTCTGTTTTATTCATCATTTTCTAACAATTATTTTTTAAATGTGTTAAGTTTTAACTGTTGTCAAAGAGTTTTCAGATTTTTATTTTGTTTTTTACATGTATCATGTTTTTCTTTGACAAAAAACAGTTTTTAAATGTTTTTACAAAACAAAAGTATAGAAAACTTTCCTCTAAACTTGAAAAGAATGAATGATCATTATTAGATTACATATTTTATATTTATAGAAGTGATGTCATGTTTGAACTTTCTCAGGAGTGCAGTCTCTGGTGACCTTTATAAACTAATAGCTCAACATCCAGAGAGTTGCTGCTGACTCCGGATTATTTTTACAACACTGACCACTTAAAGGAAAAAAATAAGTTAAATAAATAAAATATAACTTCATCTCCTTTCACCTGTGACAAATGGTCCTGGGGTTGCTATGGAAACACGGGCATGATGGGTTCAGGGTGACATTATTGTTGGCTCCGGAGCTCACCGCAGTGCAGCTCCGAGATGAAGCGTCTCCAGTGATCATGGGAGGGGCAAGGCCAGCGGCACCAGGTGATGGGGGGTCACTGGAGGAGAGAGCAAGAAAAGGAGCATCACTGATGGCGAGCACAACATCTGTTAAACCTGGTGGAAAAGTTCCACTTATATATTCTGCAACATGTGTCTCTGAGTAGAATGCGACTGAAATTGTGGTCTTTTTTGGTCCTTTTTTGATACCTTTTATCAAATGAATCAACTTGACTTTGACCGTCTGTCAGTCAACATAAAGGTTTTATGTAGCGGCAGAAACGTCCTCTGGTGGAGACAGAGCTGACTTATCAACCTGAGGGTGACTTTTAAAACCCTGTTCCCCGGCGACAGGAAGAAACCCAGATGAAGGCTGGAATAAATACCGCTGCCCACAAAAAAAAAACACTTTAAAGTTTGGCAACTTTTCACACAGCATAGCCTTTCATCCACAGTTAAGTTCCATTTTTTAAGTTTGAAGTTTCTCTGCTCTGAACCTGAAGGTTGGGGTGGAAGTAGCCAGAAAGAGTTGCCAAATTTTGCATCAACACTCAAGGTTTTAGTCAGGATTTAAAAGCAAAATTCAGGGTTTTAAGAAAAGACCATTTGGAATGCAGGACACAAAACCAAATTTAAATCCGAACCGGTTTTAAAGAAGCAATCCCCATTCAACATACAGAATGCTGCAGAAGCTCCTGTGGGAGCGAAGAAGAGGCGGTGCAGGAAACACACCAGACAGCGGGACACAGGTGGGACTAATCACAGTCGGGTGACCAGGAACAGGTGTAGGAAATTGGATCAGAAAGAAAAAACTCATGATCAGAGCAGATTATGGCACCAAGAGGAAAAAACAAGAGGTCTGTTACAGTTTGGAGATTTATGACAAAGTTCTCCTTCGTTTACCTGCAATGTTCAGGCTTTGATTAACAAATGGCAGCGAGATGCAGCTGAGCACAAAGGAGAACACAGACAAACCGCTGGTTGTTTGGCTGAGCTGTTTCATTTGGTTGATGTTTTCTGAGGGAAGGAGATCCCCAATATGTTTCTCTACATCAGAACTCACAGACAGGCGCAGCACAGATGGTGATTTGCAACAGGAAACCTTTTGAATGAAGAAAGGTTGAAATAAAGCCGCTTTAATGTAAACATTCTGGCATTTTCACAGCAAATCCTCCATAAGATAGACGTGCACTCGCCCTCTCCTCATTCCTTCACTTGGAGATTGCTCCTCTCTGTTGTTGCCATAGTGATTCCAAAGCCAATAACTGTTCTAAACCTTTCTTTCCTCTATCAAGTCAGGAAAGCCAGGGAGGAAAATTGCCCCAATCAAATTTTCCCCACACTATTGTTACTCCCTGCCGCCGCCACATCCAAGCACCTACTTGTAGACCCTCAACTGCCTTCCTCAATGCACAGACGACACTTTCATGAATCAATTTACAAGCTGTGAGAGACCTTTGGCAGTGGATTGAAACGAACAATGGCAGATGGAGAATATTGGATAATTTCTTTCTCTTAGCATGCAGCAGAACCCTGTGCACAGCTGGCAAAGAGAAGCTAATGGTATATATGAGCGTGCAGAAGCATGTGGGATATGAATTGGTGACGGTGGCAAAACTGACGGGAAGTTTGTGGTACCTGCATGAGCTGCGTCACATTCTGAATCCCAGAAAAGAGATAAATCAAAGAAAAGTTGTAAGCTGAATGAATGAGCAAAGAGGAGGAGAGCTCAGAGACCTGCTGAGTATCAGAAATGTACTGGAATCTGGCAGAAATACTACCAGACGAGCAGTCTGTAAAGTAAACAACTGGACCATATATTTTTTCTTGAAGTTGTATCCTGTTCTTCTGTCTGTTCCTGCACTTATCCTATTTGCAAAGAAAGGTTCTACACACAACCTTTCTTGTGTTCCCCCACACTGCTTTTAGCGCTGAAGTGACTGAAATGCTGTCGAGAGAATCCGGTCGATTTTTAATACCAAAAGGTTTTTCAGAATTAAAGATGGTTCAGAAGTTGTCATTTTGCTCCCGTGACCAAACTTTACAGGTCAAGTGAAGGTGTCGCTGACAGAATCCAGTTATTTTTTGGATACACAACCAAATTTTATTATTCCTTCCATGGCAGTTGATCCAGACTGCATTGTGCTGAGTATATATATATATATATATATATATATATATATATATATATATATATATATATATAATTTTTCCTTTAAGTCGTATTGAGATTACAAATCTTTTTTTCAAAGGAGATCTGTAAAATGAAAGACGACGATCTTGTTTGTGTGAAGTTGTTCTTCTCTTGAGAATTTGTATATGAGTGGAAAAAATAAAGTAAAGTAACAAGTAGTGAATTACTTTTTCAAAAAGGTAAATTCATTACAATTTTGATCCAGTAACTAAGTAAACTCATCAATTACTTTTTAGAAGTAACTTACCCAACACTGCAGACAGGCATCAGGAGGGATAGTAAATCAGATCAGTTGATTGGTTACTCAAATACTGAGCTTCTTTGTATTTATAGATCATGATTTCACCTTTTTTTATTTTACCTGCCTTTTTTACCAACTACATTCCTAGTGTGCTCATATTGTACAACACATAGTTTTGTTCAGTTTTAGCCAGGGATTATTACATTTTCAAAATGTTATGGTAAAAACAAAATATGGAAACAAGAAAACGTCAATAAAAAATCTTTTTTCCCAAAGTAGTTTCCCAAGATTACTGGAGGAATTAGGAGATCGAAATCTTTAGGAGGAGTTTAAATTTAAACCCCTGTCCGAGGTCAAAGGTCAAAGAAACTTTGGCTGTGGTTGTAGACTTAACCTGGGAGTGTGTATATTATTTTGTGAAGATCGTTTGAACAAAAGTTTTTTTTTTCCTGTACTGTGGAAAAATGAGAAAAATTAACCCAATTTCACACTTTGCCACATATGGCTGCCAAGGCCGTGTTGCCATCCCATAATAATGCCAAAAATTCAAAACAGCTTATTCTTTCCTGGTTCTAAGTGAAGGAAAAATAAAATAAGAAATAAAAATAGTGAAAACAATCTGCTCCTTCAGTCCAGGGATGCAGTTGTGGGACAGAATCATTTCTCTTCATAGATGTAAAGATACTTGTAAAATTCACTAAGTTGTTTCCCAAAGTTTCAAATATAAACTTTGACCTGAACAGAAACATTTGCGAATTGGTGACTGTGAGTCTGTTTTTCCTTTCTCCATTTTGTGTTGAGTCATTGCAGTTAAGTCAGATACAAGCATGAGTCAGCAGTTTAAATGTTGTCTTGAGTCAGAGACAACAAACATATTTATCTTTAATATTTGAACAGACAAAAAGGCTTTCTTTCTCCTTTTTTTGCTTTCTGAAAAATATGCTCATTTTATACTAAAACAAATTGAAAATATTATTGAATTAAATTATAATTGCGGATTCAATAGTATTATAATTTAATGTCAGTCAAATTTTCATTAGATTATTTTTTGTCATTTGTTTAAAATTGTAGTGTCTCCTTGTTTTTTTTTCTTTTCAGAATTTTAGTTTAGTTTATATTCTAAATCATTATTTTTATGTTTTTTTTTTTGTTTTTTATTGTTTCTGTTTGTGCTATAGGAAAAAAATCATAAAATTAGTTAAAAAAATCAAATTAGTTAATTAAATAAATTCACGGGTGAGCATCATCTGGATAAAACTGTAGGTGTGGTTTGAAAATATATCACTATAAGTGAAAGTTTGTCAAAAATGACAGAACGTACAATAAAATGTAAAATAAAAACTTAAAATAAAAAGTACTAGTAAGAAAATGTTGTTCTGTTGCTGTAGTTTGGTCTTCAATCCCAGAGTCAAAATCAGACTTGGAGCAACTTCTTTCTCCATAGTGTTGCTCCACTCGTCTGGGACAAATGCCAAACGCCTCTGATCAGCTGACACTGTTTATCCAGGTTGAAGACTAAGATGAAGGTCCAAGTCAGTCTGAGTCATTGTTTCCATGGCAACCATTCTTGCCAATCAGGAGTGAGCTTAATGAAAGTCCACGCCACTAAAGCGGGCGACACAATTTCTGTCAAACGTCTTGAAGGTCGGATGTGGGGGCCAGCAGGCTCCACCCACTTTTACTGAGGCATCTGATTGGTCAGTTTACGACTTGAATAACTTGCAATAAAGAAAAACTATTTAAAAAATCAGGATTATCAAGAATATGTGAAAAGAAAAAAGGTAGAGAACAAGAGTGGTTTTTCCGAGTAATAGAATGACTATTTTTCTACAGAAGTCTATAGGATTTTGCCTTCTTGGAACCAGAGGATACTTCCTGCTTGGAACGCCAGGGGGAGGAGTCACACAGTCCAGTTCTCTACATTCAGTCAACAGTTCCTTCACAAATATCTAAGGGCCCAGGTTTGTGAAAATAAACAAAACGTTGACTTTTTCACACTTCACCTCTTCAGTCCATCAAAGACAATTTAAGAAGAACCTGTCATGAGACAAACGCACTAATTCCACTTTGCTCCTCATCTTACAAAACAAGAAAAAAATCACCTGATTTAAAAAATGTTCATTTAGGAAAGGCCTGAATCGACACGTCTGCAAAAGATCCTTAAAACACTTGGGTGTAAACTAAAAATTCACTCCAGTTTTTGTGCATATTTTGAATTTACACCATAAAATAAATCAGCAGCTGAGAGAGAAGGTTCCACAAAGTTTTATTCAAAGTACTTCACAGTCATCTACACATTATTCTCAGAAGTCATCACAGTATAAAAGTTAACAATCTGCACAGAACCACAACGAGAAGAACTGCAAGCAATAACCGGCAGCCAGGGTTTATGTACGCATGAAGGAAGGGATCAAAGAGTCAAGTTAGCAGGTCGGCGTTTTCCATCATCATCATCAAAAACAGGAGAAACAACAGCAAACATTTACAGAGTAATTAGGAGGTTTGAAAAGGGATTGTTGTCACTGTCAATAAAACACAATATTTAACGTAACAACTCTTCTGCTTTCACACAAGCACACACGTTCTGATGCCGTTTCCCATTAAAACGCCGTCAGTGAAGCTGATCTCTGAACAGCTAATGAGTGCTGAGAGCAGAAACACCAGGACTGGTTTCACATCAGCACCAGCCTGGATCCCGGGACACTTCATTTCAGTAAAGTGGTGCTGATGATTCCAAACTCCACAAGCTCTCCAAGTCTGATGATTCATGGCACCAATCTGGAGATGCTGGCAGATATCGATGAGAAGTGATTAACCGCTGCATGTATGATGGCCAGGAAGGAATTTCTGTCCCACTTTGCTCAGTTCCGCTACACCAATTACAAACTGTGGGAATTTTTTTTTTCGAAGGTGGGGGGTCTGTAAATCATTCTTTCTCTCAAACGGAAATAAACTTATGTGAGAAAAAAATCTACTTAACCTAGTAAAAAAAATTTACATTTCTGCAAATGTGCTCATTCGTGACGCAGTTCAGATTCTCAGAATTATTTGTTGTTTCAAAAGTATCACAGAAAGGAGAATAGCAGCATTTGAGCAAACAGATTTATTCAAAAGAAAGTAAAGAAAAACCCTCAGGTCTTTCACTGATTAGTAATAAGTAAACCATTTCAAATGAATTAATAAACAAAAAGGGAATACAAAAAAATTACAAAATAGGATCTTTACTCCATCCACTAATGTGAATTGTCATTTGAGGGAGGGTTGGATATTTTCAGTCAAGCTTAATTTTGATATGTTTGAAAAATAAATAAAAATTCTGTCGTTTTCAAAATGTTAAGGCGTGCAGAAGCTTCCCTGGGGGGTCGTCTACATTTCACTGAAGCTGGCGAGGAAGTCCTCCCTTCTGTTAGTACTAAATGGGAAGTGATCACAACATTTCACCGTTTTCTTTTTACGCCAAAACCACCAGAAGTGTGGCTGCAGGGTCCACAGGAAACCCCACCTGCTGGCAGGGCTGCAACAGAGGCAACATCCTCCAGGTGAAGGTGATCCTTCAAGACCTCACCAAAACATTTGGCTTGCTTTTATATTCCCACAAAACTGTTCTAAACTGCAAACATTTCTCTGATTTTTCAAAGCAAAAGTGGAGAAAAATAAACGCATCTATAGTTTCTTCGCTTCCATCCCGTCTTTATTTCTTTTTTGCTTCATAAAAGTAGAAGCTGAAGTTTCACCCATCAGTGTTTCGCACTTGCTGGTGCATAAATGTTAATGACAAATCTAAATACAGTACAAATCCAACAAATGTGTCGAGTCTTGAATAAAAACCCTCTTCTTATCGTTTTTGCACATATAAAATGAACATTTCTGGACACATTCATGCTGATCATAAACTCTCACACTTTAAGGCTTTGGGGTTTGGTGAAGCTTAGAGCGTGTCATGCAAACATCAGTGACATGTGCCAGCCATGCAGCTGGAACTCACTGTGGCACAACCGCAGGAATCTCCTCAAACGGCACGTTTAACAGATTTACATGCACACGGTTGCATCTACTACCAACACAGTGACTAAGGCTAAAGCGTGGTTGCATACTTTGACGACTGAACTCTTTGAAAATGTGTTTCGTTTAACAGTTATGTCGTTGTCCTGCTGCCAACGGAAACACAAACTAAAATGGTGCTCATCGTCACCCTAAAGATGAGATGAACACTCAGTCGATTACCACACTGGAGGAAGCAAGTCTGCAGCCGGAGCGACCACGAGACTCACAGCAATTCATCAACCAGAATGTGCTTTTAATTTGACAGTTCCTCATAGTTAGAGTCGCTTTTTTCAAAACTTTTGTCTTAAAGCAACAAATCTCTTCTCATCAGCTGTCTGATTTTTGTCTTTAAAAATGTGGGTTTGGCAACATTAAAGTCGTGTATGTAAACTATAAACAGCTTAAAGTTGAATCAACAGAAGATTTTTTGTCCATTTTTTCATCCTCGTAAATTAAACCCTCTAAAATTAAGGTTATGTGGATTTCTTTTCTGAGGAAACGCTTGCTGATGAAGACGTGGGAACAATAAAGATTTCAAATCAGTTAAAATTGATTCTTTTGCAGATTTGTGGGGCTTTACTTTCATATTGTTTCATTCCTTTTGGGTTTTTCGCTTTTTCTGGTGCTTACAAAAGTGTTTAACCTAAAGACACACTGATGAAAATGTCCTGATGAAGGAGAACATTTGTTAAGAAGCTTAAAATTGCATTTCTTGATATTTTTTTATTAAAATTCTTATGAATCGGGAGCAGATGTATAAATGCCATTGGAAAAAGAGCTTACTTGTGATGTAGAAAATACAGTGGGCGGGGCCACAAGTTCCCTGCTCTGACTGGAAATGGCTGGATAGAAATAATTTTGCTCACCATTTTTCTTTCACTGCTAATGTTAGCTTGGGGTTGTAAGGGTTGCATGAGTTCACAGGAGAGAATGTAAACAGATGGATGATGGGAAGTGGGGAAGGCTCATTCCATGCCACAACTCAGAGGGAATTTCAGATGAACTCCTGCAGAAACTATGTTCCAGAAATCGAAGTCCACTGGGAACGCTTTGAAAATGGATCAAAAGATGATCGGACTGAATGAGAGGATTTCCTTCAGAGGAATGATCATTTCTGCACTTTTTTTGGTTTTGTTTTTTCAATGTTTGTGTCATGATTAGTCTTAATCGTTACTGCTTTAAAAAGCAATAAAAAGATAAGGGATCTTTGATAAGTGACTTTAAAAAGGTCACATTTAATTTTAGAACAAGGAGATATGAAAGACAGAATTCAATGTGTTTTAAATTCTGATTTTTGACTCTGCAAAACTGTAAAAGTTGCCGGATTTTGGAGGAAAGAGACCAAAAAGGAAAAGATAAATGATCTCTATTGTTCCATAAAAGATCTCAATTCATCTCAGTTCTCCAGTTCAACCATTGAGCGGGTAAATTTGGAACTTTGATCATAAAAATCTTTGATTTTTGCGTGTATTTTACATGCATGCAAACCTGGCCTGTGGGGGGCAGACACGTCATTACGCGGCGTTGACATTGGCTGCTTATTTAATCATAAAGTCTTTCTGTTTTTGATGTGCATATAAATTCGTGCAGATCAAAGACTCATTTGCACATCAGGGCCTCTTCAGAGCGCATGCGTGAGGCTGGCGGTGCAGCTGATCCACTGGCGTGCGTGCGCACTGCCGCATCCTGCCGTGCGTGCGCGCAGGCCGGGGAGCGCAGGTGGGCCGAACCTTCGAACTGGGCCTGGTTCGGGAAGGTTCGGAACAAAAGGCTTTCATCTGTGAATTGAAGTGTGCGCTCAAGGCTCGGTTTGGTTGTTGGATGAAGGGGCTCAGAGCAGCCCTGACCATCATGAGGCCTCCTCCTCTTCTGATGATGAGTCTTTTTTAAAGATCTAGGACGCCCATCTATTGACATCCTTCCTTTGATAGGGAACATAGAGTTTTTGTTAGAAAAAAGTGCAATTTGCAGTGTTGGATCTCCATCTTCTCCTCCTCAGAGCCCTGAGAGCAGCTTTGTCAGAGGCACCTCCCTCTCCCCCAGCAGCGTGTCCCTCTTGAGGCTGGTGCCTTTGTTCACCACCTTGAACTTGACCGAGAGGTTCTTCACCTGGATGGAGCTGATGGAGTCAAAGAAGAAGTCCTCGTTGAAGACGGGGTTGCGGCTGTTCTTGATGATGTTGCTCCTCTGCTTCTGCATCTTGCCGGGGTTCAGGTACACGGACACGCAGCAGTTGATGCTCTTGATGTCCACGTGCTTGTCGTACAGGCTCTCGGCCGCCAGCGCGCGGATGAGCAGGCGGGACGTGCTGGAGTCGTAGTTGGCGCTGATCCTCAGCGTGCCTCCCTTGTGCAGGTTGATGGTGTGCTCCCGCTGGAGGCCGTGGTCGGGCGCCGCCGCCCCCCCGTGGAGGGAGGGGACGTGCAGCCGCCGCTGGATGTTGGGACTGGGCTCTGCGGAGCTGCACTCGTCGGTGGACAGGGAGCTGTGGCGCGCCAGGGTCCGCTTGGCTTTCACCACTTTGGCCTGCGTCTCGTGCGTAAAGATCTTGAGCAGGGACGCAGAGCGGGAGAGCAGCGGGGAGCTGAAGGGAGAGGACTCTGCTGAGGAGCAGGTGTCACTTTCTCCTCCACTGAAGTACCTGTAGGGGTTCATGTGGGAGGTGTTCAGGTCTGCGGGGTTCAGGTGGTTCCCCGCGTCGCCGCCTTTCCCCGCGCTCTTCCTCTGCGCGTTTGGGGAGGTGATGGGGCTGCTGAGCTCGCAGTGGAACAGGGACTCTTTACGGCGGGTGTGGGGGCTCTCCTTCAGGGTGGCGAACCCGTATGAGGTCTGGGTCTTGGGGACGTAGGGCAGAGACATGGCCGTCTGAGACTGCGGGTCCGCGTTGGTGTCTCCAGCTACAACATCATCAGCACTCTCTATCTGGATGATGTGGCGGTTTGCTGCTCTTAACAAGTTCTTTGTGTCTCCTGCGATCTTGGACACTAAGCGGGGGCTCCTCGGGCTGCTGATCTTCCTCCCCCCTGCGATGGTTTGCTCTGACGTAGACGGCTGCAGCCCCTCTTTGGATTTGGGGGTCTCGGGCTCAGCAGGGCAGCTGACGAGCTTTGGAGGAATGAAAAAGTCCGGGATCTTGTCAGGAGTCAGGACGTTGCTGTAGGATGGGGTTGCGCCCTTCTTGTCTCCAGCTTCCCCCTGACGCAGCACCCCTGTCTCCACTGACCCGCGGATCTTATCCAGAACCCACATGGTTCGGTTCGGTTCGGTTCGGTTCGGTCAGGTGCGTCTGGAAGGAGCAGCAAACACGGAGAAAATGATCAGTCAGACTCAGACCCTCCAACTAAGATGATAAAACCCAACATTAACACACAAAAAGTGTCGTGCAAAAAGTAAATATTTAAAAGTAAATAAAAACGCAAAAATAAAAACCTTTCTGAATGAGAGCCGTCCTCTAACGGAGCTAAATCCATCAGAGTGAAACAAGCTGCAGCTCCAGAAAGATTCATTTCTCTGAAGAAACGTCGTTTAATCCAACAAAAAACACTATTAAATCGAGTTTCTCCTCTGTTGCGCAGGTGTTTCTTCAACAGGTTTGGTAAACATGCCTCAACCAGCACGAGAAATTAAAATTGCCATTTTTAACAGATATTTAAAATGATCTTTTAGAATAATATTCCAAAACAGCAGCCTTTTCTGTCTTAAATCACTATTGTTGCTCTCGGGTTCGACGGAGGGGAAATTGGCTTCATTTTTGGTCTAATTCTAATCTAAAGCATCTCAAATGAATAATTGTTGTGTAGGAAGTCAGTTGGTTCACCTTCTACTCGCAGAATTTTACCAGAAAGTTACAAACCAAGACGCGTTCAACAGGTGCCACCAGGCTTCCACTGCCCCCGAGTTTCCTCCCCAGAAAGAAGAGCATTTATGGAGAAACGTACTCACACAGGTGGAAAGGAGGAGGTCTGCTCGCAGCTTTGCATTTGCTCCCCCAGCAGCAGCAGGTGCCCTCCTCCTCCTCCTCCTCCTGCTGCTCCTCCTCGGATGTGTCCGTGCGCTCCGCGGCGCCGCAGCTCTGCGCCCTCAGACGCTCTCCGCTCCGGAGCTCCAGCCGTGCGTTTTATCGACGGCGCACAGCTGCGTCTGACCAATAAGATCCAACTCTGCCATTCCCGTCTGACGGCAGGAGCCGCCGCTCCAAACGCGGCCGCTGCAGCTCAAGTTGCGACGGTTCAAACGGAGTTTCAGCCTCTGCGTAAAAGTCCTCTCCTCCACGCTGACGCCACTTCAGGGAGTTTTCAAGTAAAGTTTATTTCTGTCTTGGGAAAATGGTTGAATTAAAAACCGTAAAACAAGTCAGAAGTTAAAACACTGAAGCTCTTCTGACTAATTCAAAGTGAAGTCATTTGATCTGGATCAGCAAAAGCGCAGGAGATCACTCTGACCAACCTGCGTCCTCCGTGTGAGTTTTCGGTTGGATTCGTTCTCTCCGTCTTTGTTCCTCCTCTTTTACATCTTTCTGCGGGTTTAAACCGGCTGATCGGTTTCCCTGGAAACTTTGCTATGGCAACGAATATATCTGTCTAAAATAGGATGGGCACATGACTGCATTGATCTGCAGGACAAGGAGGAGAAAAAAAACCATTTGCCCCGATTCAAGTGGGTGGAAAGCTTTTGCCATCACAGGTCAGCATTTACTTTATGTAGGAGGTGGGGGGGGGTATTTTCTATTTTAAATGCAACAGATTTAGGAGTTTGCAGACAAATGTGTCAGAATTCGAAGGAATTTGAATCTCAGCTTGTTTTAAAGAGCTGAAGGAGTTATCACCTGCTCTATTTCTGTTGGTTTCAGTTGGGAGGTAAAGATTCACAACAATTCTTTTGTAAACTCAACAGATTTAAGACCTAAACAAAACTTGTGTTTCAACATGTTCTTGTGGCATTTTTCTGGTGATGGAGGGCATGTGCAGCACGTTCCTAATTCCTATGCAAATTGTATTTAAGTGTCAAAAAGATAAAATGTTCTGCTTTTTAATTAAACTGATGGATGGTAAAGGGTGTACTTGAAAAGCACTTATACCTTCTCTGGAACTTCTTGGATCACTGACATCAGTCTCAGACCCATGTGATCTTTAGTTTGCCAGGTGAGTTTATTTAAAGGAAAAGCTTTAGAAGGCCGTTCTATATTATTAAGCAGATCAACATTTTCAAGCAAAATGAGAAAGAAAAAGGATCTCTGCTGCTGAAAAGTGTGAAATAGCTGAACGCCTTGGATAAAGTATGAAAACCTTGAACATTTCATGAAAACGTAAGCGTGATCATCATACTATTAGGAGATCTGTGTCTGATTCCGAGCACACACGGGTTCATGCAGATAAAATGAGGAAAGTTTCTGCCAGACAGATACATGGGATTCAGAGAGCAGCTGCTAAAATCCCATCACAAAGCAGCAAGTACATGTTTGAAGCTGCTGGTGTGTCTGGAATCCCACCAACATGAAGGTGTGGATCCTCCAGAGGCTGCAGTTCTACGTAAACCTTCTATTGGCCCCTAAACACTCACAAGCAGAAACTCTCCAGACACTCACAAGTTCAACAGATGCAAGAATTGTGAAGCTGCTACCAAATAATGTTGTGGAACTCTGTTGTGTCAGAATGTGGAACAGTGAAGATTTCTATATTTGAACAATATACTGTTCTCTTTAGGTTTGTTCAAAAACGTTTAATTTAAACTCTAATGGTTTGTGACTTGAAAAAGATGCTGAATGTCATTTGAACAATAATTTGGAACATGCTGTATAATAATTAAGCTTAAAGTTGTGTTTCTAAGTATTTCTTTATTCAAATCATTGTGAAACAGGAGCAGACAAAAAATGCGGTTTGAAAAAGATCATATTTGTAGAAAGTACGCTGGGCAGACCACAAGCTCCCTGTTCCGCTCCATTCCGATGCATCTACTTGTAGACAAATAGATCCATGAACATCTTTGTTTTCCTCGTCTCAGCTGGAATCTGGATCAAAACTGTACAGCTGGATAGCTCCAATATTACTCGCCATTTTGTTCTACCTAAATGTTAGGTTGGGGGTGTGAGGGGATGGAAGCTAGCAGGAGAGAGTGTAAACAAAGGGGATGATGGGAAATGGTAGGCTTACACCACGCCAACAGTTCCGCTCATAACTCAGAGGTGAATTTCTAATGAACTCCTGCTGCTCTGCAGAAACTTTCCAAAAACCAATTAAGAGACCATTGGGAACGCTTTGAAAGCAGATCAGAAGACGACTTTTGTCTGTCATGAGATGAACTCTAAACATCTGAAATATTTTCTACAAACACAAAAGAACCATTTCTCCCAAATATTGATCATAAATCCGTCTAAGTCTGTGACAGTGAGCACTTCTACTTTGCTGAGGTAATCCTCCCTCCCCACAGGTGTGCCATATCAAGATGCTGATTGGACAGCATGATTATTGCAGGTGTGCCTCTGTATTAAAAGGTTTTTCTGAAGCGTGCAGCTTTGTTTTTTGGGGGTACGGGGACAATATCTGATGTGATCCCCACTTGCCTCATGCAGTGCAGCACATCTTCTTCACATGGAGTTGATCAGGTAATCGATTGTGGCCCATGTGGCAGCGGGGTTATGGTACAGACAGGCGTAGGTTATGGACAAAGAAGACAGGTGCACTTTATTGGTAGTATTTTGAATAACATATTGTGAGAGGATCCTGACGACGTTGCTGTGCCGTACATCCAAGAACGCCACTTCATGTTGCAGTATGATCATGCACGGCCCCCCATGATGTAAAGATCTGTACATAAGTCATGGAAGCTGAAAACAGCCCAGTTCTTGCACGGCCAGCATTCTCACCGAACACGTCACCCATTGATCATGTTTGGGATGCTCTGGATCGGCGTACATGACAGCGTGTTCCATGCAGAAACTTGGCACAGCCACTGAAGAGGAGTGGACCGACATCGCACTGGTCACAATCTACAACCTGCATGTATAACAAGTAAGTAAGTAAAGGGTGTAACCATTAATCCATTTATGGGATCCAAACAAGGTTGCTGCATCCCAACTGAGAACGTTTTCAAACAGCACATTTTTATCTGCTCCTGATTGTCATTATTTGAATAAAGAAAAGACTCAGAAACGCAGTCTTAATCTTCAATTGTTTTATATTTTTATAAAATTCTAGAACATGTTATAAACACCAAAAACATGGTTTTCATTGGAGTGGGTCTGGAAGGAAAAGACTCCACACAAAGTAAAACTGCAGAGACAAATATTACAGTTACTTTAGCTTTAAAGCAAATGTGAGCCCACTAATTAACCCACAACTAAAAAAAAACCCATTTATTTTCAAATACATTGTTCAGAATGTGCATGGTTCTGATGAAAAAACAAAGCTTCATATGAATCAGACTCAAACTCTCAAAAATAGAATAACTTTTACAATATTTGTGACACACAGAGACAGACAGACTTTATTAATCCCAAAGGGACGTTGATTAAAAAAATTAAAACATAAAAGCAGTTACGATTTCAACATTTGAATAATAAACATGTCACTCATATTATATATCATTATATAAAAATTATGATCTAAAATGTGACCTTTTTTGACCCTTGGTGTGACCACATATTTAAAAGGAATTCTGATGGATCAAACCTAAGCAGATGTGAATGTTGCATCCATGGAGCAGAACTCCAGGTTCTCACTGTTCTCCGCAGCTTCCTCTGCAAAATAATGAGATCGATTTCCAGGCTTCAGAAAACCTTCGGAGAAAAGGTTAATGCGTCTGTTCGGCTCTCATTAGGAGGAAGGCTCTACATCTCTGTCCGCTCCAGAGTGTCTGAACATCAGAACGTGAACTAACTTCTTCTTTGACAGAGGTTGCTCTGGTTGGGTTTTACGTGACCCTCAGTGGTCTGAAGGATGTAGAAGCAGAAGTGTTTATCATATTAAAAAGATGAAGGTAGAGGATCCCAGGAACACAGGAAGGAGAAGTTGGGGTCAGTGTGAGGTAATGAAGCATTGATGGAAGTGTTCTTCAGCATCGTTCCCGTCTGCTGGGACGTCATGGTCACCCATTAAGATTAACAAAGTTGGGGGTCTTGTGCCTTTTTTCACCCCACTCCAACTTATTGTCATCCATCTTTATCTCTTCCAGCCAACCAGTTTCTATCCTTCAACCTCCGTTGGCTTGGATACGTCTGTTTCACTGGGATATGTATGACCCTCCCTCCTCGTTTTTTCCCCATTCACCTCTGCTTTTGCTGGACAAGTTTCTAGCTGTGGGTCTGGAGATCCCTGCAGGCGCAGTGAAGGGCCGCCGTGACAAACGTGGCTCGTGATCACAGAGCGAACCCCCCCAATCCCCCGGGGGAGACAGACGCATCCCGAAACATCTGTCTTCAGTCCTGCTGCTGGTCTTTGAACTGGATTTGAAAGCAGAGCTTTTTCCGTTCTGAGAAAGTACCAGCGAAGCCGCAGAGGGAGAAGCAATTCTGCAAATGCCAGCGCCATTCCAGAGTCTCGCTTTTTCTGCTTCAGCGAACTGGCATTTGGAATGGACACATGCAGGGCAAAAGGTCAGGCCCATCACCACAGGACGCAAATTTGATGGACTCCACAGAAAACGTGGGATAATCCTGGGAGGCCGTCGGGACGGGAGGTTACTGGAGAAGGAACTGGAGGCTGCTTGGTCTCAAAGTTTGCCTGAAGCACCAAAATAGAAGATTTTATTTGGATGAAATCTTCTTTGTGGCAGATTGCAGATTAATGACTTTCATTTTGGAACTGCCACAGATGGTGTCGGGAGAAATAAGAATATGGAGATAATCGCATAACCAAGTTTCAGCAGCTCAGAACAAACTGACAGTTTATCCAAAGAGATTTGGGTTGACACATTATTGGATGGTAACTCAAAGTCCATATTTATCCCATATCAGCCTTTAATTGAAAAGATGGACGCCAACAAAACTGAAGTTAAAACACAAAACAAGAAACAGCAAGTCCTTAGTTTGTACACAGAAAATTTAAAATAATTTTAAAATAAATCTGCCAGGTTTTGCTTTCTCAGTTGTGGACATTCAGAGTAAGAACAAACATTTGCTGCCCCCTAGAGGTCATAAAGACAAATGCAGTGCTTTTATTTTGGAGAATCAAACAAAAGTTTTCACAGAAAAATCCAGAACATTTGCAGAACAAAAACACGCATATAATAAGCATCTTTAAAACGGAACCAAACTAAAATAATCAACTAAACTTCGGCCAAGAAAAGTGAAATTCTTCAAGAAAATATCAAAGTTTACTGAATAAAATATTAAAAAGGGCTTTTCGTTTGTTGCAAAATTTTGTCTTGTTTACAACCGTATGGCTTCAGTATGAAAGATTAACACCTAATGATAGAGCAGAACTAGTTATGCGGTTTTTGGACAAGTTTTCTGACAGAAAAAAAAACAATCTTCCCTTTGTTCTTGTGCCGTTCAGTTCAGCTGAAAGAGAAAATAATATCACAAAAGTCTATGGATCTTACAAAAAAAAAAATGGATGATTGAGCAAATAACTTCCATTTTCCTAAAACATGCAGTTTAACATTACCAGTTTATTGAAATTTGTAATAACTGGACTACGAGAGGACTTAAGAACATTTTATTTCATTGAAAAGCGTCTGTGATGTGGCAATTCTGCCAAATAAAAGCCCCTTTTTATCAATCTCTATTTGTATAGCACTTTTCAAATGAACCATAACACAAAGTACTTTACACCAAAATAATACAAATCTAAAACAAGTGCGACCAACAAACTATACCACAACTCCCACCCTCTTTCTTAAGTGATGGAAATAGCATTTGAAAACATAAAAAGCATTTTTTCAGAAAAAAAAAGTGATGTTCATTTGAAACAATCCACTCTCACAGAATTAAAAAGCAAAAATGTGTTTTTATATTTGAAGGGAAAAACTTTTTTCACTTTATCAAATGCAAAAGCTTGTGGTAATGTAGAATTACAAATCAAAGCTGCTTTTAATATAACTTAAGTTAAAGAAAATCTAAACTTTAGTTTCAATGTCAGAGTAATAAGACATTTCACAGATAAGTCTAACCTGTTTCATTATAGATTCAGGTTTCCAAGAGGAAAGAAAGAAAAGAAAGAAAGACAAACATTCAGAGATTTTCTCCCTGGTCTGCTTGGTAAAAGTGAAAGCAGAGGTTTCAGAAAATCCTTTCCGTCTCCACGGTGACTTCAGGGTACACGTCTCATCTCTGACTTTCAGAACTTTTCATTTCTGAGCAGCACATCCCACAAAGGGAAGTCTTACCTGTGAGATACAAACGCCGTCTTTCAAACGTCGTCTTTCAAACGTCGTCTTTCAAACGTTAGCATCTGCAGCAGAGCACAGAGCCAACAATCAGTGCCGCCTCCTGGATCCCTAAACACAGTAACAGAACCACAGCCTCAGTCTGTATTTAATAAAGAGCTTTATTCAGATTTAAATAGATTTACAAACCATAAGAAAAAAGGAAATAAAAAGAAAAGAACAAATACGTGATAGTCAAAATATCCACATGTGCATATCAAGGTAGAGTCTGTAAACAGTCCTTTGAAGCCGTTTCTCCTCAGAACCGGTTTGACTCAACCGGGAAAGAATTTGTTGTTTTTTTTCCTGAGGATTTTGGACCTGCTGGGTTTTTCTGCACTGATGCCGGAACCGATCACGCCAGCAGGAACAGGCGAGGAAGGACAATTAATGACCTCCAGACAGGAAGTCAAACCTCAGTCTCTAAGAACGTAAAAACGTGTGTGTGTGTGTGAGGGGCTTTTAAAGACCAGATGAGAGATCGTGCACGGAGAAATCCTGCCGATGTTCTTCACAGTCCGTGTGCTTCGTCTGTTCGGTTCTTTACAGCGTTTCTGCAGCAGGAACCTAAACAGGTTAACAAAAACGCAGAACAAAAGCAGTTCACACCACAACGTGGAAACAACAAAAGTCTAATTTGACCTCAACACAATGCAACCGCTTTCAAAATAAAATAATAAAAAAAAACCTTAACAAGCTTCAACCTCAAAGATCTAAAAGCACAAAACCTTAGTGGACTTTTGGGACCACAAACTCCTTCAGTCCAAGATTCCCAGGTTGGGTCTCAGCTTTACTTCTCTTTTCTAAATGAGCCGTGAACAAGAACACCGCAGACGCCAGGTTACAGTGAAGCTTAGAAGAAAGGTAACGTGTGCAACAGAGAACTCCTCACAGCCAAACAGGGCATCTGATGGCGACCCATCAGGCCCTCTTCCATTCGTCTGAGTCACTCTCGCTGCTACCAGATCTCCTCTGAGGTGGCAGGGTTCACGGGTGGAGGTGTGCCAACATCCTCCCGTTCTCAGGTTGCAGAGAAAAGAAAAAGCTTTTACGCACAGCATCCAGCAGGGGGCAAGCTCTGTAAAACTTTTTCCTGTGCGACTTCTGGCGAGCAGAAGCTCCACCTCCACACAATGGCTGCCTCAGCTGCACTGGAAATGATTGATCAGACAAAACTCCTCCTCTTTACCGCCATCTTTAAAGCGTTTGAGGCAAACACTGACTGCTTAGTTTCTTCAAAAGGTATGCTAGATTTCCTGTCAGTGTCACAGAGCAGCAGTTTCTTGGTGCATGGAAGCCTCACATGCTTAAATGATCAGAGAATGTGTGTTCTGCACATTAACCTCAGCATCACTCTCTCCACCAGTGCTGCTGCTGCTGTCAGGAGGCGTTTCATGCGAATGCTTTGCTCCCATACACCCGAATGTTGCTCTCTGCTACCTTTGTGTGCTCGTTTGGTTTGAGTTTTCTGACCAAACCCCTCAGATCTGGCAGACAGTGGAAAAACAAAAAGGAAGGCACAAAGGAGTGTGAGGAGCGCCGTGAAAACAGTTGGTGCTGAGCAGCATAAACCCTGCAGCTTTAAAGGTCAGAGGTGCGATAGGGCCTCAAAATCAGCGGCGATCACACTTACAGATGGAGACGACGTAGCATCTTAAAGAAATTCAATTTACGCTTAATTCTCATCCTTTGCAACCCTCTGGTGTTGTTTCACAGCAATCTGAGATGTTACATTCCTGTCTGCTGAGGACGTTCAGAAGTGAGCGGACAAGTAGGAAAGCTTTGCTCCGCACGGTACATGTAGACGGGGGTGGGGGGTAGAAGACCAGACTATTGGGTAACAGTGCAGATAAGAACAAGAACAAAAGGGAAGCTCAAACTTCAGGTCATCCTGCTGCTTGGAGCCTCTACAAAGACAAAACAAACGTGGAAACTAAAGCCCTCTTCTTCCTTTCAGTGCCTCAGACTGGGGGGGGCGTGCTCAGCGAGGACTCAAGAAGAAGGGGGAGGAGTTAGAGTTCAGCCCAAGACAGAAGAGAGAGACTTGGTAACAAAAACTGGTCAAGGATTGGAGGGGAGATGCCACAGGAACGGTTGGTCAAGAGTCCTCAGTGCCAGAGTCATCCTCATCATAGAAGAAGTCCTCGTTCTCGTCCTCGTCGTCCTCCTCCAGCTCCTCGTCGTCGTAATAGTCGTCGTATAAAAGGTTGGATCCGTCGTCCGTGGTGGTGACCCGGGTGCGGACGCAGTACTCGTCCAGGGTCACGGGGACTTTGACGCCGTCCCGCTCCGCATCGGCTTTGGTGGCCTGAACCTGTTTCCTACCACACAAAAACACACAAAAGTTCATGTCGCTGCGAGGGTTTCTGTTAGAGCAGGAGCAAAACGTCTGGAGCCATGCATCATCGAAACCAGGCATCTCCAACCCTGTTCTTCGTGAGTTGTACTCCTGCTTGTCTAACCCAGCTTCAGTAATTCCTGATTAGCCAGATTGAGTGAGCCCCGTTTCTGATTGACTGAACACACCTGATCAGGTGACCAGTGATTACTGAAGCAGACTCAAGAGGAACAGGGTTGGAGACCTCTGATAAACAAATAATCTGATGACTCATGCCTCATCTGTGAATCTGAATTGAATGGAACAATCAGATTACAAACTGTTAATCTGGTCATTTAAGGAGGAAAAATAACAACATTGCAACTTTTCTACAGTTAGTTTTGAGATAAATTCATAGTTTTGTGTGACAAACTAACTTTTAAGTAAAGTAAAAGCAACAAAGAAACGATTAAATACATGCCCCTCACTCTCCCCTTTACCATCCAAGTCAGAGCTGCACGCGACAAATTCCTGAACAAACATTTTCAAAATGGCGGCTTTTGTCTCCATAGCAACCATTTGATTTTTTTGGTCGCTTGGGGGTGACAAACAATTCTAAGTAATTTTTAAAAGAATTGGGTAAAGCAAACTTTAGCATGTCCTTGGCAACAACAAATTTTTGTTAATCATGCCCACATTTCTAATGCGTTCATGTTGTATGTCATGTCATTTTGCTCAGCTTGAGCTATGGATTCAAGTATTAAAATGTCACAATATTCCAGTAAAAAAATGTGCAGCCAATGGGGAAACACCACTTTTGTGAGCTCGCCATGCTACAACAAAAATCTACAACTACAGATTCCAACATTTTTCCCCCCAAGTAGCTTCCCAATGATGCTCGAGGAATCATGAGTCAATGGATCACAATCCCTAAAACGAGAATAAATGGTCCTGAAGGGGATTTATTTGAAGGAAAATTCAAGAGTGGCCTCTTCCTGAGGTCAAAGGTCAACAAAACTGGTTGTGGACTTAACCTGGTGGAGTGTCATGAAGATCACTCAAACAAGTTTTCTTTTCCCGTATTCTGCGAAAATGTGAAAATCAACAAATTTCACATTTTTTTTCACAAAATGGCCGCCAACTCGTATTTATAATCATTTCAAAATGTCTTTTAGATATCCCCTGACATGGGTGTTTTGGTTTTGTTGGTGGATTATGAACATTTTTTGAGCTCCATAAAAGATTTTGGCTCCATTAACTTATTTTGACAGTTTGGTCTGTAGTGTTGTCATCATGTGGAGGGGAGGGTGTTCACGATGCCCAAAATTCCTTTACACTCGGTTCTAGGTGAATGCAAATTTGGATGAGTTTGTGGCAGGGGTCAGATTTTTGCTCAAAGATACAGTAAGAAAAAAAAGAATTGCAAAAACAATCTGGTCCTTCAGTCCAGGACGGCTGCGAGACGGAATTACCAAAAAATCGTAATTCTATTGTTACATTCTTTGAGGCCAGCAGCCTCATACCTAAGACTTTCTTACAGCTTCTCTGCAGAAGAATCATCTGAACCACAACAAACCATAAACCCCTGAGCAGACTTCTATGTAGTCCTCCGGGGGTCGCATCACTGGTGGTACCTGATAATCTCGATGTACTCTCTGTCTTTGCCCTTGCTGTCCCTCCACTTGCGGTACATGACGGACGCGTCCACGTTGGCCGGAGAAAAGGTGTTGGGTTCGTTCAGCAGGGAGATGACGCTCAGCAGGATTGTCCTGGGGGAGACAGAGGAAAGAAAATGACAAGAACGAAAACACAAAACACACTGAAGTAGAGAATAAAAGACACAAAGATGGAGGTAAGAAAAGAGACAAAAGGAATGAAGAGATAGTGGGGGCGGGGTGTCTCCCAGACAAAAGGGAGTCCACCGAGCAGCCGTTTACCCTCTAAAAGTCTCTTTGTATCACAGTCAACATTGGATTTTACCCCTGGAGGCTCATCATTAGAGACAATATCTCCGAACACTGCCGCACATTATCTAAACCAATTTACTGGGGCTTACCCGGGGATTCAAAGCAAAAACAAAGAATGTGCAGACACTGGGGGAAATGATGGGAAGCTTCTTAGAGAGCTCATTTTCTCCCAGGAAGCAGCAAGGATCTGGCACATGCTGCTGCAGAAGCCAGCAGAAAAAAAAAGTTAGTTTGATTTGGCGTTTTGAGGCTAAACATCACAAAAAAGGAGGGTGTCTGTCTATCCTCTGACAACCCGCTCCCAAACATTTTCAGGAGTACAAAAGGGGATTCAGTTATTTGTAGACCTCCATGTGTCCCACAAAAATCCTCACGAAGGACTCAATATTACAAAATTCTCAAAAATGACGGATAGCTACTTCCCTAATTGGCAACATTTTGCAAAGATGCTGGAAATTCAGCCCAAAACTTTTACCACAGTTTATCCTGAGAGAGCTTAGGGAAAATCAGCTGATTCTCAATTATTAATTACGGTAACTTTTAACACATTTTATTTCTGCTTGTGGTTTTTCTTTACAAACTCAAACAGTGCAGAAAGAAAACTAGCCTCATATTTGTACTGCATGCCTGTGTGCTTTTATTCTGGGCTCCACCGAAGGCAGAGGAAAATTGGTTCATTATTTTCTGTGTTTTTGAGAGTTGAGCAGTCTTATCCGTCCGTCCATTCATCCATCCACCCATCTTATTTGACACAGGATGCATTTTATTTTGAAGGGAACTCGTTGTGCTTGTGTCACAAATAATATAATAGTAACGTAACTCAGTTATAATTTAATTATTTTAAATATGCAAAACCTACATTTTTATAAATGACTGATTTAATGGCCACAAAACATCCATAAAATGTGTTTATCTAAATGTTGAGGTGGCACTTGGGTAACATTAAAGCACTTTTAAATTGTGCCTTGACTAGCTGGGTTTTATTTTTAAACATTAATTTCCTGCTAACACTGTACCAACAAATGCTGCATGAATGAATGCGGTTCAACAGAATGTTCTTTATTCAATCCCACAAACACTTGAGTTATAACAGGAATGTCTGTGAAGCAAATCTTTAATCTACAAATCGCTGGTTGAGGATTTGACAAAGATCTGTTCAGACGAAAGAAGCTTCTCTACAGCGAGACACCTGATGGCGTTCTGCTTCTCACCTGACATTCTGCGTGGGGTTCCACCTCTCTGAGGGGAGTTCTCCGCTCTGCGGGTCGTCCACCGGCGGATGCAGGATTGAGATGCACACGTCCCCATTCTAAGAATACAAAATATTTACAACTTTTAGAGACAAGAGATCAGACGACTCAGAAACAGAAATGCAGCTTCGAACACCGAGATTTTATGACAAAATAAACAATGGGACACAATAAGAATATAAGCAATTGATTCTGTAATGAGGAAAAAAGGTCATTAAAATCTCTGTTTTCAGATAAATGCTTTATTTCGATAAAAATGCTCCGTTCATGGTTACCTCGTAGATGTTGGGATGCCACATTTTGGTGAGGAAGCGGAAAGCAGGAGGGGAGTACGGATAGTCAACAGGAAATTTGATCCGAGCCTGAAGGAGAAAGAAGACAAATGGTTAACACCAGATAGGACGTTTGTTGATATTTTTTGATGATACTTTCTGTCTGAAGGTTGGTTTAGTCTGATTGTTCTGGATTTCTCGGCGTGTTTATTTTTCTGGTGAGTTTGCTGTGAATTAGGTGAAGGATGATGCCCGATGAGGCGTTCATTATCAGCAATTACTGGACGATGCAGAGACGTGAACGGTTGCTTCTGCAAAGTCCATTAATTTCTGATAAGACGCCTCGAGAGACATAATTTCATTCATGCCGTGGTCACTTACAAAAGAAATAAATATTAAATCAATATCAGTACATTATTCTTGTCATGTTTTAAGTTTAAATATATTTTCACAAGAAGACACCTATTTGATATGGGGTGTGACGGGTTGCCGTGGTTACAGCTACAGACCTGCTCTGCTGCAGCTGGTGTTTGAGGACTAACCAGCAGAGGAAAGTGGTATATAAGCTAAACGTCACATTAGGTGATCCAAATCCTCATTTCAGAGGGAAATATCACCTCTTACAGCTTGGAACTTCTTTTTTAAGTGTCTATCATCACGTTTTACTGCCTGCAGCCAATCAGAACCAAGCATTTGTCTGGACCATAGTATAACAAAAACTAAAGCTACTCTTCACCAATTTTTGCCAAATTATACTCGTATAACGCAAAAATAACCCAAACGTGAACATCCGAACAGCTCAGCTGGAGACAGGCTTTACGCTGAAAGCTTGTTGTGCACGTTTACCAGCAGCTGCCGAACGAATCTCTACCGTAATGCTGATCGGCTCTAATAGTAATAAAAAATGAGCTAAAAATAGTGGCTGTGAAGTCGGGGCGAACCTTTCTGAGGACGCCGCAGCAGCCGTGTAATGGAATATGTGTGGAGGATGGGAAAGCTCAGCCTCTCAGGCTAAAAGGAGCTGGTGGTATGGAGACATGTCCTCTCAGTCAAAACATTATTCTAACGGCACACACAGACCGACTTAATCCAACCTCTCTGCCACAACATCCACCTCAGCAGAGCACAGACTGATTACATGGAAGCATTATATTAAAGACCATCAGCTGATCCTCTCAGAACACACGGATGTCAGCACAGATGTAATTGCAGATGTGACATGGTCAGCTGATCTTTGTTTTGGAGAAGCATCTGCATTAGAACAAAGAGTTGGAAGTGAATCCTAAAAACCCTTTTCGTCTAAAACCTGTGAAATCAGTTTTTGCTTTAACTCCAATGTTTAAAGAAACTCAGAAGCTCTGAAATCAGACAGCAAGAATGTCCTAAAGAAAATGCTTTAATCTGCAAATGTAAGCACTAACACAGGATCTACCAAGTGATCTGCTCTGACTGTGTGAAAGCCCAAACATGGGGACAACTTCAGCATCGATGGAAAACAAAAGCATCCAAAAGATGCAAACACTGGAAAATGCATTTTGATGTCTTCTACTTCACCCATCGCTGGGCTTTTCCTCTCTGCCATAGTCGTGAATTACTTTTTTGCAATAACTTAAGATGGGGGGAGCTTGGGGCCCACCTACAGTGTTTTCTACATCACAAGTACAAACTTTTTCAAATTACATTTATTAATCTGCTCCTGATTCATAATGATTTAATTACAGAAATACTCAGAAAAGCAACATTAAGCTTAATTATCCTTATATATGTCCTCCATCATCAGAAATATGATACAAGAACATGTTAAAAACACCCAAGACACAATTTTTTATCAAAGTGGAACTTTGAAGCACGAGAAGTTTCGTCTCATCACGGTTTCCTGAAAAACATTCTACTTGGCACTCTTAACCAGTGGCCAGAACGACAGGAAGAAAAGGTAAAGTGTGTTCTGCTGAAGTCTGAATCAGCGAGCTGCTCGACCCCCTGTTCCTTAATCAAGCAAGCAGGAGCATAAAAAGGGAGGAGCAAATCAGATCAGCATCGTCTCACCTTACACCAATGACAGAAAACTCACCTGTAAATGAGGTTTGAGGACACACTTCAGTGCCAGCTGTTTTTAAGTTACTCAAAGCTGTCGGCTGCAGCTCTTTTAAAAAGGCAGTGAAACTAGTTTGATTCAGTTTAAATAACAGATCAAGAAATGTAAAGCAATACCATATATTTGTGTTCCTGTTTTACTGAATGCATTAGACTGCACAGAGCATCCAGTTCCTCTTACAGCAATGCAGAATATCAAAACACACCAGCCATCTTAAATGAGTCCTGTGCATTTTTGATTTTTGATTCAACATCAGAATCAATATTCTCACTCCAAACATCCTGTGTGAGCCACCCGCACACATGAGGACAGCCAAGGGGGAGAAAAAGCCTTTTGAATTACACAGAATGCCTGTTCAGCTTCCTCGTTTTATGAAACTCCTTCTTGGACTGTGACCTAAAAAAATTCCTTCAGCAGAAAACAGGAATGAGAGGGAACACACCCGCCCTGCTCACGACAACAGCGAGACGAAAGAAACCAGGTCAAAGAAAAGGCCCTGAAAGAGAACAAGCCATCCTGTTCTGCTCCTGAACTACTCCTGATATTACTTTCCGTCATACAGGTCCAACCAGCAGCTTTCCTGAAAGACCTTCAGAGAATTCCTCAGCTTACGTCATGGACAAGAAAAGCACGTACTCCAAAGATGATAAACCAAACCTTCTGCCTCCAGCTATCAGCTGTACTGGCCACACCAGCAGAAGATCGAGTGAGGTTGTGTCAAACTGATTAGAACGCCGTCATGTGAAAGGTTTCACACAGACGGTGCTGAGAGCCGTCTTCCTTAGGTGTGACGCCATGCTGGTGCATGAGAAGAAAGGAAGCCCTGCCTGGGTTTATTTTAGGAGGGGGGGGTTTAGAAGTGATTGCTGGTTCCCCAACTCTCGCCTCAGCTCACACCGGCTTCCTTTAACGGGGAGTGCTGCAAAGGAAGGGCTCTTGATTTTCCTGTTTCTGTATGGTGCTTTTTTCCCCCTTGACCCTGCTCTTGTTTCTGTTACACAGCTAGTGGGGAGTAACATGACCCCCCCCAGCTCAACCAGCATCTCTTTACGTCTTAACTCTCCTCCACCGTCCGCAAGTGCTCAGCAGAAAAGGACATCTGTTGACTGGATGTCAAAAGCTGAAGAACGCTCGGAGCGCCAAGTCCCAAACCCAAAGACTGCAAGCCTCAGCAAGTCCTAAGCTGAGAAAAAGCTCATCTGTCCAGAGGAAATTACTTCATTTAGTCGAGTTCTATCCTCTTTTAAAGCACAACCACTTTTATTCATTTGTTAAAAATGATTTGTGTTTAACTCTTTCTGCAAGCATCAACATTCATTTCAAAACAATGAACATGCAACACAAATGCAGCCTCTTTTTCTGAGATGTTTAAAAAGAAAGCCAGACCGTCCTTAACCCCTCAACTGAGGTTTGGTTGAACTTGAAGATGCAACGTTCCTGAAGTTTTCAACTGGAGTTCATGGACCTGCACATGAATGCTGTACATCAGGAGAGTGGAACCATCACAAATATGACCAATTATGTTTTCTTTTGTGTTTTTAATGAAAAAAAAAATCTTAGCAACACAAAAAATAATACTGTATAAATAGCATTAATACCCAAAAAGGAAGAACTAATTTATTAAGAGAAAATAAGGTGTAGTTTATTGTAAAATTTGGTTGATATGACATTTTAGGAATCATTTCTGGACCTCACATTTTTATAGAAGGTCAGCTACTTGCAAATGAGAGAGAATTCATTAGAAACAGGAGAAAAGTTTTGATTGAGACTTGATTTTTCTTCTGGAGAAATAACAGAACTTCGCAAATAAAGATAAGCAAAAAAAAGAAAAGCTTTGGTTTTGAAAACTTTATTTAGGAAGCAAGTTTGACAAAAGCCACAGAGCTTCAGATCTGAATATTTACTGAAACGAGAGAAGACCATAACCTTGTCAAAATGTGTCTTTTAATTTTATTACTATATTTCTCAGGAAGAGTGCACATTAAAAGCAATAATGAATGAGAATTAGCCCGGCGGCTATTTTTCCATCTTGTGTTCCTCATGCAGATGTTAAAATAGTTTACCTTAAAATGTAAAAACAACACCTAAAAATATCAATAAAAAGGATATATAATGAAAATAAAAATATAAGATAATCAATTACACTACCCACGAGTGTTATTGATAAAAAAGGCATACATTATGAAACATTAACATGAAGATAAAAGACATAGTTGCATAAATCAGACAAAGGGGGAGAGAGATCATCAAAATTCAATGTTAACAGGTTTGCTGTGTAAAGAGACAGTTTTTGATGTGCTTTTTAAGGCCACTGAATTTAGGACAATCTATATAATAGATGGGACTAAAAGCGAAACTTCAACCGGTTGAGACAGTAATCCAAACCTGTCCAAAGAACCAATCAAATGAATCCCACTGGACCATATTCAGGTCATAACCTTAATGTACCGCACTGCTATAAAGTCTGCTAACTGCACTTCATAGGACTCATGAAATATTTTTTTCTGAGTGTTTCTGCAGTCATTGTAAGACACAAACCCCTTAATCATCGAAACGTCTTCAGACACCAGCGACTGCCATGTTTCAGTGACTGTTTGGCTAACCCGGCTAAAGCGGTTTCCTCAGTCTTCCGTTTAAACTGTTTGGATGGAAACCTCGTCACAACCATGCTGTGGATTTCACAGCAGAGATGTGCATTCCTATCCCAACAAAGGAATCCTGTACACAGCACCCACACGCTGACGTTTTCAACAGCATCCACAGAGGCCAAACCAGTACCAAACCGAGGCCAAACTGCATGTTCTGTCTGAGGCTTGAAAAACCAGAGGCAAAAGAAGCATCCCTACTCAGAACATGAGAAAATCTCAAAGTTTAAGACCCATTTTGGCTTTGAAAGATTAACAAAAATACGTGGCCATTATGTTTTTGTATATAGAAACAGCCAAATCCTATGATTTACTAAAATGTAGATTTAAGGATCGTGAACTCAATTAAAAAAGCAATCTTGTTAAGGCTGTAACATGAAATATTGGTGTTTAATTAATATGGATGAATAAAATAATGATCCTACATGTTTTCTAACAAGCATGTACACATACAGTCTAAGAGACTCGCTGAAGAATTAAAAAACACAGAACTCTTCACAGTGTTTTGCAACATTTATAGCTGATGCTCAGAGTCTCAATTAACTCTGGAACAAACAGTATACAGTCACCCATGGCAGCAAATGCAAAGGTATTGTGTCTTACAATGGAGGTGTGGAGCTTCTTGTGGAATCTAAAGTGAGTCAGACACTGTAGTTCCACGATCAAAAACCAAAAATATTGTAGAGTTTACTGGTAGAGGCTTGTTTAAAAGTGCTTTGAATTGAGTTACTGGTGAACTAAAGTGAAAATAATGGACAGTATTGTATGAAATGCGACTCTTAAAAACAGGAACAAACACTTCTTTACCCTGAGGGGGGAAGTGAGCTAAAAGAAAGAAATAGCTCACAAGTGTTTAGAAAATAAACAAATTCACACATTTATAAGTTACTCTGTTGTGCATTAGGGATCCTACTTTTTGAGTACTTGTGAATTTGATTTGATTGTTGATGTCTAAGTACAAACACCTGATTTATTTAGCTGGTTCATGTTATTTTTTTACCTTTAAGTATTTATGAGATCATTTTTAATTTAAATAACTTTAAAACACATTTTTATTATAGTTTAGCTTGACCCCAGTGATAGTTAGAAGCTCTGTGATGTTCAAATAATAAACAATAGTGATGAACACAAAGAAGCAGCTGACAGGATTCAAACTTGATCTCTTTAACATTAGACCAAATGTAAAACTAAAAACAAGCTCCTGGAAGCTGCTGTTCCGATAGAAGAGTTTAAATAAAGTTTAAATTTAAACTTTATTTAAATATAGAGTTCGTCTCAACGAGGTTAAAAGGGGTAACAACCACCGATTAGGCGGACTGTTATTAACCTTTGGGTGTTTATGATGAAAAAGATTACCACGAGCTTTAAAGTTTAAGCGCGAGGCTGCTTAAATGTTGACCAAATTTACCCGCGGAAGAACAATAGATCCACTGCTAGCTAACATTAGCTTCTCACCTTAAAATAACCGCCCTCGTAGTGGGTGTTTGGGGGTCCAAATATCGCCACTTCCCAGTTGTACAAGTCCGACTCGTCCACCAAAGTTATCTTGAATCCTTCTACGGGCTCCTCTTGGAGACTTTTCATCTCCAACATGAGTGCTTTTTGAGAACTGGCTACATTTTGTCCATGCTGAGCCATACTCCACTACGTTTAGTATTAATGTGACGGCGATCCAATACAGCTGTGACTGCGAAGGACAAAGCTAGGTCGGTAAATATCAGCTACTCGTTGAACAAAAATGAAGTCCCTCGCTTAAGAACGCGCTTCAGGTCGTTTCCGCTGCTTTGTCCTGAAAACGGGACCTCGGATCGCATCAACCGGACTTTATTCGGGCAGAGCCGCTCCGTCTTCCTCCGTTGTTGTGAACAATCACGTAGAACACAGTTTGTGCCGATCATCGAAACCTGCTGTGTTCCTGTCAAAAGCAGAAGTCTGCAGTTCACTTCCGGTTACAAACTTTCAAAATATAACTCTTTTTTTTAGTCTGGTCCTACTTTTTTATTAATCAAGTTTCATATTATTGTCATTTTCTCTGTATATCTGGCACTTTCTTTTTGATTAAGAAACATTTTAAAGAATACGACAAAAATAATTTCAAAGAAGGCATCATTCGTAAATACAAATGGATCAGAACACACCAGTAAACAAAGAAAGCATTGTAAGAACAAGGTCGCACAAGGAAATACAATTAGGTGTATGTGATATAAAACTTCACATAGATAGTAAATTAAACTATATTATGTTGTTCAGAAAATTGCATAAGAATTAAGACATATTCTTTTAGTATTTTTACATAATTATTATTTTTTTGTAATCCACAGAAGTACTTCATTTTTAAATCCAACAAAAACGTGGAGCGTTTGAAAAAAATGTTACTTTAAAATTCTGCAATACTATTAAGCAATATAATGAAATTGTTAAACACCAAATTCTGCTGGGGCCTTTTTCTGTTTGTAGACCAAATCTAATAATTTGGAAATTTAAAGGGGACAATAAATGATATTGCAAGCTATCTGGTGCTGAAATGTCAGAAACATGAGATTTGGTGGATCTCTCACACATAAAAAAATATGCTCAGCAGTTTCTTCATCATTGCTACAGTTTATGCAGTTAATAAGATCATCCTTATATTTGGCACATTAGTGTAGTAGTTTTCTTTTTTCTTTTATATCATGAAAACAATCTTTAATATGGTTTTCCAATCACATTGTCCGTCCTGTTTTTATACATTAAAACCTTTTTAAAGTTAAAGATAGTGGAACATTGTTTTTCCTTTATTTTAAAATACCACTTTATTCAATTATATTGTTAAATAAAAATTCTGGTCGTTTTAAATATTTCCCTTTTTCAAGTCTCAAACAAAAAATGAGTTGAATCATGAGGGTGAAAACAATTGCATACGTCAGATTACAAGGTCTTATTTTGAAAGTCCAATCAGGAAACAACTACCCAACTAAAGTTAGCCTGCTACCAGTGCAGCATGAAGCTAGCCCGGCTCTTCATTTGTTCCTCAAAGTTAAAAAAAAAGTCATTTAGATAAAGTTTGTGTTCATACGAACAAGAAAAGAGAAACTGCGTAGTAATGCTGAACGTTTCTCAACGCAGCTGCTCACTGTCAGTCAGCAGAAGTGTCGATTACTTTTACAGCTCAGATGACTTCTGGGAAATGAAGTTCCTGTGATCTGACAGCAGCCGTGAATTACTAAGTGAGATATTTTGTCTACACTAAAACAACTCTTCCCACTTTGGAAAACATCAAAAAAAGTGTAATGTAGACAATGAACGTGCAAGATGAATAACTATGTTTTTGAACAAGAATAGAAAGACAACAACAGCTTCTTAGAGTCTTTATTTCCAATTTTTAGTGGACTTTCTTTCAAAGGAGTGTTTATGCTGTCCCCTTTTTATCATGGCATTGTGCATTGTGAACTTAGTAGCTGATCATGGAGAAACAAGACATGATCATTACATTTCTGTCACTTTCAGAGTATATTTCAATGTCACAAGCCCGACTTTGTGAAATAAGCAACTACAACTGAACCAAGAGACTTTAGACAGTTTTGGGATGTTTTCTCAATACGCTTCTTCGTGTGACCTGCTCTATTCAACATCACTTTTTTCGACCCCACGCCCTTGGAGTAATGACACCAAACAGAAGCCCTTTCTTTTCCCTGTGCTCAATAATTAAAAACATTCAATTATATAACTTTGTTGCCAGAACTTATAATTGATAATAATACGATCAAAAAGAGATAGATCAAGTAAACTTCATTTTTAAAAAAGTAAAGAAAAAAAGACAATATGGAATGACTTGTTTCTGTTTGTGTAAACAGGTCCTTGAAACAAACAGGGAAATAAAAAGTGTACATTCCTAATCATGCAATATACCAATTTTAATCTGATAATATGCACACAATGATCAATAAGGAAAATGCAAGATTAGGTGAGTTGTTGCTGGGATTTTTCAACATTAATCACTTATACAGTTATATTTTCTAATGATGTTCCTGAAGCACAACTGGTTGCTTCTGCTTTTGTACCTCACTACCCAACTGAAGATCTAATGGAATGTCTAACCTGATCTTCTGGTCACAGACGTCATTATCACGGTTATCTACAACAGCAGATGGACACGAAGAGACTTTAGGACAAAGTAGAAGATCCATGATGCCTCAGGGAAAGTTCATGCTCAAAGACATGGATGCAACAGTAGATGCAGAGGAAGGAAATCAAAACCCAGATGAGTTTTGGTGGTCTCTGGGAACGAGGTGATGAGAACAAGGCAGAATGCTGAGCTGGCATACAACCAAATGGTTCATTTAAAGACAGAATTAATGGAGCAGCTGGAGGATAGTTTTGTCCTTCAACTAGATACAAACTGACCTTTAATCTTCAAGAAGTCACACAACACATGTATGTTGGATCATTTAGGTAATAGGTGAGACGAGCAAGAACCTCCTGCGCAACAGCAGTGTGGATTACAGAAACGTCTGCAACAAAAATGGGCTGAAGAGAAGATGGCATTTTTGATGGAACTTGGATATCACTTTACTCTGTACAACACTCCTGTTCTTTATTGGTGGAAGGAATGATATGTTTGAAGTCTTGAAGGTCCACATTATTGGTTTAGGAAGCAGTCATGTTCAGAGGAGAAGTTGAGCCCTACAATACTTCAGAAACCTTCAGAGACCTGGAGCAGGTCAGACTCAATGGACTAAGGCACAGAGCAAATCCTCCAAAGTGCTGCACGAGCCAAACATGAACTCTGTTCTGAAGCATAGCAACGATCTAGTAAAAATGATCAAACTCCATCCTTTCTGTCTTCAGTCAATGCAAATGCCCAGAGTCTGATCTTCTCCAGACAGCAGGTCGGTAAATAGGTGACCATGTTGGGGCAAAGATTGTTTTTTTTCTTCTACTTTTAAATTAATCACTGATTGGTCTAAAATAGAGAAACTACCATGGTTTATTTCTGATAAGCAGCACTGATCTTTAGTAATCAGAACAAAAAGGTATAGAGATGAAGGCGCAGACGGGCTTCAGACAAGAAAACAAACAAACAAAATGAAGACAAAAGCATAAAAACATCAAACAGTAACGACACGATTCAACCATCAACAGCAAAAGTCCAGTTAACAACAGAAAATTCAATTAAATCAGCGTCACAGAGAGAAACGTGGACAGAGTAAAGGGGGTTATGGTGATGCAGGGAGTGCAGAAATAAAAGTAAAAAAGACGGAGCACAGTGAGACCTGCAGAACATCAGGAAGAATGAGGGAGTTCAGAGGAGGAAAAACATGTGGAGCCTGAAGTAAAACAAAGAGGAGAGCAGAACTCTCAGGACTATTAATAAATAGGATGATGCTGGACGTGCCAGCCGCACTGTTTTTTGGAACGCGATTGTATTGCAGGGAGAGAAAGGATAGTGTTGGCGGAGGTGGGGGGGCACTGTGGGGCCGTCACACACAATCAGCACTGAGAGAAGGTTTGTTTGATCTCGTCCAGCACATTCCCAAGCAGCGTCGGCTCATCACATTTTGCGTCGATGGAGACAGTTTGACCAGACTGTAGAGGTGAAAGCAAAGTGTAAAATTATTAACTGGGATTATCTGCAAGAGTTCTGGTCAGAAAACGGGGACATGCCAGCCCAGGTTAACTCACAGTTTTGACCAGCAGACAGACATGGTGACCCTGGATAGACCTGCTGTACATGGAGGCACAGGAGTCGACCCTCTCCACAACTGAGACAAATGAAAAAAAGTCATCTCTTGCAGCAATCTACTTTAATATTTGAGAACAGGAGCAAGAAAAACACAAAGGCCGTACCAGAAAAGTGGTGGTGGAAGCAGATCCTGGCCAGTAGGTGATGGAAGGGCATGTTGACCCCTTCCAGTCTGATGGAACTGCTCTTCAAGTCCCCCGACTCCAGCAGCTTTGCAAAAGCATCACTGAACAGATACAAAAAACACAAAAATAAATTTTTATGGAAGTTTCAGATTTCCAGATTCCTTTTTTTAATCTTTACTGTTTAGAGTCTCCTATTTTTTCTAATTTGGTGCAGTTTTTAACCCAAACATCATCCACAAATACAACAAAGGGTCATGTCATACAATGCAACCTAACAGTATGTTTTTATTGTTATTCTTTGAGCCATTTAACAATGTAATCAATTACCTGTAACAAGGAGTAGTGATTAGGTAGGAGGTGCAGGTAAAGTGCAGTTTGAAGTCCAGTTTCTCATGAGTAGAAGAGTCTTCATTCTGTGGAAACAACATTGGTAAAAACAATAAGCCACATGAATGAATACAGACTGATTATGATGCATAGATTCCCATAGAAGTTAACCTTATAAACTATATTTTCAAAAACACAGTTTTTGATGAAGCTGCTGGAACTTCCTTTCAACTTTTAGATGAAACTGTGAATCGAAAACTCCCAAAAGTCAGTGTGTCCTTAAAGATCCACTCCAAAAAAACTGTTTGCATTTTTGCATGTACTTGTAGCATTTTTCTCTTGATGGAGGACATGTATAAAAGACTTTATGATTAAAACTGTCTTTCTGCATATTTCTTTTTTTAAATAGTCTTGAATCAGGAGCAGATGATAACCGGATGTTTGAAAAAGCTTGGATTTGTGAGGCAGTCCCTGCCATTGGAGGGCTAAAGATTTCCCTCTCTGCTCCAATTCTCAATCCTCCGCTTGCAGATTAATCGATCCATTAACGTCTTTACTTTCCTCATCTGAGGTGCCAACTGACTCAAAACTGTGCAGCTTGAGACCACCAATAATGTTAGGTTGGGCTTGGGAGGTGCTTGTCGCTAGTGAGGGAGAGTGTACTGAAAGGCATGCTGGGAAATTAGGCTAACTTCTAACAGTCCCGCTCACAACCCAGAAGTGAATTTCTAATGAGCTTCTGCTGCTCTGCAGAAAAAAATAGGTCTTAAAAACGATACAGGTTTTTAAATTTTAGTTAAAAACCTGCATAACCATAATTAAAAAACTACCGGGAATACTTAATAAATAGATCAAAAGATGACATGGGTGGGTCTTCAAGGTGTGCAAAACTAGGATAACCTTGAAAAAGGTGACAGTTAAATCACACTAAATGTAATTATCTAAAGTCACTAAAACCAGCTACATTCCTTCTTTTGTTCAATACCAAAAGTCCTGAAAACAGCTGCAAGGTGGAGCCGCTAACAAGCAGAGGCAACCAACCCTTAGCATATTTTTTGGGGTGACAGCTGCAAAGCCGTCTCGTCCGAGCTTGTTCCTGCTTTTCAGCACGTTGATTGAAATGAATTCTAAAAATGTGCAGGCAGGCAGGGTTTTGAGACTAAAATGTGGGAAAGGTGTCCTCTCAGTTAAAAATAAAGAAAGGGTGATTTCAGACTGGAAAAGTCCGGTGGTCCGGACCGAGTCCTGAACCTTGTGTTTTGTCTGTATTCAAACTGCTGTCTACCAGAAACTTCTGTTTCAAACCAAAGCTTGTAACAAAACCGGTCTGAAAACACCCTAAGGCTTGAAAGTGTACTTTGTACTTCAACATGCAACGCATAACAACAATGATGTTTGCGTGTTTTACAACAAACCTTCACAATGAAAGTGAGAGTCCCCTTCAGTTTCTGTGGCATCACGATGCTTTGCACAGTGAAGACAAACCGTGCCTCATTGGACACTCCTGCAACAGCAGAGAAGAGTTCAGAAGCTTGTTCCCTTCCAAACCAACTTTTCTTCTGAGGTGACATCAATACAGATGAGACTTCATTAAAGTGCACTGATGGCCACAAGATCTGTGATAACATCAATACAGTGGTCCCTCACTGGATCACAAAATCTGTAATCTCAAGTCTTGCAGATTTTTTAGCACAATTTTCCATCCATTTTTCCCCACAACACATTGTGTTCGGAGTCCTGATTGGCTGGAGACCACTGTCAATAAATCTCCTGTACAGAGTGTTGTCATGTTTTCATAATTTGCTTGAAATCTTTGATCGCTAAAATATCGTTTTCAGTTTATAAGACTGTGAAGGTTTAAACAAGAGAGAAATGTCTGAAAATGTTCATGTCGGTCTGAGAAAAGTGTAGAAAGAGTGTTCTGAGGAGTTTTATAGCCTTAAAACATCAGGAATTATTGCAAAAAACTAAGCAGGCTACTTTGCAGATTTTGTTTAACTTGAGTTTTTTAAGAACGCAACCCCTGTGATAAACGAGGAACCGTTGTATTAAATTTATGAGTAAACTTAAGAGTTAACAGTTACTTTTACAACATTTAATGAGTGATCTAGAAATGTGAACGGTTAGATGTATAGAAACGGACCGGGAGGCAGCTGGAAGGGGACAGTGAGGCCATCGTGAGGACCTGAGCCCTCCGGCCTCTGCAGCTTTGAGTTCAGGGAGTCCAGGACGTTAAACTCCATGGATTTGAGGAAGCTGCTACATTTGTTCTCAAATATAACAGACACCACCACCTGACTGCCATCCTGCAGGTTCCCCTGAATGTCACACACCTTCAAAAGAACAAAATAAAGGTTATAAAAAAAAAAACATTCAAACGGGCTTTACTTTTCCAACATAAACCACCACTTTACCCCTCCCACATTTTTAAAAGCTGAGTAGACAGGAAAGACACTCAGGAAGCACACTGAAGGAAAGTGAATCCCCAGAAAAGTCCCATAGTTTCACAGAATCAATCAGAAAACAGCATAAGTCAGATTTGTTGTCAGAACCTAAAGCAACACTGTTTCATCAAAGCAGAATTCCCGCCATCAGGCTGAGGATGGCCTGGAAAGAGGAAACCACACAACACATCTAGGAGGAATCATTATAGTTCTGTCAAAGACCGAACTTTAGAACGATACCTGATCAGCATCTTCCCCCATCTTTCAGGGACGTAAGAAAAGGAAACATTTAGATTTTTTTGTTGTTTCTTTCCAGAAAAACAATTTCAACATTTGACTCTCATAACAGCTAAATCTAGGATAATATTGGACCTGTGAAGGCTCTAAACAGTAAGTAACTTCAGGACACCAGTTTTTCAGTGAGATCTTGTAAAGATCTTAGTTTAAGAAAGACGTGTAGTAGAGAACATCGAGAAGGCATCGTGGAGTTTTGAGAGTCCAGAGTTGGAGTAAGCTGTGATTAATCCTGAACAAGAACACAGCAATGCAACAGCCTCAAAACTGCAGAGAAGTGATCAGAAGCTTTTCATCCCATTGAGTAAAAGAAAAAAAAAAAAGCTTCCGGATTCTTAGAACACAGCAACAGAGACGTTTCACAGACGGACCAGTGGAAACCAGCTTATCAGTGGACCAGGTGAGTTTAGCTGCTAATTGAACCTGGATGACGGAGACTGGGTGAGGTGGAAAATACGCAGAGCAGAAGCTCAATAGAAGCAGGGCTTCATTAAAAAATATGCATTAAAATAAAAATAAAAAATACAGCTGGTTTTTAAAAATGTCTTTTTCATTCAAACAAATCTGGAGTGTTAATGGAAACGGTTCAGTTTCAACAAATAAAACATTTGTGATTTTGCACCAAATATAAAAGTTTTATAGAACAGAGATGGTTATGCTGAGCTGACCTGTTTATTCCTCCACGATGAAACATGACCAGGAAAACTGGATGGAGCAGAATCAAGACAAAAATGGGGCGTTATTCCCATCTTAATCACTCACCATCTTGATGTAGGCGTTCTCGGCCAGCAGGCAGTAATTGGACATGGGCTGCAAGCAGAGACAGACTCAGGTCAGGAGAGGCATGCTCCATCCGTTAGTTTGTCAACAGGATGATGGAGTTCAATGCAAGGGCGACACAGTTTTACAGCAAATAGCAGTGGTCTCCAACCCCAGGGCCGTGGACCAGTACCGGGCCGGAGAGAAAAACGAAAAACACAATCGACATTTTTTTCTCTGTCGAATGTTATAAAGAGGTTGCTAATAAAGTTGTTCAAACAATGGATTGGTGTTTATATTTAGAAAATATCCATTTTAATTACGTTTTTTAAAAGTGTATCCGTCACACCTTAAATTCAGATGAGGCTGAAAGTTGGCGTACAATTTTTTTTTGTTTTTAACTTGACAGTTATGGGTTACCACGACTGGCGGCTGGATAGATCATTTGGTTCAGTGCAGGTCTAGCAAACTTGAAATCAGTGTTTGATTCCCAGAGTGTGCAATGAGTCTGTAAAAATATTGTCCAACATTAAACTGGTGCGTGGCCTGAAAAAGGTTGGGGACCACTGATATAGGGGGAGCGATAGCACTATTTTGCAGGAAGTTGAAAGTGATTACAACTCTGACAAAGAGCGTCTGAAACAAAGTAAGTAATCGGCTGCTTCTGAACACTAACCGGAAGAGGCTCGTCCTCCTCAACGGTACCGTTCTGCACAGACTCCTCCACACCGTCATCGCTGTGGTGGTGATGATGATGGTGGTGCTTCTTTTTCTTTTTCTTCTCCTTTTCCTCCTTCTCCTTTTTCTGTTTCTTCTTCTTGTGCTTGGAGGACTTCTAATATTAAAGATAGAAATGACTTCAAGCACAATCAAGAGGTTGCAGCAAGAAAAAAACAAAAAGGCTTTCCTTTGGAGAAAGCAGGTCTGTAGATTATCGTTAACACAACCGTAATGACCAACATGATGACATCAGCAGAGGGAACTCACAGTTTCCTCCATCTCTGCATCTTTGGGCTCATCAGGCTCTGAAACTGACGCGGTGACAGAGGGCGCGGTCGGCGTGGTAGGGGCCGCCGCCGCTGCTGATACTGTTGTTGCTTCCTGCTCAGACACAAAGACACAACCAAAATGTAAGTGTTAATGCATGAAGAAAACACAGTTAGAAGTGCCTCCTCTGTTAAGAAGAGGGACTTAGAAAAGATCACTTAGTGTCAGAAAAAAATGATAAACCTCAAAGATCAGTTATAGAACCAGACTGTATTTATCAAAGTAAAGGGTATAAACATGCAAGAGGACTAACTAGGACAAAAAAAAAAACACCCAAACAAAGCCCAGACAAACCAGCAAGTTCAGCAAGTAGCTTTGGGACTGTGGATCCACGGCACTGACAACCTTATGTTCAATCTTTTGCATTACTAGAAATCGTTATGCCAAGTCAATGAAAGAAATGCTATGCTAAGCTAATACAAAAAACGCTCCATAAAACCAGGCGTCGAAAATGTACGAGCTACATGGAAAGGTTTTTTTTTTTTTTTTTTTATTTACTGCCAAAAGAAAAAAGACCGACTCCAATAAAATTTGTGTCTTTGGCTTTTTTTTAACATAACATTTTCTTGTGATGGAGGACATAAATAAAAGAATTTAAGATTAAAACGGTCTTTCTGGGTATTTCTTTACAAAAAGAAAAACGTATGGCTGAATAACTCTGATATTGCTCGCCACTTCTTTTGCTTAGGTTGGGGTTGTCAGGTGCAATAAGCTAACGAGAAAGAGTGTAAACAAGGTATGCTGGAATATCAATGTATGGCGACATCGTAGAGGCAAATTTCTAATGCGCTCCTGCTGCGTTGCAGAAAAGATGTGAAAAAAAACGACAAGCTTTGTGATTTTGGCTAAAAACTGCATAGTCATAATTAAAAGAACACTGGGAACAATTTTACAATAGAAAATACAGCTGGAGTGGGACTTTGAAGATCTGATTTATTTCAAGTTGTAAGCACACCTTCATGCACAAAATATCTGCTCTGTACATTTAAAATTCACTTTTCTTGAAATTGTTATGAGTTTTTTTTATCCAAAGGTTGAACTTTAGTCACTGTTGTCCTTTCACAAAGTTTCCTTTGAGCAGCAATGAAAAAAATGAAAAGCGTCTTCCTACAGTGATCCTCAATTTTAACGTCAAAGAAAATGTGAATGTATGGAATCGAATCAGGATCAGCTTAAAGGGCCTATATCACGAAAACTCAACTTTTTTGAGATTTTAAGTGTATTATAATGTTATTTCCTTCCATGAAAACCAGTGGATTCTTAAACTGTGATGTCAAAAAGAGGACAGGCTCTTCAGAAAAAGTTTGCGTTGCCAGCGCTGACCCCAGGCAAACACAAACACCCACTTCCTCCATGGAGCTAGTGGCGCTCAGTAAAACGCTTTCATTTGAAATCCACAACATGCACATGACCTTTACAAAAACTCCGATGTTGTGTGTTTTTATGGGTGAAATGCAGACCCTCTGCCAAGGCCGGCTCAAGGATGACGTCATGAAATGAGCAGCCCCCACAAGGAGCCTTAGAGATCGAGGCATCTTACTTCTGGGTAGGAAGAGCGCTCACGAAAATAACTTATATTTCAAAAAAAGTGTTCTTTTATGTGCCAAAGATAACATAATATTGTATATTTATGCATTTAGTTTACTCCGAAAGGCTTAAGAATAACATGATTTTGAACCTTTTAAGTAAATAAAAACCATACTGTGAGTTAAAAAACAAAACACAAGTTAAAACTAGAAAGTAAACGTTAAAAACTTAAAAAAAAAAACATTAAATTTGAAAAGCTACTGAAAACTTGAATAAAAAAGACTAAATCTAAAACCAAATGAACCAAATGAAAAATAAAGTTTATTGGTGACAGCTGCTGTTTTTTTACTTTTATTTATTTTTCTTCATTTTTCTCTTTTCCCTTTCAGTCCTTAATTTAATGTTCTAATTTCAACTCTTGATATGACCCTAATTTTAAAAGGGGGCGGGGCTTTAAACTCATTGGCTACCGGGACATAATTGACATCAGATGAAAAAGGTTATGATGACTTCATGTCCATTATCCCAAAGTTTATTACATCAGAGGAGAGATGACAAAGGCGGCGCCAACAACTGACGATGTTCTAGAGCAGAAACGTCGTCACCATAACCTCTGATCATCTCCCAATAGCCAATGGGCTCAAAGCCCCACCCCAAGTAAAAACCGATAAATACTGAAATTGAAAATGTTGGAATAAAATTATGAATTCAGGACTGAATGCAAAAGAGGAAGATAAAGAAACGTATGTTGTTTTTATTTGATTACAGTCTTAAGTTTAAAAATGTTCAGCTTTTTTCCAAATGTAAATGACTTTTTTCCCCCAAATTAACATTTTTCTATACACTTTAATCTGATCCTGATTTGACCCATCGCCATTTTTGTTCTTCAGTTTTAGCCCTGCAGGGA
This sequence comes from Oryzias celebensis, assembly GCA_014656515.1. Taxonomy (NCBI): domain Eukaryota; kingdom Metazoa; phylum Chordata; class Actinopteri; order Beloniformes; family Adrianichthyidae; genus Oryzias; species Oryzias celebensis. Next base: position 2,964,222 of record BNCR01000004.1, read on the forward strand.
AACTTCCTGCCGAGGAAAGAGAAGATCATCGTGATGCAGTAAAGACGCCAAAAGCACACTGAAACCAATCAGACCGACTTCTGCTTTTCCAACACAACGCCAGAGCCCACCGACTTTGAGACGCTAACAGAAAACAGAAGCGGCTGCTGTTTGACGATTAACACACGCTCTGTGCACGCACACGCACACACACACACACACACACATGCTGGAGAACAGACGCAGGTTTGAAAATGAGAGAACGGCGCTGTGTGACCTGTGGAGGAAATGATATCAAATGATGAGGAGGAAAAAAAACAGATGCACACGAAAAGGCCGGTGACACCAGCTGTGCAGCAAATCCAATTCATGAAGCACGGGATTATGGGAGGAGGAGCAGATGAGGGCAGGACACAGAGGGAGGGAGGGGCAACTCAACCTGGGCGTTAGAGGGCACTGGAGCGTTTGAGAGCCAGAAATCCAGATCCGAAACCTGGAAGAGGAATGGAAGGAGAGCAGTGGCAGGAGGTGAGGGCCCAGCAGGTTCAGCATCTCAGTACTAGGGATGGGTACCGTAACTCAGTGCCGACATATATGGAACTACCAGTACCGTATGAAAGGACGGATTTCGGTGTTTCGTTTCGGTCAATCACTTGTTTTCTACTGTTTTGCTGTACAATTCTAGCCAATCATTTTACTTTTCTCGCTATGGTGGGCGGGCTCATAAGAACATGTGAGGCTGTAAGGGTGGGCGGAGCTTCAGGAAAATGCCAAAGGCAAAGCGAGAAAAAGTTTGTCGGAACTTCACAGAATAAGATTCTGAAACAGTGACCTGATGAGTAAGAGTGACGTGTACGGTGCAAAGGTTAGCTTCTGAAAAAAGATTGACGCAGTGGCTCCGATCCGATCAAGAGTCATTTGAGTTTGAGAATCTGCAGATATCAAGTCCCAATCAGATACTTCTGTAACAATTAACTAACAAATTCAAAGTAAAAGGGCCCAGGTTTTCCCCTATTTTTAAAATATATTTTTCTTCTATTATCATTTTAGCAAGTAAAGATATCAACAAATATCAACTAGACAACAGAGTTAATTATTACCTAGTAAAATAGGAGAAATTCAGTCATGTGAGAAAAATCATTGACTGTAACTTTTAGATCTTCAGAACTATTGAACATTTCTGAACAGATGTGATTCAAATTTCCATGAAAACTTCCTAAAAATTAAACATGACTTGTCTGTAAAATGGTTGCTGTAGCATGAATATGATGAGCCATTTATTCTTTTCGTTTCTTTTTTTTTAACATTGTTATTTTAACATTTTTTCACACAGCTTGTACTTTGTAGAGTCACTTCTGTGTCTGCCAGCACGGAGAGAACATTTCTCGCTAAGTGAAGACCTGCTCTTTTTTTGCTTTTTAAATGCCTGTGTAGGTCGTTGCTTGAATTAAGTCAAACAATTTCCAATCATGTGACTGGAAAGAGGGAAATAAAGCATCTTAGGCACATTCAAGTGCTCTCCTTCACGCCGTCATGCTGCTTTGTCACACTTCAATGTTTTTGGATTTTTAAATGTTTTTCTTCATATTTAAAGCACTGGTTCGAGCATTCTTTAGGCACCGGTACCCATCCCTACACAGAACCATTCATGAAAACGGATACAGAGGTTACAGAGTAGCTTTTCATTAATAAGTCAGTCTGCACTGTCAGATGTGAAGAACCTGATACTTCATCACTAGAGTGGATTGAAAGAGAGGCTGCGAAGAAGCAATGGAAGTGCTGAGTCAGTGCAGACCATCCATGTATCATCTTAAATGTCAAAAGTTATCCTGAATTTTGTGGAATACTATTTTTAAAATACTTGTTTCCAATTATCCAATTCTAAAATTCTGTTTATTGTTTTTTAAAACCTGATATTAGTTAAACTAAAAGCTTGAGTGTGCTTCGGAGGCGTACCTCAGCAGTGGTAGAAGCAGGTGGTGCTGCCACCTCACTCGGTTCTTCTGACTGGGCCACAGGCTCAGGGGCTTCACCTCCCAGAAGATTCTCCTCCTTTTCTTCATGTTTGTGTTTTCTCTTCTTCTTCTTCTCTTCTTTGCTCTTCTACGAAAAAGCAGACAGAAGAACCAGTCAGTGTGACAAACCAAGCGCTGCAGTTCCAGATGTGATGAGGTTTCCAGCTTCTACCTTCCTATCCCTTTCCTTGTCCTTTTTCTTCTCCTTGCTGATCTTCTTTTTGGATTCCTGCGGGTCAGCATTTTCTGCCTCTGCATCCTCCACTGGGCTCTTGAGAGCCTCTGCTGCCCGGTGCGACCTCACTGGCAGTTTCTCACTGTCTGCAAGCGGCCTGCACAAACACACACAGAAACACACATCATGAGATGAGTGGGATGGTGACCCACACAGATTCAGAGCTTCTTTCTTGTGTTCCTAAAAAGGAGGAGGATCAGGCAGCAGACCGGCATTTTCAAGCAGTTTTTTTTTTGCCTCCATGAAGCAGCTTGGGTTCATGTATGGCAGTGAATGCGCCGATATTCATTCAGAGGAGCTCGGATACACGGACATTCACAGGCAGCTGAAAACATTCCTGCGCACTGAAGCAACGAGCTGCACCGCTTGTTCCTCGCAGCTCAGAGCATGCATCGCAGCCTCCTGTTGGCCACAGCCCCTTAGGTCAACACTTCCATCAGGAGATATTTTTTAATAACCTTATTCATATAGAAGTGTATTACATTCAAAAAAAAAAAAAGTATTATTTGATCTTTTTTGACCCATAGGTCAACCCTTCCATCAGGAGAAGTCATCTGGGTAATGACATAGCTCATGGAGAGCAGCGTCATGCCTTCTGAACCTCTTTAAAGCAATTTTTTTAATGATTTCATTTTGCTTGCTATATTTCTTATGGCCTGTTTTAAATATGAGATTATTCTAAATGCTGAAGTTGTTGTAGATTTTTCTGAAAGGTTAAGTGCATTAGAAACAAATTGTATTTTTACCCTAAATGTCTAAATAAAAGGCAAAAGCGACACTATAAAGCATTTTATTTAACTTGAGGACTAAATTTATGTGGGTTTTTTTTTATTACTTTAACAAGCCAAATTGACAGTTAGCTCGCTTTACTGTTATACAGCAAATTTCTCCCTACATTTCAGCTTGAGGTCACACGTCAATCATCTTTTGATTTGTTTTCAAAACTTTTCCAGTTCTTTTATAATTATGATTATGCCATGTTAAAACCACTATTTTTATCTGAGTGGGTTTTTAACTGTGTTCCAGTTAAAAGAAGCCGCTAAATAAACAGCTGGTGAAATTAAGTTAATACAGAGACAACGTGGGGGAATTCAGGGGAATCTGAGGGTAAAAACAAAGGATTTTGCTGTTTTCCTAAAAGTGTTTGTCTTTTTTTTTTTATGGGTTTTCTGATTAAAATGTCTGTAGGGGGAAAGAGGACAAAACTGAGAATATCAGCAGAAGGGAATCAAGAAAGTTGCTGTTTTCTTACATGATTAGAGAACCCTAGGTTATTGTAAAGTCAAATTAATCACAGAACTATGTTTATAGCCACAGCTGCTGGTATATTCAAGCTTTAGAACAGACTAAACTAGCTAGCTAAAGGAAATATGGTTTTAGGGGAGGAAAAAACAGGAAGCTGACGGCATGAAGTGACATAAAGCAGCCCGTCCATGTAGAAAAGAAGTCTTTGTACAGGCAGAGGGAGTCGGGGGCTTGTTGCTGGGGGCTACTCACCTGCGCCCGGACAATTCCAAACTGCACAGAGGCAGTGATGGATGTGTGCACGCAGAAACAGAGAAAACAGAGAGTGGAATGCCATGAGAAGAAATGCAGGAGGAGAGCTGGTTGAAGCTGCTGGTTTCAGTGATGAAAGCAGAAAGTTCAGGAAACAAACAAACAAACCCCCCCCCCCCCCCCCCCCCCCAAAAAAAAATTTTTTTTTAATTTTTTAAAAAATTATTTTTTAAATAACCTTTTTCATATGGAAGTGTGTTGAAAAAATGCCTTATTTGGTCACTTTTTTCCAAGTGTTTTTGACATTGTTTCATTGTTTTCTTTTCTTTTTTTTTTTTTTTTAAACTTCAACAGAAAATTTGTTTTTGAAAAACAAAACAAACAAAATTAAAGAACAACAAAGAATCGCGATCTTAATGAACAAAAATTCCCAAAAATAATTTGAAACACAAAAATTTCTGAAAATTGAAAGAAAGAAACTTAAAAACAAAAGGAATTAAAAAAAAATCAAACTGGCAAAGGAAGGAAACAAGGGAACATGTGCAAAGCGCTTTACTCTGACAGCAGGGGTTTACTGTAATAAAGAGTAATGTTATTTGGAGTAATGTTATAATGTTTTTATAATCTGTATTCACATCAATGAATGTCTAATGTAGTCTTGACTCTTTTGTGATTGAAAAAACGAATACGATTGTCTGGGATGTTTAGGTGTACTTTGTTGACGGTCCCTGCAGCTTCAGATGCAGCAGAAGGATGGACCCTTTTTTATAAGTACTTCAGTTTTTATTCATTTTCTGAATCACAGTTCATCCTAGACATGAACATGCTCCGTCTTTTGGTCAGTTTCCATTTGCCGATCGGTGTGGTGTGTAGGCTTTCTTGTGTGTTTAGTTCTAAAATGATCTCGAAAAAATTTCTCTCAAAAATGTATGAAAAGATTTTTGAAAAACACTTGACTAAAATTAGCCAGAAAAATACCACAACTTTTTCGAGTGTTTTTCAAAATAAATAAATGCAAAACGCCTCCTGAAATTCATTTGTGTTTAACCCTTTTTTTTAACTGAGCATTTCTATTGCAGCAGACTTAAAAAATATATGTTTTCAACTGTAAAATCCAACCTGAACTCTGTGAATGTGTTTAAAATGCTGACAGGTTTCCTCTGGGACTTCTAAGAGAGGGTCTTTAAAATGATCTAAATCAGTCATGTAATAAATCAGTGACACCTCAAAAGTTACAGACAACAGTGATAATTAAAACTCAAAAGGGAAATACAGGAACCTTAGTTTAAGAAGAATTTGGTCAGAAAGCTTAAAAAAATTCAGACATTTTAAGATCAGAGGTTAGAACAGAGGTTTCACACCCAAACTTTAAAACTGCCCTGAACAAAAAAAAAAATTGTTAGAAATTTGCATTTCAACTTCATTTCTGACAATTCAGCTACAAAAAAAGTAAGAATGAAGCCTTTCATGACTGAACTTTTTCAAAAACTGTAAACTTACTTGTCCAGGTCTATGTCCAGGGCTTTGTGAGGGTCATTGGGGTCTTTATCATCCTCATCGCTGGGTAAGGCATTCTAAAAAAAAGACAGGACACGACCAGAAAGACGAGGTCAGGAACTCTGCTGCATAAATCAAATTTCAAATTTTCTGTTCATTCAGACGTGAAAAAACAAAACAGCGAAAAAAAACACTCTGTGGCACAAGCAAATGACAGTAGAAATAAATACTTTCCACACAATGTGGCTTCACAAAAACCACAAACTCACTGCAAAAACAAAAATTCTCACCAAATATTACTGTCTAAATATCTTCTTAGACTTGATGTAAGAAACTAACTTCCAAGTCCCGTTTTAGGAACAAGTAGTTTCAAGACAATAAATCTTGAACATCTTGTTGAGTCATTTGATCTTGAAAACATCACTTTTAAATCAATATTTCTAATTAAACAATTCCTTTCTTACTTTACAATTTTTATTCAGACGTATAAATGTAAAAGTGAGTGGTCTTTTTTTAGAAACAGATATTAAGGAAATTGAAGTTACATTTTACTCATTACTTAGTAAAAATACATTTAACAACAACAGGATTGAAGTTCGTAAGTAAACATACTCAAATATCCTTTTTAAGTCACATTTATCATAAAATGTGTAACTCTAGGCTAATTTTAAAGATGATTATGGTCCACAAATAAGGACTATTGGACTATTGGACTTTGCTTAATATAGGATATATTTTGGGGAAAATGTCTAAATATACCTACTTTAAAGATCTGAAACATTTGTTGAGCAAAACACACCTTTTTTTTTAGACATAAGTCAATTACCAGAGCAAAACTCTGAAATATGAGTGTTTATAGCTAATTTCAAGATTTAAAATGTCTTCAAAGGCTAGGACATCACAAATGATTATAAAAAATCATTTTAAGATCAATTCTACTAGCTCTGATGGCAGATTTTATCACTAATAACAAGGGAAAAACATTTTGATTCTAAATTTGTTTTAAAAAGACCTTTTTTCAGCATGAGATGCAGGACTGAAGTTGTGTTTCTCATTTCACTGAGCTCACCTCTGGCATCTCCTCTGTTACAATGTCCACCATGTGTGCAGGTGTGATGTCTTCTTCGCTCTCTGGACCTGAATCGTGTTTCTTCCCTCGACCGCTGCGCTTCTCTTTCCTCTTCTTCTTCTCCTTCTTCTTCTTCTCTGCCCTCTCCTTCTGCCGACGCTCCTCTTCCATCTTCACATACTGGTCAGACATGGCAGACCTGATGGAGACACAATAAGGCTTGTAAATATGTAGAATTCTATAAAGGGAAATGTACATTTCCTAATTTCTGTGAGGTTTTCCTGTTTGGAATGTTTTCTATGTTTAGGAAAGGAAGCGCGCATTACCTGGGACTTTGAGAGGCACACTGAGGTCAATCTGTACGACTGGGATGTGTTCCACTCCAAGAGCATCCTGGTATACCTGTACAACATGAGATCTTGTTTTTATACAAATGCAAAAACACATCAAATAGCTGATGGGAAAAGAAATAGAAGTTACAGTTGAAAATGCTGCTCGTACCTTCTGGGAGGATGGAGAGGCTTTGATGTAGAACGGGTTGTTGGCTTGCTCCTGCTTTCTGGCTTCTCTCCGCTGAGGAGGAGGAAATTAAATCAGCACAACAGTTGAATCAATAAACAGCCGTCCACCTGACTCCACACGCAACAGAAAATCATTGCATCATCAAGGTTTAAGCTCGCCTTTTGTTTTTATTTTCCTTTCCTTTTATCAGGTTTAGCATATTTCGATTTCATATTTGGAAAGCATCAAATGAAATGGAAATCCTTGTAAAGATATTATTGTGCAGCTTCAGACCTCTGCTGGCTTCATACCTTCGCCAGCTCCTTCTCATCCACCTCCGTGTGCCGGGGCCGAGTGTGCTTTGGCTCCTCCTTGGTAAAAATGGCTTTGGGCTGCTCATCCTCAGACTCACTTTCAGACGGAGGCTCATTGATCCAGGCATCCAGATCAAGGCTTAAAATGAGGAAAAACACTTGGTAAGTCAAGTTTCTAATAGAGATGCAGTACAGAAACACGTACATGTTGCAGGTGGAGCTTGATGTTGGAGCATAACAAGGTCAAAGGAGAAAAGGATTAACAGTTCTCCTACATTCTGGACCCACTCACCCTTCAGGGACAGGTACTTTCTTCTGTGCCTTGGGCGCTACAGGGTTTAGTTCTCCAGCAAACAGAGCATTGACTTCTTCTGCTACTTCTACGTCCTTCTGCTGCAGTTTCTGAATGTACTTGATGAGCTGCAGTATGCAAGATGCCTGAGGACATGAGAAAAAAGCTGTGTTGGCTGCATTTACTTTACTGGACTCAATATGACAGTTCCAACTGGCTCCTCGCCCATCTTACCCTCTCCTGTACTTCAAGGTTCGCACTCTGGACAAACAGAGGCAGCCGGTCGATCATGAGCTGCGTGGTTTCCTCAGACGTGGTGCTGTCAGCGTTCCCCTCCTGGCTCTTCAGGATGGTGGCGAAGAGCTTGGCTGTGTTCTGCACGTACACAGCCTGGATGTGACCCGGAAGGGTAGCCACCTTAGGCCTGAGCATGGCCTCCAAAGTCTGCCCTGGGTTCTCCAAATGCCTGAAAAGAAGAGGAGGCTGTGTTTCCATCAGACCTTCAAGGAAGACGCTACTTCAGTGGGGGAGGAAGTAGAGGATTTGAAGGCAAAGAGCAGCTTTGGAATAAAACTTCAGACCAGTGACTTCATGAGTTTTTGTAATGTAATTTGACATCATTAGACACTGAATCTCCTACAGAAGCACCAATAGGCAGAGCTAACTATTTTTTCCTTCTGTATTGTGACAATGTGAACATGAACCGCTTTGGGGTTTTATGACTTGATCTTTTCTTCCCTCTAAAGTGGTCAAGGAATATCCCAATTTATACATGATAATCTTGTACAAAATTAGTGTTAAAAGGGAGTAAAAAGGGTGAAAAGATTTTTATTTTCCATTTGGTGGCACAGAGTCATTACTTTCGAGGCAACTCCTCCAAACTCCTGGAGTTGCCTTTCCCTGGTCAAAGGGCAGGGATGCCCAGCTTATCTCAATCTGTTGAGTTTAGCAACCTGCTATTGTTTATAGTTTGACTGACAATATGTTCTTTTGTACAAATACCGATGTGAAGCTCATTGAGACAACTGCATTGTAACATTGGGTCTATAAATAAAATTGAATAGAATTTAAAAAACCAAAATAAATCCAGTTTGCTGTTTTTATTTGATTGATTGATTTAAACGTTTTAGTAATAAAATTAAGAATTCTTACATTAAAAATAACATGCATTTCCCTTTAAACATTATATGACATTTTAATTAGAAGAAAATAAATGTATTAAATTGAATGAATTTATAGTGTCGGTTTAAATCTTTTTTATTTTTATTCTATCGCTGGATTTTTTTTAAAACCCAGCTCTAATGACTTGAACCATTAGTCCATAAGGTATTAGACTGTTTTCATGTGTTGCTGTTTTAGCGTTTCTTTACAGTCTTTTGAGAAGTTTTCTTCTCATCAGCTAATAAATACCAGAAATATGAAAGAATAGTTAAAACATTTGTCTTCCTTTCAGCTTAAAACCAAAAAACAAACCATTTCAGAATCAGTTCTTGAACCAAGCATCTTCATGGAATTGGACTCACTCTGAGAACTCTCCGCAGATCCAGGCTGCAGCATACAGGACTTCACAGATGCCGTTTCGCTGTGTGTTTCCAGTCAGCAGGTGAGCATTGTCCAGCAGAGTCGCCATCTGGGCAACAGCGAAGGCCCGGATGGCTTTGACCCGAATGGCCACATCCAGCATCTGAGAGGCGATGAGATGGCCGTGGCGCGTGCCCTCCAGTCTGGTCAGCTCCACCAGGATGCTAATGTACCTGTCAGGCAGACGCCACAGTTCAGAACACAAACGCCCAAAAACAACGGAACAGGAAGTGGAAGGTGAGCTGGCGAGGAATCAAGCGGACCATTCAAAGTTGGTGATGTACTGATAGTTGCTCTGGCTGCAGATGTCGATGATCTTGGTGAGAAGTTCATCTCTGTAGGTGGTTCCTTCTGCTTTGTCCACATGCAGCATCAGCTTCTTCACAATCTCCATTAGGTTCTTCTTGGACACCTGGATGGTGCAACAAAAATAAATCAATGAATTTTGCTTCTAGAAAACATCATGGTACAATTAGAAAACCCTTTTTGGTTTAACTTCATAACTAAAAGATCAATCATGTCACCAGTCAAGGACAGAGAAGATCCTTCTGATCCCTACCATGCCATACAGAAGGTCCAGTGCTCTGAGGCGAATGGACTCGTCTTTGTCATCCAGACACTGGAGGATGAGGTCCTTGTGGGACTGGACTGATTTGGGATGAGTCTTCAGGATCTTTGACATGGCCAGCAGGCCCAGGTACTTCACTGCAACAACACATATATGGCCTCAGTCTACTTAATACAAGAATACTTCTCCATATTTTCTCACTTTTTCCCCAATTATGTTATCAAGGTAGGCAGATTTCTAAGCCTATAAACACTAATCGGACTGATTTTACTGCCATAAATCCGTTTCATCTAAACTTCTAATTCAAAGTCTGTACATACTTTTTTTCTTTTCTCTGAAGAGCTCGTTGGTTCTTTGTTTTCCAACATGTATGAGCTTCAATAATACTTTGACACTTTCACAATGAAGTCAAATAAAAGTGAAATACAAGGTATGAGAAAAGGAAGGAACATAAACACACCAGACAAAGGAGAGAACACAAACACACACAAACACACACATGGGACAGGGTTTTTTGTTCCTGATCTTTTGTCCTATCTGTGGTTCCCCTTTTCAAATGGATTCCTAAAAATATGAAATTCTGTCCATCATCTGCTCGAGCAGAGACAACGCCTTGGAAAAAAGTAAAGCTGATGATTGCAGTATATCCTACATCAAAGAGGCTTGAAGCTTAAAATAGCAAAGACGTTTAGGTTTAATGTAAGATATTTATAAAGAAAAGTCTTGACTGTACCAAAAAAGAAATGAGAAGCAAATATTTTAGAGATACTTTTCACACATCCATCAATTTCTGCTTTTCTTATGTTGAGAAATGTCAAATCGTATACTTTGGTGTCAATTCCTTAGAAAGCTGAGTCAATTTGTTAAAAGCAGCTAAAGCAGAACGCTGCTCTCACATTGAATGGATTTCATTCAGCCATCCATAAGTCAACAATTTCTGCTCAAGACTTCTGAAATGTTCATGTTCTCTAGTTATATACTGATTATTTTATTTACTTCCAAGACAGAAAACTAACATAGATCTTGGTCACTCTTTAACCCGTGGATAAACTGCCCATTAGTGACCACATGTTCACAAAACTGGTAGAAACAGTTCAAAAAGAAGCTCCAAAGACACATGGTTCAAAATTAAACAAAACACTAAACTACAAGTCTCTCATCTGCTCTACCAACACCAGAAGTCTGCAGTCTACTCCACATACATCTATCTACCATGGAGGTCCAGATAACTCGAATGACTCAAAACAGCAACAAAAGTTTTTTAGGAAAGCAAATATGTTTTTGGAGCCAGACCTGACGTTGGATTAAAACCTTTAGGGAGGTTTTAGTTGCTGAAACAGAAACTTAAAGTAAAAAAAGGTGTTGAAAAATCTTCATTTTTGTCCACCATACTGCTGTGAGACGTTTGCAGATGTTCTGTAAGTATGATGGCTTTCCTGCAGGTCTCCTGATTATGTAAAGAAAAGAAGTAATGTTCGAGTTATCCAGAGTCAGGGGATCTAATTTCATGTCATCTAAAAGGGTGGGCTGTTCCATAGACAGAAACACGCAGACAATGAGAAAATGACACACTGCAGGCATTGACAGAGGGCTCACAGTTCTGGTCCGAGTCTTCTATCAGGATACGCAGCTTCTGCACACAGAGCTGTGGGAGAAAGCAGAGCAGAAGACAAAACCAGAGGCATTAACTGTCAACCTTTCCACACCAGCAGCTCTTCTGTTAGATGTTCGCAGGCAGGCAACAGGGGCTGAGCCAAATGGTGAAAAATTCCCTTTGGTGTTTAGATGTGTGGACATGAAGGAGCTTCGTCACCAGACAGTATCATCACCTCACTGGAGTGGAAAGGTTATGACCCGTTTGTATCTGATGATGAACGAGAACATGGAGGACCTACCTGGATACTAGCACTGTGGTTGGGCATCCCAGAGGACAAAGAAATCAACACTGAAACACAAAAAAGACAAAAGATAATTATCATTTCAATCACAAATCAATGTCTTTGGACAAAAAAAGCAGCTTCAGGCTGAAACAGCCTCAAAAATATATTATTTTGACTTAAAAAAAGCAAATAAAATGTTTAATAATTAAAATATTGAACAAAACTTTAAATCTCATTTGATGATTGTTGTGTTTTAGTTTGCTAATTCATATGAAATGGCTCACAGTACTGACCTGCAATAACAGTGTTAACACATTCATACAGCAGAGACATGGCAAGAGGTACTGGAAGGAGGCAAAGCAAAAGGAAAGGAGGATAATTTATTACACATCTCTCTCCAAACATTTTGTTGAATTTCTATGATGCTTTGAGCTCACCTGTGGATCAGGTTGGTCAGAGGTTCGATAAGTTTCTTCCCCAGCCGAGGCTCCAGCGGAGTGAGGGCACCAAACTGTAAAAATGATTGTTGCTGTTGTAATTAATTTGTTAAATTAACTTAATGCTGCTTTAATTCTAAATCTCTACGTCTTAGAAACAACAGAAATGTTCTGCTGCACTGAAAACAAAAGATGCTTATTCCTGCTGATTTTCCACTCCCTGTGTGTTTAAAGGCTTCAACTCTAAAGACCCCGACTTCTTTAAAAAGCTGAGTGCAGATAAAAGGAATCCAGATTCAATTGAACCTTTTGAAGATCCGCTCCATAAAAAACAGCTTTGGTGGTTCTGCGCTTTCACAGTTCAAATTCAACTTTATTTATATAGCACTTTTCCTACTAAAAGCATCTCAAATTGCTTTCCACAATAAAACAAGCAACAGTAAGATCAATAATAATAGTTAAAATAGCAATCAAATAAATAAATAATAAAAACAAAGAAAGCCAACACACACACACACACACACACACACACACACACACACACACACACACACACACACACACACACACACACACACACACACACACACACACACACACACACACATACTGGTTTCCATTTTCTCTGGGTACCAGTTTTGTGACCGTTAGTTGTGGGGACTACCCTTTCCTGATGTACTAGATCACTGAAAAAAATAGGGGGGGCTTAGAAAAGAATCGTCATTACCTTCATCACTTCAAAAAGCCAAAAAGTCTTACGTTTTTGGATGAATCTGTAGCTACCAAGTTATGTGGGGACGTAAAAAAAATACGAATTAACATTTTACTTGGGGACTGAATTTAAATAATATTTGCATAATTTACACAAAATACCATTGATTCATGGGGACTTTGAGCAAGGTCCCCACAAACCATGAAAAACTAACCTGTTATTAATTTATTTCTTTTTAACAAGTTGAGAAATTATGTTTTAATCCTAATCAACTGAAACATTTAACAGGCAAAAGTGAACTATTGTACTTTACAAGTAAATTATGTGGCATACAGTGACATTTAGTTAGACAAAAGAACATGAACTCTGAAAGTGCAAAAAACTAAAACGTTTATTGACAACTTAGCCAATAAAAACCATATTTGCTCGCTGAAATCCTTTTTTTTTTTTACAAAGCTGCTGTAAACAAACAAATTGTGGTGCAGTTAGAAAACTTCACATTTTGAACAAGCTTTTTTTCCCCAACAGAAAGCAGTGTAACCCTATTATTTACACTGGAGTTTCCTTTTGTATGCCGTTATGCGGTTGTAAACATAAAATTTAAGATGTTGCCAGTCTCGATTTTTTAAGGCTTCTGGTTCAGCTGCCAAACACATCTCACAGTCGGCCTTGCTGGTACACAACAAGACGTGATGAATGTACTCATCTGTCTTTCCACAGCCTGAACTTCAGTTTGCGTCCAAGGTCGTTTCTCCTTTTGTTTTTTGTTGACTTTACCTTTGGGATAGAACACAAAGTCAGTTTGCTCATTTCCGTAAGAAGTCATTTTAAAAATCAAGTTTTTGCTATTCAAAGACAACTTTTACAAACTTTTTATCTTAAATACAGATTTTAGATATAGAAAATTAGAGCTTGTTGGACTGAAATAAATGGAAAATGTCAGATATGATTGATTCAACAATATACATTTTACCAACATTTGCATTAGTTAACCATTTTCCTCTGTCTAAATTTCATGTTTAAATTTCACTCCATATTCCTTTTTTTCCATCATCTACAAAAAAAAAAAAAAAAAAAAACAGGAAACCCAGGTCCTGAAAAGCTACTCCTTTCCTTGTTTTCAGCTTTTGTGTCTTAAAGTCTCACTTCAACCATATATTTCTTTCTATTGCAAAATCATTCCCAGTGGTCCTTTAATTATAATTACTTTGAGCATTTTCTACCATCCCATTATCTGATCCAATGCAAATGGAATTAATACATAGAAATGCAGTTTTGATGACAACTTCTTTTGTAAGTCCTCTACTATGAGAACACAAAAAGACAATTTTCATTGAAGTGGGCCTTTAACGACCAAGTTTCCCGTTCCAGGTGTTTTTGGTAAGTCAGGTGCTAGGATAACAAAAAGGATAACAAAAAGTAAGAATGTAATCATGAAAGAAAAGGGCCTTTTTCCAGTGCCTTTGACTGAACACATCTAATACTGGTATTGACATCAGGTTTAAAAACATAGTAGGGCAAGCCGCCCTTAAAGTTTTTTGTTAAACTCTGTTCTAAATGCTGCCGCAATTAAAATCTAATAACTTGCACTTTACCTGTGTATAAAAGGTGCTATGCATTACCTAATAGGCATGTCGACCACCTTTTACCTTTTGCAAATATACACAAACAACTTAAAGTACTTCATTAAAAATCACACTTCTCTAATAACTATACTGAGAAATTTAAATGCACCTTTCATATTAGGTTTTGGAGTGACACTTGAAGGTGCCTCATCTGTGGAGGGAAGTCTAGATCTTTTTGAGGGCGGAGATGACAGCTCATTCTTGTCACTTGATGTAAGTGAGCTTTCTGTAGTTGGTTCTGTGGAAAACAAAACTTTCAGAAACATTTTTATGTTTATGTCTTTTACAAAGCAATTGGTTATATTTTATAAAATGTAAAATATTAAAGTACACATCTTTCCCTA